>OY755185.1:7487971-7583822 GCA_963576735.1 Bedellia somnulentella | reverse complement strand
AGTAGAAAAAACGCTATCGGAGACAGCTGGGAATTTGACCACAAAAGCTCTGGAGGTGGCAGTTCAGGACTTACAGGAGAGGTTGCATGACAAAGATCAGGACATGCTGGTTAATGATGTTCAGATAGCAAACATCGTTGAGCAGAAGAGTGAGAATGTTGGTCACCTAATTATGGAGATCGGCACGAAGTTGGGAATCAAGCTCGACGAGCGGGACTTAGTGTGCTGCGAACGTGTTGGCGCGCGGAGAGGAGAGGGGGAGCGACCGCGTCTCATCACCGTGCGACTGGCGCGGCGCGCGACGCGGGACGAGCTGCTGCGCGCGGCGCGGGTGCGGCGCGGCGCCACCACCGCCGACATGGGGCTGCCGGGCGAGCCGCGCCGGTTCTATGTTAACGAGCGGCTCACTCGATTGAACAGAACCCTGTTCCAGCGGGCACGAGAACGAGCACGCGCTGCCGGGTGGAGCTTCGTCTGGACTCGGGAAGGACGAGTGTATGTCCGACAGAAAGAAGGTTTGCCTGCTCACCGAATTAAGCGAGAGAGTGATATAGATAATATTTTTGGATAGTGTCGCGTTAGTTTTAAGTTTAATTATTTTGTTTCGGTTTCTTTTATTTGTTTTATTTTTATTGCTTTTAAGTTTAGTTTGTACATTATTCTACTGTTATTTACGCCCGTTCATATTTTGGTTCATTTGTACTTCACAAATCATTTTCACGTTAAATATTTATTATGGTGTAAATGGTCGTTTTATTAAAATTATTACAATGTATTTAGATTCACAGTTTGAAAGTCTATGTGTCACATATGGAAGTAAAGATATTAATTACGTTACTAATAGTATATGCAGTGTATGTATTATAGGTATATTTATGTTTGTATTTGTAATCAATGAGTATAATTATAATGTTATGTACTATTATGGTATTTATTGTTATCTTGGTGTGTATATTCCGATCCCTACCCATCCATGAACCGGTTTAAACATTTAAAAGTTGGACTCCACAATGCCGGTTCCTTAGGTACAGGCCATGACGAGTTGGTCGCCGTAATGACAAAATCCGCCGCCGACATAGTTGCCATCAACGAGACGTGGCTGCGAGCCGGGGAGGAGGGCCGCGCGCCGGCCGTGCCTGGCTACCGACTGCGACACGTCCCGCGACCCCCGGCGCTGCGCTCGCGCGGCGGTGGGGTGGGCTTCTACGTACGAACTGGACTACGGGTACGTGCCTGCGTGCATCCCTCCGCCCCCTCCGTCGAGCAAATGTGGCTAAGACTGTGCGCGAACGGTAATCGTATCGTGATTGGTACCGCTTACCGCCCGCCATGGCTCGACGCCGACACGTTCTTTGATGCGTTAACTGACACTATTACTTCACTTACTAACTACGACCAACTAATACTCTTGGGAGATTTTAACATAAATTACTCTGACCATAACGACTGTAATTATGAAAGCTTATTTGCATTTCTTCGAACTGTCAATTTGGACCAAATTATTCACCAACCGACGCATTTTACTGACCACAGCGAAACTACAATCGACTTAATTTGTACTAATGCCCGTATATTGAATATAGTCGTTGAACATATTCCTGACTTGGGTAGACATGCATACATTGTAGCGACTTTTGACATAAAAACAAGAAAGCCAACGCCGAGACTGATATACTACCGACCATTAAAAGACATTAATTTGACAGACTTCGAAAGAGACTTAGACTACATCGACTGGGACTGTATTAAATATATTGACAATGTTGATGACATGGTGCAAATGTTTAATAACCTAATATTAAACATTTTTGACCGACACGCTCCTGAAAAGACTATTGTCGTAAAAGACGCACCTCGACCGTGGCTTACCGATAACGTGAAGCTAATGATGCGTCTACGTAACGCAGCTTCGAACCGCTACAAAACTACTAAGAGCGAGATACATAGGAAGTACTATAAGGACCTGAAGCATACCGTTATTGAAGCAATACATAATGAGAAAGCTGCATACTTTGACAAACACATTAACTATAATACTGACTCGAAAACATTGTGGAAACATCTCAAACGTACGATATTACCGACTAAATCCGATCACTTACCAACTCAATTTACGGACCCTGACGAAATAAACCGACATTTTCTTAACATTCCTGGTAAAACTACTGCAACTATATCTGATATGACATATTTTGAATACCATAGACATGGAGACTCTACTTTTAACTTAAACACAGTGACTTCATCTACTATAGGAAAGATAATTACTCAAATAAAGACTAACGCAAAAGGTGTTGATCTAATTACTATTGACATGTTACTCATGACACTACCTCAGACATTAGAAGTAGTAACTGACATTGTGAACAGGAGTATTGAGACACAGACTTTTCCGACTTTATGGAAGATTGCGTCAGTAACTCCATTGCCAAAAAAACCTAATCCCATCTCGATATCCGAACTCCGCCCAATTAGTATCTTGCCTTGTATGTCGAAGATAGTAGAAAGGGTTGTTTGCAATCAGTTAGTTAAATACCTAGAAGAAAACAACATCCTGCCCGAACAGCAATCAGGTTTTCGTAGGGATCGCTCGACGGCCACTGCACTACTTGATGTTGTTGACAATGTTTTAACGGCTAGAGACGTCGGAAAGAGTACTTTGTTAATACTCTTGGACTTTTTCAGAGCGTTTGACTGTATTTTTAGACCCTTGCTACTATCTAAGATGTCGTATTACGGGTTTGACAACACAGCGGTGAAATGGTTTGACAGTTATTTAAAGGATCGGGCCCAACGGGTTGAGTTGCGTAGAACTAACGGAACTTCTTTGTGTTCGTCTCATAGTGAAGTTGAAAGAGGTGTTCCACAGGGAAGTATACTGGGACCGATTTTATTTATTTTATATAGCGCTGATATAGTGTCTGGTATAAAAAACTGTAAATATCACCTATATGCCGACGATTTGCAGCTATACGCTTCAACTAGACCGGCTGATACAGCAGAATCAGTTGCATTGATAAATGCAGAACTCGATCGTGTTGCAGCCTGGTCTGATAAAAACTGTCTGGTCCTGAATCCCTGTAAGTCCAAGTACTTAGTTCTTGGTACGAAACGTCAAATACGTAATACACAAGCAAACCTTGCCACCAATGATATCGCTATTTTAGGTCAACCCATAGAAAGAGTGACAGAAACAAAAAATCTTGGGTTAATTATGGACGGGGAACTTCGGTTTGAATCCCATATTCTCGAAGTTGTAAGTAACTGTTTCTATCGCCTCAAAGTTCTGTACAATGTACGTGATTACCTTAGTACGGATTTGCGTGTTCGACTAAGTGAATCACTGATATTGTCCAGACTTAATTACTGTGACGTTGTCTATGGTGGCTGTATACTTGGTCGGACTAAGAGGTTGATACAGCGTGTACAAAACGCATGTGCACGTTTTTGTTTCCACATCCCACCGCGTTCCCATGTCAGCCCGTATTTGGATGACGCAAACTTACTTAACACATCTTCGCGTAGACAGTTACATCTCGGATCGCTTCTGTTTGGTGTAGTAAATAATGAGATGCCTTCTTATTTGTTTAAAAAGTTAACATGGTCAAATCAGTCGCAACATTATAAGATCAGGACACTGTTGCCCACTCACCGGACTGCTGCTTTTCGAGGTAGTTTTAGATTTGCGGCATCCAAGTGCTGGAACGACCTCCCCCCACCAATAAAATCTGCAGCAGGTAGATCGTCTTTCAAGCGTATGCTTAGGAGACATTTATTGACGCTGCAGAAAACCTTTTCCAAAACAATCCAGCACACCAATAAGTAATTTTATGTAACGGTTGTATGTATGTATTTATGATTAAATTTTATGTAGTGTACAAAAATAGTCTGATTTAGTTTATCGTTTTATCGTACGTCTAAGTATTATCTCAAATCGTTAGTTTTATATATTGTAATAATATATCTTAAGGTTATACTATGTAAATTTATTTATTTAAGTATTATTTATAGTTATAGTAGTATTATGATAGGGTCCGTGACGTGACACAATCGGTTCTGACTGAAAATCAGTTTTAAAGGTTATGCCTTTAATAAATGCTGAGTCAGCAACCTTTTCTTTGCCTTTGAGGGGACTTTAATTATGTATGTCCCTAAATGTTTTATTAATATATTTTTTGTTTTTTTGTTTTGTTCTTTGTTAAAATTGTGTGTGTTTTTGTAAAAATGTAATGTCTTATTGTTCCCTGAGGCAATGAATAAATGATATCTTTTCTTTTCTTTTTTTTCTTTTTTTAGATATACAAATTCTTTCACTTGTTCCACTTTCTTACCATTTATAACAATGTCACATTCTGTCATACTTTCCTCTCTTTCAAAAACCATTGTTTTGGTTTTGTCCACATTCACTCTCATTCCCTTTCTTTCGAAAGACTTACACGCAATGTTCACCATCTCCTGCAAACTCATTTACCGTTGATGCAAGTAACACTTGATCGTCAGCGTATAAGAGGCATTTAATGATGAACCCTCTCATTTTCAGTCCATAATCACTTTCGCGCAGTTCTTTCAAGCAGTCGTCCATGAACAAATTGAAGAGCCACGGAGAAGCCACACAACCCTGTCGAACACCCCTAGAGATCTCAAACCAGTCCGTGTCTTCTCCGTTTACTCTCACACATGCATTGGAATCCTCATAGAGTGACTCCAATGCACGTATAAGTTGGCTCCCCAAACCGAACTTAGACAACACCTTCCACAAATACTTTCTTACTACCCTATCATACGCCTTCTCCAAATCAATGAAGGTGCAATACACTTTTTGGTTTTTTGCCAAAAATTTCTCTGTGATGCACCTTAAGGAGAAGACTTCATTCATACATCCCATTCCCTTCCTAAATCCTGCTTGTACATCCCAAATTTTTTCATCCGTTTCTTTCATCACCCTTTCGATCAGAACTTTCGCATACAATTTGCCGACAACACTGAGTAGGCTGATACCACGGTAGTTTTTTGCTTCTTGGCGTGACCCTTTCCCTTTATATAGGGGCACAATCACGGCTCTACACCAATCTTTTGGTACTTTGCCAAGTGCCCAACACTTCTGAAAAAGGAAGAACAGCCAAGAAGCCACTAACCCTTTACCAGCCCTCAGCATTTCGACACATATCCTATCATATCCTGCCGCTTTTCCTAGTTTCATACTTTTCATCGCTTTTACAATTTCTTCCATACTTATCATACTTTCAGACACGTCACCCATTACCTCGTCACAATTAACATCGCTATCAATTGCTGAAGTAATGGGATCATCCTCTTTTTCAAAGAGACCCTCAAAATATTCCTTCCATACTCTTTTTATTCTTGTTCCATCAGTCATAAGTTCACCTTTTTCATCCTTCATCACACTTGTACTCGTGTTTTGAGAAACTCCCCTTTCACGTCTGATATATTTCCAAAATAATTTTTGATTACTTTGGAAATTATCGGAGAGATTCTTTTCACTCCATTCTTTCAGATCTCGCTTTTTCTGCTCTATTTTATTCTTAACCTCTCTCTTTATTCTCTTATATTCATCTTCAAATCTCTCAACTTTGTCACCATTTATACACACATTCATCCGTTTACTAGCTTTGATTGCTAGTAAATCGAGCCAGGCTTTCTTCTTTTCATTCACAGCATCTTTCACACTTTTATCCCACCAACTTGATGTTGGTCGATTTTTCCTCTTGCTCAATCCACAAACATCCGTCGCACATTCAATTACCGCAGATTTGAGCACATTCCAAGCATCTTCTATTTCCATATCATCCGTCATTTCTACGCAACTTAGTCGTTCATCCAGTTTCTCAATATATTCATCTCCCATTTTTTCATTATCTACCAAATTTTCTACTTTTATTCTAGAAATTTCAGTAGTTGACACTCTTGTCCTATGACGCCAACGCTTGAACAGACCCCTTACTCGTGATACAACGAGGAAATGATCTGTTCCTACGTTGGCATCTCTATAAACTCTAGTGTCAACCACCTTTGATTTCAGCCTTTCATCAACAATCACAAAATCTATCATACTTCTCTCGCTTCCTCGCTGCCTTGTATACATGTGGATATCTTTGTGTTTAAACAAAGTGTTAGTAACACAAAGATTCCTCTCCAAACATACTTCAATAAATTTATCACCATTTTCATTCACTCTATTATCTCCAAATTTACCTAATACTCTTTCACAACCGTTGCGTGTCACACCAACCCAACCATTAAAATCTCCTAACATTATTATCCTTTCATTCAAATCACACCCATTCACTATATCACCTAGTAAATTCCAGAACTCCTCCCTCTCGGTTAAAGATTTTGACATGTCCGGCGCATAGACGCATATTACACGTAGCCGGACCAGCCCGACTTTTAACTTAACCCAGAGGAGCCTTGGACTCACACACTCATGCTCTGACATACTTTGAGCCATCCTTTCAGACATAAGAAGTCCCACTCCTTGGCAAGCTCTGATATTAGGGTCGACCCCCGACCAGATGGCAGTAATTGATCCAAGTTGCGAGACCTCTTTTCCCTTACACTTCGTCTCATTTACACACAACAAATCTAAATTCTTTTCTTTCATTACCAGACATACTTCATCTAACTTTTCTAACATCCCTCCGCAAACATTCAACGTACTAAAGCGGGTCTCGTCAGCCCACTTTTCGCCCAATGAGAATCTATGACGTGATAAGTGGCGAGCTCTATCGCCGTCTCCGTGTTTATTATTCCTCGAACACATGTGATTCCCACGAGTAGCTAGGGAATTATTCTGTCCACTTTGTCAGAGCCCCGCTTGACAAAGCAAGGTTATTTAGTACCCAGAGTTCACCAGGCTCCGGGACGGCGGCACGCTATCGACCAGGCTCACCCCTGGCCACGCATCCATCAGCACGGCAGACTTTGGATTGGTGTAAGGGCGAAGATGGTAAAAGCCCTGATCCCTTAGTCGACTCTTACGAAACACCCACGGGAAGAGATGGGGTAGTGCTATTCTATGCCGACACTACACAGCAATTATATATTATTATTATTAAATATTAGGGAATGAAAAATCTTGCATACCTGTTTGATACGATCGGGGCTTGTGCTTTTTGGTATGACTGCCACACCCCTCTGCAAAGTATGCCGTAACAGTATTTGCGCCGGAGTGCGAGAGTGTGCGTTCGCTATCTCCTTCACGATCGGAAGTTGCAGGAGATCAGGGTACTCCCGTCTGGAAAAAGTAAACAAATGTGAGTTATTCCGGTCTGATCCCCCTTGTTGTGATCCCCCTTTTGTAATTATTATTAACAATTTCTGGACTGATCCCGCTTATGTTTTGTTCGTCCGAACGGATCCACCTATTTTTTTGTAAAGTAAGTAGGTATGCAGGTACGGTCAGAAAAAAACGCTTTCGTTAAAAATCGACATTCATTTATTTATAATAATTATCACAGATTAAAAATCACAGAAATCTTTTGACATTGAAATTACAACAATCAAATATTAATTACTAAGGAACAAATCATCTCTAATAGTCTCTACTATCAAGAATCAATGTTAATTTTAGAACTAATTACAAATAAACCAAACACTATTGAATAAAGTTATACTGATATAAAAAATATAAAAAACAAAAATATAATAAAAACTACTAATAAAAAAATTCATAACCTGAGCTGTTCCAAGCAGTGACCAACTGTGATTTTACCGAACAAAAGTTGATTAATTACATGTTCAAACCATTTATCTGTACCAATCGCTTTCGTTAGTCGTCGTTTTGAATTTGGTTTATATTGTTTAATGTTGACTTTTTGTAAATTTACATCGTCTTTTAGAGCTTTTAAAAGTTGGAACAAGTTGGGTCGCTTTGGCAGAGTACTATTCAGTTTTTTATGCCAAGATTCCACAGCATTAGTTGTGCGATGACGTTGATTATGAGCACACCAAATGTCGATGAAACTTTCGTCTTCTAGCCACTGAGTCACCATATAGTCATTGAATTCTTGAACCTCTTTTGATTCAGGACTGTCTTCCATTATATAACACCACCCATCTGAGATGAATTCTCTAGGTAATAACGGCAGCAGAGCTGAGAGAGCTACATGTTTCCGAAGCCCCTTTTCTGTAGTTAATTTAAGCGCTTTCGCCTTCTTCCACACATTGTGTGAAAAATGGAAGTAACATCCTTTTACTTCGACTAAGGGGAAAAGTTTTGATATGGCATTCATGGCCGCTTGTTCATAATCTGTCACATATTTCAACGGTTCCCAATCTGGAATATGCTGTTTTAACAGGTGGAAAAGTGTTGTATATGTTTCTTCGTTTTTCCTGTTAAGCAACACGTAGAATAAGGGCACTATTCTCGTTTGCTCTTCATTACTTCCGAGATCGCCATGAATTGTATAAAGTTGAATAAATGGCTTTGGGCAGCTCTCGAAAGTTCCATCACTCAAATAAATTTTGATATGTTTTATGTGTTCCAAAGTTTCCCTATCAGCAAAAACTATAATTCGTATATTGGTAATCTCGTTAAAATAGTCGACGAGAACCAATCTCTTGAACTGCATAGGAATTTTTACTTCTTCAGGCAAACTGCATTGGATTTTCGGTACTCCAACTTTTTTATTTCTGGCATCATACAATGACGATTTAACGCTTGAAAAACGCTGCAAAACGGTCGGTGATTGGTTTTTGGACAATTCGGTATGCAAAGTTTTTTTTTGGTATTTATTAAATATTTTTATTCGATAGTAAACACGAAAATAAATGACTAATTTGAATATTTTCCATTTAAAATGAGTAATTGTAAAGTTATGATTTTTTAAAGATTGTTCAACTTTTGTACTTTATGACGTCATCGATTGATAAAATCACGTAGCGACATGCAAATGAAGCGAAATGTTTTATAAAAATGTTGCTGATTGCAAAACATATCACGAATTTGTGATGTAAAATGAAATTATTACGATATTACGATATTATACTAAACAAAACTAATAATTTTCGATATTTTATTAATAAACTGCAAAACCGTATGTCTTTGAAACAACATTGAAGGTCAAACACTGTTACAGTTTTTTGATAAAATAACAGTCATCTTAGCTTCAATTGATATAATTTCAAGAAAATATTGTTTATAACCATAATATCTCGAAATGGTTTTGTAATCAGCATCACTTTAGTAAAACTTTGCATACCGAATTGCACCATTTCGCAGGTAAAAATTCGTCATACGTATAGGGCCTGTATCGGTTTCTTTTTCGTTACAGCCTAGGCTATTGAGAAATAAAAGATTTGCATGATGTACATACAATTAATAGGAATAGATATGTTTATGTATAAAATTACTAAGATTTTGAACATGAATAATGTGAAACAGATCGTATCGATGTCATCGCTGTTGCCAACTGTACGAAAATTATGTTTTTAACCAGTAGGTGGATCAGACCGGCATACAAAATAATTTAAAATATGTGATCCCCCTTAAGCGTTGTAATAAGGGGGATCAGACCGGAATAAAAAATTAAATAAAATAATGGTGATCCCCCTGGTGGATCAGACCGGAATAACTCACAAATGTTTGCTACATTTTGTATTAACGGGAACCATAAAATGCTTCGGGTTGAAAGTAAAGGATATTGGAGGGATTTACAAACATATTTTACCCTTAGATAAATATAAAAGAAGAAGATGCGGCGTGAGCGTACAAATTGTCAACTAAATATGGGCCTTCACAACACCGCACTACATCCATACGAACTGATACGAACACACACGACATGACGCAAAGATAAAGATAGAGCGATGGGCTCGTATAGTCTGTCTCTGTCACTTAAACATGTCAGATTTCAAGGATAAAATGGCCGAAATTAATAATATTTTGCTTGTAAATATATTTTTGGTGTATTTACGCATGAAACGTGATTCCCTGTGATTTGTTTTTACGCCTTGAATGATTTGTGCACTGAATAAAGGCACAGCCAGGCATTTTAAGCGCGAATTGTATGAAAATTTTAATTTCGATGTCAAAGATTATGTCAGCTCGTCGACTTGAAGTATCGTAGCGGACTAAACTCGACTGAAGCAAACCAAGTACATTGTACTCAGTTTAGTAGGACCACGCGCGGGCAGAGGTTGCCGCATCTTTCTTTTATTTTTATCTAAGATTTTACCACCAATTGGTGGCCAAAGTTCCTCTAGAAAAAAATATATATCTTGCAAAATATATAAAAAGATTGCATTGGACTCTTTATCGTCTGTTCCTTTATTTCAGGAACTATACAGTTGAAACTGCAATAAGTTCAGCTGACCCCTTGAATTGATTAAATAGCTAATCTAGCTCACCCTGTTTTAGCAGCCAAGTCATCAGCTAAAGCTTTGGACCCGAGCGGAGAATATGCGACGACCGGGATTCCAAGTTCATCAGCGCATTTGATCATTTCGGTGTTCTGGCACAGCGCGTGCACTTCTATTTGGAGACAAGCCGGTTTGGCGATCTTGGTGAGGCGACGAAGCTGTTCAGCGTTCATGTTCGAAACACCGACGTGGCGGGCGCGGCCAGAACTTTTAATTTTTTGCATGGCCTGTAAAGATTAGAACAAATGTTTAAAAATCTTACTACTACTTTAAAGATCTTACTTTCTGATATTTTATTTTCACGGTCTTGTTTATGTATATTACTCTCACCTCCAAAGAAAATATCTGTGTGTCATTTTGGCTGAGGTAATGCTAATATATGTGTTGAACAATTCATCTATGGATACTAGTTGCGTATTTTTAAAACGTAAAGTATGTTTTTATACGCATTGTGAATCATTTCAGCAATCAATTTTCTTTT
Organism: Bedellia somnulentella; assembly: GCA_963576735.1. Taxonomy (NCBI): domain Eukaryota; kingdom Metazoa; phylum Arthropoda; class Insecta; order Lepidoptera; family Bedelliidae; genus Bedellia; species Bedellia somnulentella. The sequence goes on along the minus strand of OY755185.1, from coordinate 7,572,961 downwards.
GCATTTTCTTATACTTTGCCTCTGAGTTATATTTGATAGGGATGGTTTTGTTCCAAGAATAATGACTTTCGATGTGTGCCTTCCTTCTGCATCATGAAGATTAGATTTCTTAAAGTCTTCAACTTGAGCTATAGTATTTTCTTCGTCATCTTTTTCAGGAATTAAACAACATAAAGTTTTTAATTTTAGCTTTTTTGTTAATAACTGTTTTAAAGATTCTTTATTAACTTCATGAGACTGATTCTCTATAGGTATCACATCAGCTGCAACATTGGACAATACATCTGGACCGCTAAGACTATCGTCATTCACGGAACTCTGCAGATCATTTAAATATTTGTTTTTAAGAGATGTTAGGGATAAATTATTTTGCAAATCCGTTGGTTTCTGCTTAATCTGTTTATCACAATGGCTACTTGTTTTAGTTGTGGCAACAAAATTACTTAATGGCTTTACTTTTTTGTCGTGAATGAGCTCATGAGAAAAGGGCCAGTCGTCACCGCGATAGTTAATATCATAGCTACAATCGTTGTAGATAGCTTGACTTCTGTAGTTATTTCTGAAACATTTCTTCTTCGACGTTCTGAAGTCCAGCTTATAATTGTAGCATTGATTAGTGAAACCCATGTTTACGGTGAGCTTGTATAGCTTGCAAAATAATATAATTATGAAGTTTAGAAAAATACCCGTTTTGGAAAACTGTTTTTCAAATGATTATACTTGAATTAGTTTTGTTATTTATGTTTTATGTTCCATTTCTATCAGATGTAAAGTAACTAAATTGGTTGGAAAAAAATGGTTGATTTTGAGGTGACGATGACATGTGGTTGACTTGATATTGTAAATGACATATGTAGCTGTTGATTTTGAATAATTGAGAATCATAGAATACATCTTAGGGAAGAGTTATAGGTATAGAGGTATTTCAATAAAACTATAAAAAACCTTGGCCGATTATTTCTTATAGATTGCAACAAGTTGCAGTTCCGGGTAATTTTGCGATGTTTTTAATTTAAAGAATTAGAATTAAAGACAGGCATCCGAATTCTGAAGAAGAAACGGCATGTAACAGATTGATGTAAATAAATGAAGCTCGAGAAGTTAACCAGGATTTTACAAAGTGGCGATCGATTGACACTGCCTGCCGTAATGTGAACTAAAGGCGTGAATATATGTACAAAGGTATATAGAAATAACACGATAAATACGTACTTTCCAAACTCCAACGAGATCTGTCGAGTGGTCTGCTTTGATGGAGCCATCAGGGTTCATTGGCATTAGTTGTCCTGGGATGTGTTCGAAGGCGAAAGGTGTGTGGAGCAGGTAGAGGTCCACGTAGTCCAGGTTCAAGTCCTTCAGAGACTCGCTGAAATATTGTTCGACCAATTCGGGTCGATTGCCTATGTGAACAAAGGTACTGTTAGATGTTTTATGGTTTATCTGTCCGTGTAGAAGTTACGGTATCACATACACACATCATCATCAGCTTATAGGGGTCCAATGCTGGACAAAGGTCTCACCAAAGATCTCTACAATAATTGATACTGCGCTGACCCTATCTATCTGTTTAACGCGACCTGCACCAAGTTCTTCATCCACCATTAAATTTAACCTAGCATATGTACACCTTTTATACATACACCTTTATTATCTTAGCCATATTATGTCCCCATCGGTTTACTACAACTTATGACTACTGCTGATAGTAGCGTAGTAGCGGGAAGAAATAAATGTCAAGGTGGCCTAGGGAATCAAAGATTATAGATATCGGAAAAAAAGGCCTGGATTGTCCAATGAGAGGTTTTCTTTTTGAGAAATAAAAAAACAATATAGTTTCCTAGAGCTCTGTAGATGGCGTTGATGTAACTACGTTACTTACTTCAATTTTTTCTTTGTGGCCTCAATCGTGTTGACACAATAATTTCGCCAATGTCAACTTTAAAAACATGTGTCTCATCACCATAGAGTAACTTTTTGGCGAGTAAAAACAACAAAAAGAATGTTAAATATAAATACCGTCTTTGTTTATTTACTTTTAGGCTATCTTGGCTTAAACTGATATCACTGGTCAACAAAAATTTGTAACAAGAAAGGTGCTTACTAATATTGAATTACCTACCTACCCTCATATAAAAACTATATTTACTTTGATTCCATCAGGTCTTGTTTTCGTGTTACAGCCACTATATTATACATACTTTATACCACTATGTACCACTGGGCGAGGCTTGTAATATAAAAGTATCTTGTGAAACTATTAAATCTATCTATTATTTTATCTTGGAAAAGATTCAACATAACGAACACAACTGGAAAGTTTGTGGAGATTTGAAGGTAATTGCCCTAATATTAGGATTACAACTAGAATACACAAAATACTGTTGGTGTGTTTGTGAGCGGGACAACAGAGACCGAAAAAATCATTATGTTAAGAAAGACTGGCCTAAACAGAAATTCCTTACCCCAGGACAAACAAATATAAAAAAATCCCCCTTTAGTGCAGCCGAATAATATATTTACACATAAAACTCTCATGATTTTTTTTGTTAAAGCTATGATTAAGGCTTGTGATGGTTTTTTATACTTAAAAGAAAAAATCTCTAAACTGAGCGAAACAAAGATTAAATAAGGTGTATTTATTGGTCTTCAAATCAGGCAATAAATGAAAGATGACATATTTTTAAAAATAACTAAGCGATTTGGAAAAATCTGCTTGGGAATCTTTTATGAAAGTGACTCAAAATTTTCTCAGAAGCCACCGATCGAATGACTATGAAAGTATTGTTGAGGAACTTTTGTCTACGTATAAGGTTTTAGGGTGTAATATGCCATTAAAAATACATATTCTACATTTACATTTAGACTTCTTTCTTGAAAATCTGGGCGCCGTTAGTGATGAACACGGTGAAAGATTCCACCAAGATATTTCTACTATAGAAAAAAATATATCAAGGCAAGTGCAAGCACGTATGCTGGCGGATTATTGTTGGATATTACAACGAGACGTCCCTGAAGCAAAATATAGAAGAAAATCTTACGGTTATCACGATTTTATTATTGCAATATAGAGGAATATCTTCACTCGGTCAATAAATATTGAAATTATCTATAATGTTTAAAAATCGAATTACAAAAAAAATATTCGTATTTGGAACATTTTGATTTTATTTCTATTATCCTTATCCTTGTTCGAAACATAACTAGACAAAAGTTTGCATGTTACAAACAAAAACTGTTTTTTTGTTGACCAGTGTATTTATTTAGACTTTCAAATCAGAACGTTTTTATGTACGTTCCGTTTTACGATATCATTACATCCAAGATTGAAAAACGGTGTGACGTTCCGTTCCTCCCAGTAACATAGCAAGTCTGGCGCCATCTATCCTGAGAACAGGGAAGAAGAAAAAAAGAAAAAAAGGAAAACCTCTCATTCAAACAACTATCTTAGACTAACTATAAATATAAAAAAGTGCTCTAGCTATTTTATGGATAACGAAGCAGATTAAAAGAAGTTGCAATTTTTGCTGATATTTGAATTGAACTACAATAGCACGAAGAGTATTTAGGAATATTAAATAAATATCGAATGAAAAGTCAATATTCAAATTGGGCACTTCATTTTACGCACTAGCTGTTTAAAATTAAAAACAACAAGGAAATGAAACCTGAAATATGAGTCCATAACATAAAAGTTGTATTATTAAGTTAAGTTATATCATTTGACCGTGATAGCCCAGTGGGTAGAACACTCGGTTATCGTGCAAACGACTAGTGTTCAAATCCTGGGTCGGGCCTACACCAATTTGTCTTTTCTAAAGACATATGTGTGGTTAATTTATCATGGTTGTTAACGGTGAGGGAAAACATCGTGAGGAAACCCACATGGCTGAGTTGTACTTAGTCATGTGACAGTGTATTCGTACAAAACGGCGATAGGCCTGCCCCCTATCACGTGAGTACACTGTCCATGCAAAACGTGGGTACTCTGAACACCAGGTGACAAAGTCACGTGATGTTCAGAAGTATTAGTACCTCTGCCAACCCCTTCGGGGATATTCGGCGTGAACGTTTATGTTATGTTATGTTATATCATTGCTGTGTAGAGTTGGCTTAGAATAGCACTAACCCATTTCTTCCCGTAGGTGATCGTAAGAGGCGAATACAGGTATCGAGGCGTTTTAATGAATTTTTGGGTGATGCGGTGGGAGACCCATCACCAAAAACATTTATTTTACAATCTTTTCCCACTTATCTTCCAAAAGTGGCTGAAGTATTTTCTGATTCTGAAGCTCTGGATACTTCATAGCCGTGTGTATATGTATGAATGTAATAAATAAACAACATTGGACGCTGAAACAGGTACTATTCTAACTTAAGAGTAAAACAACGATTAATAAACAAGCATACCTCCAGGTGGTAACTTAGTCACGACGAAGAGTTGTTTCCTCCTGGCCGGATCTCCCTTGATCCATCTGTTGAGGGCGCGGCCTAGAGCGGCTTCGTTCTCGTACGCCCTAGCCGAATCAAAATGGCGGTACCCACACTCCAGGGCTGCGTCTACTGCTTTTTCCAGAACATCTGGAGGTGCCTGGAACCACATGAACTTAAGTCTTTAAAAAGACGGAAATAGGATGTGGTTCATTATAATGCGATAAAATTATCAACTTAATTAATCCACGAACAGAAAATAAAAAAATGATCTGTTCCGAGAACGAGTAGAGATTTAACGTTATTTTGTGTGCAATTTGTCTGTTTTCATACTATTAAATAAAAACCCCACCTCGGTTTCAAGGCTATTAACACAACTTTGGTAATAAAAAAAAAGGTCTTGTACGTTATTTCGGTTTTGAATAGCACAATGCTATGTCTCCCTGGGAATTTCGTGTGAACCTTTTAAGTGGAACAGTATAGTATTATATTATCTGTGGTGGAACGGTTACAACCTCACCGCCAGCATTCATTAAAATAACTTTTTACTAGTTAACTTTCTTAAGTTCTATCTACCAATTTTTGGGATTATACCCATGAGTATGAGTATAAGTAATTGCTAATGAATGATGAACGCATTCATGGTCAATCATCGCAATTCTAATTCTGTGCATGTTGCATACACTCGGTATGAATAGATGTATATTCAAGGCCCAAAGTGCATTTAATGATAGGGTAGAGGTCACCAATTACTTGGAAAAAACACCGTTCTATTAAAAAAAAAGTTCAGTTCGTCAAGCAAAGGGCCTGATAAGGCATTACTGCAAATATTCCTATCATTTTGCATGCATTCTTATCATTTTATAGTTGCATAATATATTTACTTTCAAACTAACGAGACAAAATAAACAGCTATATAGCAAAAAATACTAATACTTATCTAATCCAGCTAATTAAATAATAATAACATAGGATGATGATTTCTGTTGTTCGATACATATATTTTTTAAATACTACATACATATACTCACAACTATTAATCCCAAAAAGGGTAGCCAGAGCTTCGAATATTCCTCAGCAACTTTTGAAAGTTGAGTGAGGAAAATATTGTTAAACAAAGGTTATTGGTGATGGGTGTCCAACCACATCGCCCAACAACTTCCTTAAGGCCCAAAAACCCTTACATACATATTCGCCTCTTACATACATACATATACATGTATGCATGTACGATTGTACGTTACCTAGGTACGTACGTACGGTTGTTTAATATTATCCAAAGATATTATCCCAAAAATCACAGAGAATCATAAAATTTAAGCAGAACAGTTCTTAGATCTTCTTTCTTTTCTGTGACATTCAAAGTCAATTTGTGTTTCAAAGTCAATCATTTTAAACAGAGACACAAGTCATAAATAAACCGAGCAAAACAACTCTTAAATCATATAAATATATAAGTTTTTCAAAATTTGGCGAGAAGAGTTTACAAAATGTTTATTAACCACCGAAGGACGCGGAGCCTTCCTTGAATGACGTCCGTATTATGTCCGTAAACCAATGTGAAACCCGCCAAGACGTAGAAGGGACTACAACAGAAGATAAATGGTTCAACTCCTGTCGACCATCCACCTCGAGATGCCTTTCCCAATCCAGCGGTGACTTCGAGTGTGAGGAATACGACAACTCCTCCGTGTGTCACAGCTGCTACTCGTACTCCATCCAATACAAGCCGTTCCACATCGCAGACTCGGATACAAGTCTTCACAGGTCAAAGTGGAAACGATTCAAGAAATTCCTGAAGTACCACCGCAAAAGAATGATGAAATCGCAAAAATCGCGCAGAAATGTTTGCGAACTCAAGAATATTATCATTAAAGACGATTGTGACGACAAACAAACTAGTCAAAAGGCTAACGATTCTTGACTTCTATTTGAACTAATTAATTTAAATGACTCATTGAAACCGGTTATATTTGTTATGATGAGATTAAAAGTTAAAGATAACTCATTTGAACTACCTCATTGTTTTACACTCTCAAGGTTCTTAACGAAATTTATCGTGTGAATTTTGGCTTTTATTACAATTAATTAACTAGGTACTTTATTTTACTTTCTTTTATAATAGTTGATATTTTCTAAATGAAAGATTAAAAGTAAGCTGTTCTTTAAGTAACATCTTTATACGGATACTTCCAGAGTGGCATAGCAGAGTGGTATCCTTTACTTTGCACTTATGTTCTGCTGAATGTTCTTATTATTATTAAGGTGAGATCTTTATGCTATGGCCATGGATCAAATTTATTTTGCACGTGATATAGGTAGGTGTACAGTGGACACGCTGTGTTGCTAACAGAAATACTGCAACATATTTATTATGGGGGTTGCTTCTGATAATAAATATTTATTTACAATCCTGTAATATACGGACATATTATCAAGTTGACATGTCATCAACCCCAAACTAAGTAAAGTTGTATTATGGGATAGTAATTTAACGATATTTATAATACTATATAATACACTGTGTCGTGTCGGCTTAGAATAGTACTACTTCGTTTCTTCCCGTGGGTTTACATAAGAGGCGACTAAGGGGGTTGGGGCTTTTTAATAGATTTTAGGGCGATGCAGTTGGATACCCATCACCAACAACCTTTATTTTTCCATCTTTTCCCCACTTAACTTCCAAAAGTGGCTGAGGAATTTTTAATTCCTAAGCTCTAGCTACCCCTTCCAGGGATTTATAGCCGCGAGTATATGTATGTATGTATATAATACACATATAAATAACATCCAAGACTAAGAAACCACAATTTTTTCACATCACATTAATGTTGCTCTCAACTGCTCTGAACCGTGAAGTTAGTCCTCTATCCACTCGGCCACGGACGTCGTCAATATATCATCATTATAGATATTCATCATTATAGAATTATTAGTAATGAAATGACTAACGAATAATCGAATGTAGTTCGCACACTATCCCTCGTTTTTATAGATTATGTTGAACTGTTGTAACCATTAGCAAATGATAACAATTGCAAAATGGTATTAAAACAGTCAGCTAGAGTTGCAAAAATAATAAGAGTTTAAATCGAGTAAGATGATTGCTATAGTGAGAAAAACAACGAGAGGAAAACCTAGCTAAAATGTGCATCGCCCAAAAATCCATTAAAAGAAATGTGACAGAGTATTCGTAAAAAAGGCCTGCCCGTGTCACGTTAGCTCACAGTCGAATTAAAATGTGAATACTCTGAACACCAGGAGACATGTCATGTGATGTTTAGAAGTATTAGTACCTCAGCCACACCTCTGAGTGATCACGTGATCTTTAGAGTCTTGTACAGCAATTACGTTATATATCATCACCAATACCGGTTTACATATAGTACCTTGCCCTTTGTTTTAAATAGTCATAGTTATGAAACAAATACAATCAATTAATTGTTTGGAACCCATACATTTATTGCGATTAAGATACCATGTTTTCTTATAAAATAATATTCGTGTTTTTGAAAGATGATGATGATGAATAAAATTACTACCGCAATAAAAATATTTGAGGCATCATTAAATATTTGAGATCATACTCGAACTGATAAAAATGCGAAATGTACGAGTAGAATAGGGTTTATAAATAGGTAATTTCGCTTTTCCGGCATGATATTAGTCTATTCAAACTCGAAAGACAATTAGTAACTATTTCTAAATGTATTTCGTTCAAATCCTAATAAACAATAATAAAGCAAGGGCAATAGTGAAAGTTCGTACTTGATCAAAACACGAGGTTATTGAACTCAATGCAACTGGTACTAAAAACATACCTGCCAGGTTCCGAACCCCACTGTCGGCATACTATCTCCTTCCATATCAAACGACTTTTTTACCGGCATTTTAAATTTAACTCTTGATTGTTTTATCTCGAAACTGTAAGCGTGCACTCGGTAACAATGCTGGTACGTATCTGACTCAACCACAAGTTAGGTAGGTTAGGAGTTTGCATGTTTGCTTGATCGCTCTGCGAGTAAGCGGACAGATTGTAGTAAATAAACAAAATTGCCTTGACACAATCTTTGCTATTGTATGGTTAGACGGAGTTATTAATTAAAAGATCATGTTGATCTAACACGAAGATAGGTAATATAGGAAAATGGTACGCTGTTGTTGTGTTTTTATGTATCTCCCTCTAACTACCACATTTCTTACAGCAAAAAAAGCCCCCGTAGGAATCTAAATGCTATCAGAGTTCCACGGCAGTTTCTGTGGTGCACTGACTATTTTTAACTATAAGCTTGTAAGATATAAACTAGTATAGGTATATTATGCTCATATAATTTTATGTGGTTGCAACAGTCAGACTAACCGTCGTAGTATAACATCAGGTTGCGGCTAGCGCTGGTCAATAGGCCTGAAAATCAATGTTGTAAGGCCGTAAGGCACTGCGTTTTGTTGCACTCTTACATACTTTTCTTTGCTACGACTCTTCGAGGTGTATTGTACATTTTCTTAATTTTCAATACTCATTATGTAAGAAACTTGTAACTTTTTAATCCGGTCAATTTATACATTCAAGGTTACATAAATTCATAAGAAGCTGAAAATTGGCACAATTGTTCAAAACATGATTATAAATGAAACCTCAAAAGTCCCCATCGTTCCGAGGTGTGCTAAAAATTTTACACGAGGTCAAAGGGCACAAAAATGAGTTTTTTGCGATTTTAAGCGAAACGGTGAGTTTTTTCGCAAAATCACCACACCACAAAATTGTAGATCAGAAAATTCTCTACAAAAAAGATATCAATATTTTTTTTCCTAAAAGCCAACATTTTGAAGATATTACGCGTTGAAAAGTTCGATCATTGGTAATGCAAACGTGTGCAAAGTATGAAGACTTAGCACACGTTTCCACGCCACTTATGAGGTAGTGTACTTGTGTACTACTAGCGCGTTTTATTTTAACGTGGTATCCCCTGTAGGCCTATTCCACGGGTCTGCAGTGATTTTATTTGTTTTGAAACTATTGTAAAATATTATTATACATATCGGTTGGTTAAAATAATGGCGGTGTAATTGAAGATGAAATGGTTAATATTCCTCGTCTGATTCGTAATTTTCCAGGATTACTGTTTCTTGTTCTTCGTCTTCTTCTTCCTGTTCTTCTTCTTCTTCTTTTTCTTCTATTTCACAGATCAACTGTCCCACTAGCGATTCCTCATTGGTATCATATGAGTCTTCTAGATTAGCTGACTCAACATTAGAGCACGATCGGCCTTGGCAGTTTGTGCATGCCAGGGAACAAAACAGTCCAACTTTTCTGCATCCACATTTAGCATTACAACATTTTTTACAGTTGCAAAATATTGAGTTGAGAAGTTTCTCAGCTGCTGGTGGAAGTAAAGTTAGAACTGGCTCTAATGTATTGTCGACCAACTTCCAACCCCAGCCACACTTGAACTTGGTAATATACCCAAAATAAATGTTGGTGAGCAGCTACTGAGGTGAGGTTGGAGGTAAAGAAGCTAGTTTATAACACCTTATAAGTGATGTTAATACGTGGCGTACGTTTGCAAAGTATGAAGATTACCAATGATCGAACTTTTCAACGCGTTATATCTTTAAAATGGTGGCTTTTAGGAAAAAAAATATTGATATCTTTTTTGTAGAGAATTTTCTGATCTACAATTTTGTGGTGTGGTGATTTTGCGAAAAAACTCACCGTTTCGCTTAAAATCGCAAAAAACTCATTTTTGTGCCCTTTGACCTCGTGTAAATTTTTTAGCACACCTCGGAACGATGGGGACTTTTGAGGTTTCATTTATAATCATGTTTTGAACAATTGTGCCAATTTTCAGCTTCTTATGAATTAATGTAACCTTCCTCCTTATTTTAGGCCTAAATTGACCGGACTATTTGTTTTCCTGTGCTTTTCTTATTATTAAACTGTGTTATGATTTAGACCTATCTCTACGGTACATGTCCTTTGGGACCTAGTTATAACAGGAAAGCTATCAGTGTCGGTATATGAAATATGAAGTTTGAGTAAAATACGTTACGTACAATACATTCTCATTGCTTTAAAAGATCCTCAGCCTCTTTTAGAAGTCGGGTGGGATAAATATGGTAAAATAAATGATGGTTGGTGATGGGCCATATCGCTAAAAAAACACTTCAAAGGCTCTTAAGCCCTAAGTCGCCTCTTACGACAGTCTTTTGAGTATCAATGAAATATTTTCTACTGTGGGGGTGATTATATTTCGATGCATGTGTCTCTTATATCCCTTAGTAAACATTACTTCACTATAGTATCAATACAACTGGCATTCAATACTTAGAAACCAGTTTGCAGTTTGACTAGTCAATTATATAACGACTTAATCATATAATCTGTTTATAATTACTGATAATAAGTTAGAGAGAGAGTAGACTGTATAACGTACCTAGGTTTAAAAGTAGATGTTAGCTTCTCATGGTCTCAACACATTGATTATATATGTAATAAGCTTAGAATTTTATTGGGTAAATTCTACCATTTAAGTTTTAAGGTTCCAACAAGCACACTTAAATGTTTGTATTTCTCGCTAGTTGACTCAATCCTGAGTTATGCTCTTGACAGTTACGGCCTTACTTTTAAATCATATATAGATAAACTTGAATCACTTCAGATTAGATTTTTAAAACTTCTTGTTAATCATAAAACTAAAAATAAATGTAATGGTAACTACTATAAACTTTTTAAAATATGTAAAATTCTGCCTGTCAGCCTGAAACATAAATACCTCTTATTAATTAACAACCACGACAGTCAAGAGCAGAATATCCCGAAGCTGAGTCATAGCTATGGCACGAGGTCGGTGTCGGCGGGCAGGCTGGAGGTACCCAGAGTAAATAATTACTACGGGGACAGGACGCTTAAAAAGCGATTACCGTACTTGATCAACAGTCTGCCCGAGGACATCCGCCTCGAGCCTAATAGACAAAAATTTAAAAACAAATTAAAAAAATATTTTCTTAACTCACTACCATAGATGTAATGTAACTAAATAAAAATTTATTAAAAGAGACTCTACCTGCAGACAAACTGTAAAACAGTTTTGCAGGGCTTTGTTATAATTAAATGTAACCATTTATATTAATAAAGATTAATAATAATAATAATAATAAATGGCGCTTCGTCTCACGACTATCTTACTGCTTATTATGCTGCAATGCTTATTGAATCTTGATATCTCAGGATAAAGAACACTGGCTGATTTTCTTAGAGGAATGGGCTTAAATCCTAAATTGGGTCTACACTTTATGTGTGGTTGATTTAGCACCATTTTCAAAGGTGAGAAAAATTCTCTTTAGGGAACCTTCTTGTCTTGTTTCAAGTACACTTAGTTCAATGTTTGTACAAAGCAAAGCACGTCAACAACCTCTATCACAAAACTTTGGAGGTAAAAAGTGGGTGCTGAAAATATTACACGATGTTAGGAATTATTACAGTATCTAACCTTCCTCTAACACATAATGTCCGGGGATGTGTGGCGTGAGCGATGTATGTATACTTAATTGGAGCGAAGCTCCATTTACCCCCGACTTTTGCATTTCGTTGTGATCGTACTCCTCCCAAACGGCTCAACTCAATCTATATCTCAATAACTAGGTTGGTATGGGACCGTCGGATGCCAATAAAAGGAGCGAAGCGAGCAATTGCCTGATTCTCAGATATTAATTATCGTTGAACGATTTATTCTACAAATATCTCAACACGCGTTGCTATGCAATTTGTTATGATTCTTTGAATATACTTGTTGGTTTACCTAAACGCGTGATTGATTCTACACAAAACTGTGAAGGAGTTAGAGTCCTGATTTTGGAAAACTCAAATTGTTACCAATTTTTATTGTTGAAAAAAACATATGCATATGCGTTTATGGATCGGATAAATTTTGGAATCGAGCCATTTCTCCACGTCGCACCATCAATCCTGAGTGTTTTTGATTGCCAAAATTCAAGTAATCGGAAATGGTAGAGCTTATGCCCTTGATACGAGCGAACTCTTGAGCAAGCAACGTAAGTTAATCCCAACCCGAACTCAGACGTACCAATATCAATCACTGCGCGGTCCAAACTGACTAACACTACCCCATTTCTACCCGTGGGTGATCGTAAGAGGCGACTAAGGGTATAGAGGCTTTATAAGTGATTTTTGGGCGATGTGGTTAGAGACCCGTCAACGTAACATTTATTATTACCATCTTTTCCCCAATCATCTTCCGAAAGTGGCTGAAAAATTTCTCATTCCAAAGCTCTGGCTACCCCGTTAAGGGTTTTGTAGCCGTGAGTATATGTATGTATGCATTGTTTACGTAATTTTTCCATAGTCTAACATTGTAATTTTTTAATGGTGATTATTCCTCCGTGGTACATCCGATTTTTATCAAAATTGACATAAACCATCTAGACATGGTCCTTGACCACCGTGCACCGTGCGTTTCAGGGTTCTGAGTTGAGCCGTTTGGGAGGAGTACGATCACAACGAAATGCAAAAGTCGGGGGTAAATGGAGCTTCGCTCGCTGGGCAGTTTTAAAAAAAAATGGCTCGTTACTTAAGTGGAAGCAAAAAATATAAAATGCAAAATCTGCACAACATTGATGATAAACTCGAAGATTATTAAATATATTATCTAAATTTAATAAATAAAACATACATTTATTATAAAATTTAACGAAAAAGTTAATCTATTTTCAGAAGTAGTCTTTGATTCTTTCCATTAAGTAACTTTTTGGTTTGGGGTTTATACAAACAATACATTGTTTTTTTTTATAATTATTTATTTATTAATTAAAATAATCAAACCTTGTTTTTAAATTGGTATAAATCTTAAAATATATCTCAAACATTGCTGAGAATTTTTCAGTTAAACATCCGTTACGTCACTTTGTGCCAGTAACAGTATAACAAAATATCTTATTCTAAGTTTAATAGTCAAGTTAACGACATTTTGAGGAAAAACAAAGTAAAGTTTATATAATCTTAACAATAATGTAGCGCTTAAACTACTATAAACTAATATAATTTAAAGAAAACTTAAATTTTAAATCACATTTTAATAGGACAGTTACTTAGGTGGAACACAATGTTACTAATAGGAATATATAAGGCTACGTGTACTATGTACGTTATAATTAACAAAAATCATAGTCCGTCATTAGATAGATAGATAAGCGTTTATTCAGCAACATGCTTACAATTTTTGAGCTTACAATATGTAACTTAAAATTATGATACACACAGTACAAAATAGACAAAAACTGGTTAAGCTAAGCGCTGAAAAGGTCCTGACTCAGCATATGTTACAAATCTCACAAGTGTGGTTTGTAACGCTGATTTTCAGTCAGCACCTATTTCAAAGTGCACGAATTCCATACATTTTATTATGACGTGTCCATGATACAGTAAAACAAAACCACAAATTCGGAAACAAGAAATAATACAACATAAAACATAACATTTAAAATAAAAATAGACTCAAAAGTATATGTATAAGGGTAATTCTCACGAAATTCCGAAATTCTTGTCCTTGGAGTTTATTTATAAATTCAGCAAAGAAATGGATGTTACTAATATTTCTATACAAACCACATAACTTTGTCTAAAAGTTTAACATAAGATTTTAGAGCCGTATAAATAAATAAATAAAAATGCATAAACATAATGTTCTTAACATCATTACCTCACTGTGTCCCAAGTACCAATTTTATTTATTTTATTTACCAAAAAAACTACAAAATTCATTCGATTCAAATTGAGGTAAGTTAGATTATTTCAAAATATTATAAATTAACGGGAAAAACCGAAATTAGCGTTGTAAAGGAAAAAATGTGTTCAAGGTTTGAATATTTACATGTGTCTCAGAAAAAAAAATCATTTCCTCACAATATTACTGGCAGTTGAATTGTGAACGCATTTTAAATAAAATACGGAACGCAACCATTCGTTTTTGAAGGTTGGCACTAATGTCAATTTGTCAAAATGGCGTCTTTTCTGTAAATGTGTTCGGGTGTGTGTTGCAAAAAATTTTTACTATAATATGCTTTAAGTAAAATTTTTGATCGTCATTCCTTCACATTCTAAAAAAATAAACGGTAAGTACTTTAATTGATTGTTGCAAAGATAAGATGTCGTTTGGGAGTACTTTCCTTAAGCCGAGAAATCGTTTTATAAGTAAGGTTATGTCACGAGTTCTTTACGGTTATTCTTTATTTCGTCATTACCTCACCATCATTCCCTCATAAAAATGATGGTGAGGGAATGATGATATGTGAGGGAATTATTTTTAGATGGGCTAACTGGCTTTTTTTATTGTTTGCCAATGGACCCAGGACCTATGCAAAATAATGATGAATTAAGAAATCTGGCAGTTAATCGGAGAAGGCAGCAACTCAGAAGACGTAGAGGAATACTTTATGCAAAAATATTCAGATTACAGGAAAGACTGAAACAAGAAATCAGAAGAAAAGAGAGATATCGTAAGAGATGTCAAAGACAAAACAAAGATAATCAAACTTCACCGAAAGCCAAAGTATCAGCTCTGTTAAAGAATATCCGAGTTCCTAAAATAGTGAAGAAGAAACTTCTTTTATCAGAAGTTATTACTAAACAGCTAGAAGACAGGTACAGTAATTTAAAGGAACATAGTGAAAAGAAAAAGTACTATGAAATAGTAAAACCCGATCTTTTGAAGAAGCATAAACTACTCAGCCTATCAAAACAGTTTTTCAAACATGATTGTTACAAAAAGAACGTTTCTAGGAAAGTCAGTGCTAAATTCGTGGTGGTAAAAAAGGATGTTCAAGATTTTTTGGAAAAGGACGAAAGTTCTCGGATGTGTCCAGGAAAAAAAGATTTTGTTAAGTCAAAAGGACAAGTAAAGCAAAAACGTTTACTGTGCGATACCATGAAAAATTTGCACAATAAATTCTTGACTACAGTTGAGTATAAAATAAGCTTGACAACTTTCTGCAGATTAAGACCGTTTTGGGTAACTTGGGCAAAGCTAAAAGACCGCAACACATGCAAATGTGTGATCCACGCAAATGTTCAACGGATGATCATGAAATTACATGAAAATAAAGTATTGCTTTGCTGTAATCTAACCAAATTTTTGACCATAAAGACATGCAATATTTATTCAACTAAATGTCTTTTACGAGAATGTGAAGGTTGTGCAAATAAAATGGTAGAGTATTACCTTCCACAGCCAAACAGAATAGTGACTTATGAACAGTGGATGTATGAAACAGTATGTTACGAAAAAAATGAAAAGATGAAGACAGTAAGAAAACCTATTTTAAAAGAGATTAAAATTTCGCTGAGGCCATTGGTACTTCAGTTAGAAAATACTTTGCCTTTATTTTTTAAACACATTGCCACGATAGCACACCAGTATCAGATCATATCAGAAATAAAAAAGACTTTAACTGACAATGAAGTCCTTATTCACATAGACTTCAGCGAAAACTATTCTTGCAAATACAACGAAGAGATTCAGGCTGTGCATTTCGGAGGTGCAAGGCAACAAGTTACTCTACATACAGGAGTATTATATTTACGTGAAAATGACACTGTAAAACCTTTCACGTTTTGTTCTCTTTCTGAAAATAATAGACACGATACAATGGCAGTGTGGGCACATTTATTACCAGTTTTTGGGTGGATTAAAAATCACAATCCACACATTAACAGAATACACATGCTAAGTGATAGTCCTGTCAACCAGTACAAGAACAAGTTCATGTTTCATCTAGTTTATCATCATATAAATGATTTGTTTTCGGGTGCGTCATATTTTGCGTGGAATTATTCAGAACCAGGCCATGGCAAAGGTGCTCCTGATGGCATAGGTGGCACATTAAAAAGAACAGCTGATAAAGCGGTGGCTGAAGGCAAGGACATCGTAAATTTGAAATCTCTCAAGCAAATTTTGTTGGCAAGATGTTCTTCAATAAAGCTATTTGAAGTTACCTCTGCTGATATCGCGAAGATAGAAGACTTAGTCAAACAGTCAACGATCATTGCTGCATTCCGTGGAACCCAGAAAATTCGTCAATTTGTATTCAGTAATGATGTCTTAGAGTTTAGAAGTCTTTCATGTTATTATTGCGGAGAAAAGTGTAAACATTTTCACATGGGATATTACAAATCTTCAAAACGTTGCATTGAAAAACCAAAGTCCTTTGAATACAAAACACGAAACACACCTTATGATAATGGACATTCGTCAAATGATATTATTGGTACGGACAGTAATATCACTCATAATATTGGTGATTATGTGGTTATCAAATGGGACGAAAATGTTTACCCAGGGGAAATAACATCAGTTTCTGAAGAAGGCGCTTTAGTAAGGTGTATGAAAAGAGGAACTAAATCTTGGAAATGGCCTAAAATCAGAGATGAACAGTTATATGCCTGGCAGGACATTCTGAGGAGAATGAGCCTCCAAAATTAATAAGTAAGGGATGTTATTTTATAAAAGACTTAAACTAGTTTAACATATCTGATAAAGACTTTATTAATTGTAACTTTGAGACTGAATCGTTTAGGATTACAAATTTTAAAAGTAGGATTTTTCATTAATTATTAGTTCCTATTAAATGAGAAGTATTTTGTTTTTTTGGAAACAAGCTAATGAAGTTACAGATTTTGTTTTGTTGATTTTATACTAATCATTCATTTATGAGACTAAAGTTTTAAATAAGAAGTAGATTTGTTGTTAGATTAATATTTAAGTTAACAAGGATTTTGTGGTCATTATTATATATGATCATAATTATTGTTTAAGAAAAAAATTACATTTAATAAAAAGATATCTTTGAATGAAAACTGATTTAATTCTTCAAAAAGCTTCATGACTTGTCTGCTATAATCATTCCCTCACCTCAATTGTCATTCCCCCACTTAGAATTTTTTTAATGTCCCCATAACTTCCATAAAACGCGATAATTTTTGGGACCACTACATAATTTAATTCTATTAACATTAGTACTATCACATTCACATAAAATAATGATTAAATAATATCAATATTTCTTGTCATTTTAAGATAGCCGAATTTCGGAATTTCGTGAGAATTACCCATAAATTATAAAAATGTTAACCTCGAAATGGCTTCAGTAATAAATTTATTTAAATATTTAATTAGACATCAGTCTTACTTTATTTGTTACCAATATGACTAACATATCCAAAAATTGTGCAAATCCGACAATATTACATACATATAGGTCGAATTGATAATCTCCTTTTTTTTTAAGTTGGTTAAAAATATCTCCTTGCAGACACGTCCTTATGATTCCATTAAGTAACGTCCACGGTCCGCCTATATGTAACGTTCCTTAATGGATGTTACGAATCCTAACCTCAAATTATTACTAATTATTGTTTGACTATTAAAAAACGAAAGATTCGTAATTACTTATACAAAAAATAATCAGGGATAACTAAACTGCAACTTCTGATAAGTATGTATATACTAAATTCATTATTTACCAATTAATGGGCCGTTCTTAATGGAACAATTTTTTGGCACTATGTCACCCCAACAAACAACGTAACGAAATGCGGCAAAACAAGCCGGAACAAGATGGCGGGACGATTCAAAATAGAATCAATGTTACCATAGCTAAAAAACAATAACCAATAGAAGATTTTTACCCGTCTTCCTTTTATTTGTATTGCCAATTTTGATCGTTACTTAGCCGGAAATTCCGCCATTCCAGTTTTAAAGGACAAACTTTAAACTCAGTTTATTAATTCAATAACTATTAACACATATAATATTTACTAAGAAATAAAAAACGAAACAGTTTTGTTTAGACTGAAAACCATACATTATATTTAAAATTATTTTTTGGTCATTTTAATGCGCTGTAAACATAACAGAATGTTAGGTGGACATATAAATTTGCGTGTACCTTTAATAAATTTTTGCCAATATTTTATTATAACAGATATATCTTTAGAAATGTATTATATTTAATTATAATAATTAATGCTTTTTCTTTTAGAAATATTTATCTAAATAGTGAAATGTGAAAAGGTTGCTGAGATATTAATTATCAAAGTTGGTGGACAACTCATTTTCGGGTGCCATTTTTTTTGAAAAACGCTCCGCTACGCTCGCTTCGCTCCAATTATTTACGATTGCCATCAATACATAGTATAAAACAAAGTCGCTTTCGCTGTATGTCCGTATGTATGCTTAGATCTTTAAAACTACGCAACGGATTTTGATGCGGGTTTTTTTAATAGATAGAGTGATTCTTAAGGAAGGTTTGTATGTATAATAAATGCATAATATAGTAGAGAAACACTGATAAATTTAAAGGTTTCTAATGTGATGTCGTAAATAAGCACGTTTTTTTGCGCTTATATTGCAAACGCTGGCTGAACCCTACGAGATAGACCAAAATAATGTACTACAGTATTGTTCACCTTAAAAATTTCAACAAAAAAGTTCGCGATGGTATATGTCTATCTCTTAGGGATAACCCAGCATAACCATTTTTATTCTTTACTAAAAAATGGTTATTTACGAATTGATTTTAAACAATACAGCATTAATCCTTATCCAATTAAGTACCTTAAATAAATTGTTTATTTATTATAGATCAATATGCTTTTTACAGCATGTAATTTAAGTGAATATTACCGAAGATACGTATTACAAATTTAAAATGCAGGGTCGTAGTTGTTTGCGCCGCCGCCGGGCGGCGCGTGCCTATAAATAGCGCGTCGATGGCCGCGCTTCGCCTTGCGGATCGAAATTAATCCCTCCAAAAGCGCAGCCATGCTCTTTCGGAAGGGAGGCCCCTCACACGACCCGCCGCGGCCTGTTCAACTCTTCGGCACAGCTATTCCGTGGGTGAAAAAGACTTAATACCTCGGTATTGTCTTTGATTCCCGGCTTAGATGGACACACCACATCAGATACATACAAAACAAAGCCTCATTCGTCCTGAATAGGCTATCACCGATGCTTTGTGCTCGCAGTAAGTTACCACTGCGTCACAAAGTTACACTATACAAAACATGTATACGTTCGGTCCTCTCGTACGGTAGTGTTGCGTTCGCGAACGCCAGAGAGGGCTTGATACACCGCCTCCAGGTGATGCAGAATAGGTTCATGCGCAAGGCGATAGGGGCGCCTTGGTATGTTAGGAACTATGATCTCCACAGAGACTTAGGACTCAATACAATCAGGGATCACTTCAAACAAATCTCACGTAGATACTTTGATAGGATCCCTGATCACCCCAACCCCTTACTCCGAGCCTCGCTCGAATACACGATTTCCCCGGACGCCGGGATTCGATGCCCACGTAGCGTGCTCTCGGATCCCGACGACGACATCACCCGCGAGCTCGAGGCCTCAGGGGCCACCGGCGCTCGCGGACTAACAAACAATCACTACCACTCCCGACACCGACCCCGCCGGCGAGGTCGTAGAACTTAACACTAAAGTTAGAGCCACACCAGACTCAACTAGAGTATATTTTATTTTATACTCACCCTATCCGACTTAGCTTAGGTACACTCCTTTTCACCGCCAGGGCGGCCTTCAGCCGCTCGGCAAACAAAGTTATGGTGACGCCGCACAGGCCGCAGGGCCAGCAGCACCGAACCGGAGGGGTTTTAGTCGGTAAGAGTCCGACATACCCCGTCGCTCTCTCGAGCGACGGGGTATGAGGATCCTATGAGGATTTCCCCTCCGGTAAACAAAAAAAAAAAAAAAGCGCTTCGCCTTATAGCACTTTATGATTTGCAGCGATCGCACGCGTTTATCGGAGCTCTCTAGCGAGGAAAATATCAAGAATTAATTAAACTGAATAGAATAAGTATCTTTTGTTGTTGATTATCTTTTAATTTTTATTATTATTATTATATTAGTAGCATTGCACCCGTGCGAAGCCGGGGCGGGTCGCTAGTTGTTAATAATAATAACTCAACATTTCATGATGGCTATAATATCAAAATAACACATTAATAATTGGAGTTGGTAAACATTATATTATAGACTACCAATTAATAAGAGCTGTAAGTAAGAGCTTTAAGAAAAGTAGGAGTAAACAAAGTTTGAATACTGTCCAGCCGGCGACATAATCTATTGTAAATCTAAGAAAACAGGAGAGGAATACGATCAAATCAATATTACTATTTCTCTATTACAAGGGCTTGATTTTTATCTCAAACAATAATGGAACCTCAATTCAAGGTTTCCAAATGCATCCGTACGAAAAAAAAATTAGAAAAAAAACCTTTGCGGCTGTAGCGTTCACCGCGACATTGCATTGTATTTGTTTTGTATCCAGAGCGGGTATTTTAATTGCAATATTAAATAACAATTACCGATGCCACTTCAGGTTCGGTCGTTGACATTCAAACTGATAAAATTGGCTGTGTAATATTACTCGTGTGTTTGTGTTGTTACGAGAATGTCAACATTTATAAGAAGTAATAAAAAAAACGTAGTTAAAAAAATGTTTTGTAGGCAACCGTCATAGTTCAGTGGGTAGAACACCGCTTATCGTACAGACGATGAGAGTTCAAATCCCGGACGGGCCTACACCAAATGTCTTTTCTTAAGCCATATGTGAGGTTAATTTATCATGGTTGTTAACTGTGACGGAAAACATACTTAGTAAATCCACAGGGCTGAGTTGTACTTAGTCATATGACAGTGTAACATAACATAAAACATAAACGTTCACGCCGAATATCCCCGAAGGGGTTGGCAGAGGTACTAATACTTCTGAACATCACGTGGCTTTGTCACCTGGTGTTCAGAGTACCCACGTTTTGCATGGACAGTGTACTCACGTGATAGGGGGCAGGCCTATCGCCGTTTTGTACGAATACACTGTCACATGCTAAGTACAACTCAGCCATGTGGGTTTCCTCACGATGTTTTCCCATGTGATGTTTGACAGTGTATTTGTACAAAACGACGATAGGTCTGCCCCCTAACACGTGAGTACACTGCCCAACCAGAACGTGGGTCCTCTGAACAACAGGTAATAATCTCACGTGATGTTCAGAAGTATTAGTCCCTCTGCCAACCCCTTCAGGGATATACGGCGTGAACGTTTAAGTGGAGTTCAAGATGTTGTGTATGCCGTCGATAGGAGATTGTTGTGAACTTCCCATATAGTTAAGTTATTTAAAGGGTATTGAAGTAAAATATGGATGATAGAATATTTAAAAGACTGTTGTATAGGTAAATAGATAAGTAAATCACTGCTCTTATAAATACATACAGTGATGTTGCAGCAGCGTACTTACAGGTTTTCCTGTTTAAATGTCAATATTTTATATGACCTTTAAGTACATATGAACGCAAAATATATTGTAATTATGTAAAATTTGCATTCCTGCAATTAATACAATTTCTTAACTTTAGTAAACGGCACTCGCTTAAGAAGAAAGTGTGCATAAAAAGACGCTATGCAGAGGACGGGGTTGGGCGGGTTTTTTGACCGTGGAGCAATAAAAACCGCGCCTGCCCATCAATGTCTGCGACGCGGTCTTTTTGCTCTCCGTGTGCGTTTGTTGTATTACAGGATTCACCTTGTTCGCAGCGAAATTGACCGGCCCGCCCCGCCCGGTTTCGTCTGCAAAGCGCCTCAAAAAGCCCGCGCTGCCCCGTCGTCTGCAAAGCGTCTTAAGGTGATGATTTATTATAAGAAATTTAAATATCTGTTTTTTCATTTATTCCTTTATTTACTTTTACTTTCGCTGTAAGGCAGTGAATGTTGGGTGTGGCAGAAGAAGCATGAAAACAGAGTGAATGCAGTAGAAATGAGGTCCCTCAGAAAAGTATGTAATGTTAGGTTATGTGATCGTGTGAGGAATGATGTGATTCGTGAAAGGTGTGGTGTAAAAGATGATATTGTAAGTAAGATAGAAAAAGGAATGTTGAGATGGTTTGGGCACACCGAGAGGATGGATGATAGGAAATTGGTAAGAGGTATCTATAGAGCTAATGGTAATGTTAGTAGAGGAGGCCACGAAAGACACACTTGGAACAAATTGAAAGTGTGCTCAAAAAGGCAGGCGTCCGAAGTATGAAGAATAAAAGAGCATGTATGAAAAGATTGATGAATGTAGACGAAGCAAGAGAGGTTTGCCAGGATCGTACGAAGTGGCGAAGTAGTCTCTGCCTACCCCAATGGGAATTAACGGCGTGAGTATATGTATGTATGTAATTATACTGATCACAAGTTTTATATTCGAGGTTTTCATTACCTCTATTTAACAGAATAATGTCTAAAATTATGTTATTTTATTAATAAACACAACTGAGCGTTATTTCGAATCGAAATAGTTTTAATAGTAAGAACGGAAGGACCCCTTTTTTCATGAAATAGAATAGATACAATATTGTAAGTGTTTTTGTTTCCTACATTTTCTCCTTTGCGGTACAACTACCAATACTTCATCCACAATCCACAACACCAATCTTCCTATAATCTCGAAAAGGAGTTATCAAAGCTGTGTTATAAAAATACCGCAACCAAAGTTGGTACTCAATTTAAAGCACAATACACACCGAGGCCGCCGCCCGCCGGGCCGGCGACATCACAACCCGGCGGCCTGCGTTGCAAGAATTATGTCTAACCTATGTGTGAAATATAGGTAGAAAACGTATGACAGCGGCCCGCCGGCTCAGTGTGTTTTGCGCTTTTAAAGTCAAGTTAGAAAAAATTATAAAATCACGGTAAAACAAAGGATTTTGGTTACTACAGGCTTTTCTTCACTCTAAATTCTATGTCGATACTCAATATTTTAAAAATAAACTATATGTAACCAATTTAAAGTTGTGCTTTTGCCATGTAGCAAAAAAGCCGGCAGGCTTTGAATGTCACTACCCCTTTCTACCCATGGGTGTCGTGAGAGGCAACTATCGGACTTCTTTAAATGGTTTTTGAGCGATGCGGTTGGAGACCCAGCACCAACGATAATTTATTTCTACCGTCTTGTCGCCTATCAACTTCCAAATTCTAGCTCTGTAGCTCTGGCGAACCCCTTTTTAGGATTTATGGCCGTGAGTATATGTATGTAAAGTTAAAAGTAACTAATTTGAAGTTGTGCTTTAAACTGTCACATTATTATTATTATTTAAATGCAAGCATGATGTCATGCTTCCTTATATTGCTTATAATAAAGTATTGCTCAGCTATAGTATAGATATACTAGAGGGGCACAACTTAATTTTTCATAAGAGTGTCAATCAAGGCGCCCTAAATTTTAAAATTATAGTTGTTCCGTGGTTGTTCCATCGTTTTATAAAAATATATCCGTTGTTTGGTATACCCAAATCTTACATGCCTTTCTAAAACTTGATAATCCTCAATACCAAGACAAGCATGAGTTACAATATTAAATATGTGAGGACAGCTATCTCCACGACTATAATAATAGGATAGTAAGAATAACTTTGATTTAATAATAGAAAAAACGTTAGAAGAATAATCAGCACAGAATATACCAGCACTTAATTTTTATACGCAAATAAGTACTGCAATGATTTAGATCACCTCGCATGACACCCACGGGTACAAATGTTGTGCTATACTTAAACAACCAATAGAAAAAGTCTAACGCTTTAAAAAAAGTTGTGTAAAGTATAGGTCAGTAACGTTCAGCGTAGTGTTGCCCAAATTCAGTCTTGGTCTTGCAGTCTTGGTCTTGTTCTTGCGTTTTTGCAAGACCAAGACCAAGAACAAGACCGCGTATTTTTAGCAAGACCAAGACCAAGACTGACCGTGCAAGACTTGAGCAAGAACAAGACATAGCCTGCAAGACTCTTGCGTCTTGCAGCTAGGACTTAGCGCTATTTCACTGAGTAGTTAGGTGTAACAGTTCGGTGTATAGGTAGGTACGCTTAGGAATTCTATGAGACGCAAAAAACTGTATCAAAGAATATGAAAAACTGGACCTATGCGCATTACGACTAATACCATAAATATAGCGAATAAAAATATTATTAAAATCAAACTGAGTGCATGCATAGTTATGTTTTAACCATCGGCACTTTGATAATGCGGCATCAAAGTTTTTGTACTTACTTCTCAAAGAAATTTGCCGCTTTTCGGAAGTACATGGTTATGATACACGCGCCGACGGCTTCTTTTGAAATCTAAAACAATCGTTGCCGCCACGCCGAAATCATAACATTTGACACTATTTGATTGCCGCCATAGGGCGTAGATATACTCATGCAAAATAATTTCGAATTTTTTTACACGCTTTATATTATTGTTTGATTTGCGGCGGCATCCTTATCATAGAGCCGGCACGTGGCGAGGCGGCGCGGTAGAAAGCAAGGAAACGTACTATAAATAAAGGAATTATTTTAATTCCAGCTACTTTGTAAAAAAAAAAAAAATTGTAATGTTAGATTATGTGACCGAGTGAGAAATAGTGTTATTCGTGAAAAGTGTGGTGTGAAAGATGATATTGTAAGAAAGATAGAAAAAGGAATGTTGAGATGGTTTGGGCACATAGAGAGGATGGATGATAGAAAATTGGTAAAAGGGATCTATAGAGCTAGTGTGGATGGTAATGTTAGTAGAGGACGACCACGGAGAACACACTTGGACCAAATTGAGAGTGTGCTCAAAAAGGCTGGCGTCCGAAGTATGAAGAATAAAAGAGCATGTATGAAAAGATTGATGGATGTAAACGAAGCTAGAGAGGTTTGTCAGGATCGTGCGAAGTGGCGATCAATAGTCTCTGCCTACCCCAATGGGAACTAATGGCGTGAGTATATGTATGTATGTCCAGTTACTTCCATGGAAAACGACATATAGGTCAGTTGATTTTTCGAATTTCTTATCAAATCTTCAGTTATTTATTAATCTGCTTGATCTTTACTATGGCTATATTCATTCAAGCTCACAATGTTCCAATTCTAATACGTTTTTCTAGGATTTAAAGTAAACTTTAATAAATAGTAATAGACTAATAGGTAATTGCAAGACTTGCAAGACTCTTGCTGCAAGACCAAGACCAAGACTGGGAGCGCAAGACCAAGACCAAGACCAGGTGTATTGGCGCAAGACCAAGACCAAGACTGGCTAAGTCTCGTCTTGTTATTGCGTTTGGGCAACACTAGTTCAGCGATATTATGTTATAGTAGTAGTATTAAGACAAAAAAAAACTATATATTGAGCTACCTTAACCATATCAGTCAATACGGCATTAATCAAATTTTTGAATTAAATCCTAAGTTTCTTTGTTATAAAGCCATTATCAAATACCGCGTTCTGTAGTATTGAATTACACCAAATTAAAACATAATACAATTCCATCCCCGATGGATATCGCAACGTATATCATTACAAATTAATTTTCTCAGCACCCAGTAATAACTTTTGTGTATCAACAAACCAAATGTGTGCCGTATCAGTTTCGTTTTCAATTTGCAACGTTTATGAATGAATGGCTGCGTCACAACACTTGTGTGGTTAGCGGTGCATAATCCCATTCAGATTGTTACCAACTTACCACTGATAACATCAGTGGGGCAGCATCCCTTTGCGGTAGTTTCTAGGCGGGGCTTGTTCCTATCCCGCCTTTTTCTATTATTCACATTCCTTTATAATATCCGCTTAAGTTACAAACGGCCATTATTCGTTTGTGGCTGTAAAATGGAGTATCCAGTGCAATCTAGTAGTAAAAGTTCAACCTCTGATTTTAGTATCGAAAGGATATTGAGGGAAGAGCCAAAGAGTTCGAGGGAGTCTCCGCCTCCAAGCTGGTTGTGTTGTACTCGCTATAGACCTCCGAGATTAGCACGTAAGCACTTATTTTATTTAGTTGTATCTTAATTTACATGCATACTCACGCCGATTGTTCACATTGGGGTAGACGGACGGAGTATATCGATTGCCACTTTGTGCGATCCTCGCTTTAGTCACATTCATCAAATTGTTCAGTTATGCCTCTCTAATTTACTTCAGCCGCCTGATTTTTTGAGCACATCAACAACCGACACAATTATGTGTGAAAATTTCGGGTGTATATTTACTCGCATAAAAACTTCTCGTAATATTAATATAATTAAGGATTAGTAATATTAAGGATTAACGTTTGTAGTACTAATGGTATCTAACATAATCAACTAAAAGCATAACTGTTTCCGCATTGTTTTTACTGGCATAAGTTACTTAGCATGGTTTTTCAATGCAAAATTTAGCTCATAATGTTAGTAAAATTTTATATTATCTTAGATTTGCAATTATCGAACTTTCAGCAGCCTCTCTCTCTAATCTCTTAAAATGGAAGCAGTAAACTTCATTAATGGGTGATTTCAAGCTTTACTAGCGTTAGTGTAATATACATACATATGTACATATAATCCCGGCAATACAACCAAAAAAGGGGTAGCCAGAGCTTCAGAGCTGGAAACTACTCAGCCGCATTTGGAAGTTGATAAGGGACAGGATGGAAATAAAGTATTGTTGGTGATGGGTCTCCAACCGCATCGCCCAAAAATCACTTGAAAAAAAACCCATAACCTTAGTCGCCTCTTACGAAACCCGTGGGTAGAAAGGGGTAGTGACATTCTAAGCCGGCACTACACGACAAATACTGTAATGTATAGTATTTAAATATGACAAAAATAATCAAGTGAATAGTTTAAATTCAGTGTATAATTTATTGATAAGTGAGTAGCAATTTATTCTCCTCATCATTTCCAATTCTTCAATTAAGTTCAAAAGCGGCTGCTAATTTCTAGTCCTGAAGCTCTGCCTACTCCTTCTAAGGATCCGTGATATGTAGTTATTCATAATCTAACCCAATCACCTCATCCAGGCGCTCCAAACCCCAGTTTCCGTTCCCGCCGCTCGGGCAGACACGCCCGGGTGCCGTTCTCCGCGGGCCAGGCCGCAGCGCTGGAGGCCGCCTACTCTAGAGCACCCTACCTCGCGCCGCCTGCCTTGAGAGCTCTGGCTTCGGCGTTGCAACTAAGAGATGATCGGGTGAGTATTGCAAGATGCGTTTATATATGAGGTACTAGCTGACCCGACGGACTTCGTACTGTAAATTTGCTTATGCCGAACTTTAAGCTTTTTTTCTGGTACTCTGAGTTCAATCAGGCGTGAATATTTTATTGGTCAAATCTTTCCGGGATAAAAAGTATCCTATGTTATAATTTTATCCATTTCCATTTCCAAACATCTAAACTTTCACATTTATAATATTAATAGGATTAATATAATTTGTTTGGAAAAGTTTGGTTTCGTATAGTAGGTATTCTGGATCTTGTGCATGATTTGATTATGGTAGGACTCACGAGCACCCTACCTCGCTCCGCCCGCCTTCCAAGCGCTGGCTTCGTCGTTGCAACTAAGGGATGATAGGGTGAATATTGCAAACTACTTCTATATGTAGGCTTATATGTTGCAATAAATAACGGAGAACTGGGTTTTTGTAAGATATGCAACGTTTGGTAGTGTATGCCTTTGTGCGTGATTAAGATAATGCTCATGAACACCCTACCCCGCTCCACCTGCCTTGAGAGCACTGGCTTCGGCGTTGCAGTTGCGAGATGATAGGGTAGTATTGAAAATATGTATAGCTTTTATGAGATTGTTATGTTTCGTATAGTATATGGTCTTTATATCTTTACCCACGAGCACCCTACCAAACCCGGCCTGCCTTACGAGCGCTGGCGTCGGCGTTGCAACTAAGGGATGATAGGGTGAATATTGCAAGATGCTTTCGATAAGAGGTGTTTCAATGAGATGAGCTTCTTCTTGTATATGGTCTTGGTCTAGTGGATAACTTTGGTAAGCACAGTTTTTACCTGAAGTCAGTTCGGTTACTGGGTTTAGAAAGCGATTTATCGTTATTCTAAAACTGCTAAAGTTATTTTACTAATCAATTAGGTGATTTTACCACATGAGGTTTCATGCACAACAAAGTCTAATTAAATATAAAGTAATGTTTCCTTCTAGTTAAGTTTACTATCTCTATTGTTTAGAGTACTTTTCCTCTCCCTTCAGCTGTATTTCTCTAGCTTCAGTATGAAGCGCGTATTTTATGTATAAGATTATAACCTGCCGAGAAGCAATGTCCGCTAGTGGACGTTTATTGGTTAAGGTGATTAAGTGTATGTCATATTTATGGACACTTCTCGGGAACTATAAACTGTTTATACAAGAACTGCGTCCTGCACGCGTTATCATCTTTTACTCAGTCTGGTGTATTAACGTTAGGGCATCAAAAGGCGTTAATCGAATATCTCAAAGTTGCCACATTCCCTCCTCATGTTGTTGTAGAATCAAGTTAAATGATACTCGGACGTTACATAGTATGTTTATTGGCTACCTCATTTATTACTTTTAAGCTAATTATGCAAATAATTCTTCAAGTTAAGCCAATGAATTTATTATATTTACAGCTTTGAAAACGATTAAGTAAATTATTTACCTATTATTTGGTCAAAAATTATTTCTTTTCTATCATATTAATTTTGTACTTATATCGTAACAGGTATTATTTCTATGCCGTATACCTTGCTTCCTAGTATAAACACAAATAATAAAACACTGAAAAGTATACACACACACACACACATACTCACGGCTATAAATCTCTAAAAAGGGTAGCCAAAGCTAAGGAATTAGAAATTCCCCGGCCACTTTTGAAAAGTTGAGTGGGGAAAAGATGGTGAAATAAAGGTTGTTGGTGATGGGTCTCTAACCGCATCGGCCAAAAATCCCTTAAAAGCCCCAATACCAAAAGTATATCAAGTTTATTTTATTTCCAGATAAAAATTTGGTTCCAAAATCGCCGAGCCCGAGAGAGAAGGGAGAAATGCGTGGTAATAAATCCACCACAAGCCGTCACTCTCCCTCCATCATTTACGAATATACCACCACACTCGCACACCGTTCCATGGACTAACTCCAACCAAGAATATGTTTCTCCAACTAATCATGAGAGAAATAGGATAATTGCATCTAGCTCTAGTGAAGAAGACTGTGAATTGGAACAAGACAGTTTAATATATAAAGGATATCGTGATGAAGCCAGCCCCGAGTCACCGTTAGATGTAGAAACAATAGATTGATGTGATTACCATTATTTGTAAATATATGACTATTAGAATTAATTTTAAAGATATTGTGGTCAAGTATATCATATATATAGTATATATATCATGTTTCTAATGTAAATAGAAGTGGACTGCCCAGGCTTCACAAGGATATAAAGAGTATTAAATCTTACTAATATAATGACTGAAGTTTGTTTTTATCTAAATGTGTGTCACTTTCTACCCACGGGTGTCGTAGGAGGCGCTAAGGGTATGGGGCTTTTTATGTGGTTTCTGGGCGATGCGGTTGGAAACCCATCACCATCGATATATTATTTCTACCATCTTGTCCCCAATAAACTCCTAAATTTGGCTGAGGAGTGTCCAGCTCTGAAGCTCTGGCTACCCCTTTTTGGGATTTGTGGCCGTGAGTATATGTTTGTCTGTATGTGTGTCACTCCTTCACGTTGGAACTTAACAGATTGGGATGCAATTCTAAAAAAATATTGCTTATAGCTGGGCCTTACACATAGGCTACTGTATATCTTAAAATATATACACTGTTCCCGTGTGATGGGTAATAATGTATAAAACAGCGGAGTAACATCGAATAGCCGGAACTTGGATGCGGGAATTTAAAATTTGGTATGTGGCTTCCTTGAATAGTCTAAGTGAGCATTAAGAAACGACTTCCCGATATTCCCACGGGATCGGGAACAGACGGAAATGACGGTCGACTGCAACCACTTAACGTAAGAAGTTGAAAATTGGGTTCTCCTTGGGAAGTATAGTATAAGTGAGATTAGTAAGAATTTCCAGATATTCTCTCGGGATTAAGGGCGTCCCCTGAAAAATAGGTTGATATTGATTGTTTTGAAATTCTATAAAGTCTGATTTGATGATATTGATATGACATGAATAAAATATATGTTGGTGATTAGTTCATGATGTTAAAGTTTGATGTTTAACATTTTAATAATTTGTTGAATAATATGATGAAAAAAATTGAATTGGAACATGCTTTGTTTTCATAAAAACCGTATAGGCTCCACTGGCATAACATACATGTGAACTCATTATGTGTCTATATACGCGCAGCTTTAAGATCTGTAACTTTGATGTTTAACTTTTCATTTAAATATTATAGTTATTCAATAAAACTAAATAAACTACATTTATCCTGCGCGCGCGTTTTTTCCGTCCCTGTCACTCTCAGTAAATTTGACGTAAGAGTGAGCGCAATAGCTGCAAAATGCGGGGAGGCCCTTAAGAATAAAGAGTATATTTAAGATCTGATTTTCAACTAGAAATATTTTCACGTGGTAGTCTTTATTCAATGTGTGTTTAATTCTGATTCTATACAGACATCTGAGTCATTACATTTATATGTTAGTAAATGTAAATGTAATAGTGTAGTAAATGTAAATGTAAATTAGTGTTCAAATCCCGGGTCGAGCCTACACCAATTTGTCTTTTCTAAAAACATATGTGTGGTTAATCTATCACGGTTGTTAACGGTGAGGGAAAACATCGTGAGGATACCCACATAACTAAGTTGAACTTTGACATGTGACAGTGTATTCATACAAAATGGCGATTGGCCTGCCCCCTATCAAGTGAGTACACTGTCCAAGCAAAACGTGGGTACTCTGAACTCCAGGTGACATAGTCACGTGATGTTCAGAAGTATTAGTGCCTCTGCCAACCCCTTCAAGGATTTTCGGCGTGAACGTTTATGTTTATGTTATGTTATGTATATTTTTGCTGCTAAAATTCAGTGCTAACAATAGCAGATAAGTTCAGAGATGAATGAGGCAATAATAAAAGATTTAGTCTAGAAAAAACATATGTTTATTTCATTAATATTTTATGATACACTCTAAATTGACAAAAAAATATGTTTAGTCGCGTCGTAATTATGTCGGATACCGACAAAATGGAATTAAAAAACATCTTATTATAATGTATACGAGTAGAAAGTGACGAATGGATATTTATTCTTTTAATATAACTTAGGTCATTTCTCATTTATAAGTAAATATTACATAATAGACATAAGTAATAAATTTCAAACTGCAAAAAAACTACTTGATTTACAAAAGCTGGTTACTTCGTTTACCCACGGGTGTCGTAAGAGACGACTAAGGATATAGGGATTTTTAAGTGGTTGTTTGTGGTTTTATCCCCTATCCTAATATCTTTGAATATTATTTTACAAATCATTTAATGGTAATTAAAAATCACCGTGAGGCCATGTCATGGTTTATCTGAAAAACACTAATCAAGTTCCCGTCAGTTGAAACAATAACAATTAATTTTGCTTTACTTTTGTTACTACATTTACTACAACATAATATTAAACAACAAGTCCCATTCAACAGTCTTTCATACACTTACAAATACTGAAAAACTACTTTCTACTTATACTAAGACTAAGTTGTAGTAGTAACTTGAACAGCTTTCATGCCATTACTTAGCGAGCACTCCGTGGTAGGAGGCTGGTCATCCTCAGTGTTTTTGCTGAGAATCTCGTAATGGGCTGCTTCTTCCTTCGTCGGGCTTGTGTCGTCCAAACTGTACCTGTTAAGCAACAGTCAATATTAATGTTAAATCAATACAAAGACGTTCAGTAAAGAGCTATTTAGATAAAATTGAGATTGATTAAAATTCACGAGAATGCAGGAGAATATTCTAAAGTATTTAGGATAAAATTGTATAATTACGTATGAAAAAAAGGTATATTTGCTTGAATCTTCCAACCTATAGTATATATGAGAAGGAAGAATAATTAATATGGCGGAAGCAAAAAGGTGTTGTCAGGACCATACAATTGTTGATTGTCAGATTACCAAATACGACGAGAGTCTCTGTCTCCTCCAATGTAACCACCCAATAAATTAATTGACCAAGTCTCTTCTAAGCTCGGATGTGGGACATTTTCCGTCATAGAAAGAAAGAAAGAGAAAGAAAGAGAGACATTTATTCGCTGCACAGATGAGCAAGAGACATACAGTTAAACATAAAAATAAAAAATAAAAGCTTTGACAAAAACAACATTGAAAAAAAAAACATGAAAAAAGATAGAAGAAGACAAAGATAGAAAATAAAAAACTTTTTTTAAAAAAAAAATAACAACATCATTTACATACAAAGGTCTCTGCACAGCGAAACGGTGCTGACTCAGCATAACGTTGTGAGCTCTGAGAACTCACAACACTGATTTTCAGTCAGCACCGACACAAGTGAAATTGCGAGCATTACACTAAACGCAACAGAGTAGTGGACATACATACAATATGTTTAAATATATTAAATTTTAATAAGCATATTTAACAACGATATATACTAAATAAACAAAAAAATAATAATATAATAATTACAGTGTACAAACATACAGCAGATATAGAAGACGAATATATTACCATCGCAATATTCAATAGAACATAAAAAGTAAATAGAACATAAGTTACATATATATTCACATACATATCTATACATATATGTTCACATTCATATACAATATTATATTTATAATATAGAGATATGATATATGGTAAAGATAAAATGGGATAAAGGAGCACAATCATAAATGGGAGTCTGCAGGTAGGACATTGCGGGATGGGTTTTGCTGTGCCAGCAAGTAATCTCTAAGCTTACGCCTAAAAGTTTCCCTACACTATCATACCTGTCATATAACACATGTAAATATAATAACTCCATTAGCTTCCATTCGGGTAGGCTAGTCTACGGACGTCGGACCCTTTCCGTCATATAACACTTGTAAACATAACATCACTCTTTTAGTTACCATTCGGGTAGGTTAGTCTATCGTTCGCCATTTGTTTATGTGAGCTAAATAGTGTTTCAATACAGTAAAGTGTTCTTACTGTCAAGGCTTGCAGTTGTCGTATACTAAGTGTTAATAATTTTTACATACATACATATACTCACGGCTATAAATCCCTAGAAGGGGTAGCCAGAGCTAAGGAATTAGAAATTCCTCAGCCACATTTGGAAAATTGAGTGGGGAAAGGATGGTAAAGTAAAGGTTGTTGGTGATGGGTCTCCAGCCGCATCGCCCAAAAATCCCTTAAAAGCCCCAATACCGTTAGTCGCCTCTTACTTACACCCATCGGTAGAAACGGGGTAGTGCTATTCTAAGCCGACACTACACGGCAAATTAATTAATTCTTTTTCTTTGTCCACAAACTTCTATCTTGTAAGTTAGGAGCTAAAAATGGTAACGAACAAAAAATACAAGTAGTATTGTGAATTATTTGTTCATAACCTTTTTTAGCTTACATTAGGAATTATTTTTCACTTTTTAGTTAGAAATGATTCATAAGCGTGTTTTATAGTTATTTTTAATACAATATTAGTTTTTTTAGTCCTGAGCCAAACGAAATTATTTAATCTTGGTTAGGATAACATAACATAGCATAAACGTTCACGCCGAATATCCCCGAAGGGGTTGGCAGAGGTACTAATACTTCTGAACATCACGTGACTTTGTCACCTGGTGTTCAGAGTACCCACGTTTTGCATGGACAGTGTACTCACGTGATAGGGGGCAGGCCTATCGCCGTTTTGTACGAATACACTGTCACATGACTAAGTACAACTCAGCCATGTGGGTTTCCTCACGATGTTTTCCCTCACCGTTAACAACCATGATAAATTAACCACACATATGTCTTTAGAAAAGACAAATTGGTGTAGGCCCGACCCAGGATTTGAACACTAGTCGTTTGCACGGTAACCGAGTGTTCTACCCACTGTGCTATCACGGTTGGTTAGGATCACCAAGACTAAATATTTTTGTTTAGTTCAGGATTAAAAAAAATAATACCTCCGTCCTGAACCAAACGAAATTATTTAATCTTGGTGATCCTAATCAGGACAATAAGATAAACCCATGAAATTATTATATTGTCGCTGATTCATGATTAGTGTACAAAGTGTTATTTAAATCTGTCCGTTCAAAGTAGCTCAAAATCAAGTCCAAAGGAGTCGGTTACATACATACAGATGAAGCTAATATAAGCGTGTTAAAAATCAATTTGCTTTGTGTTACTGTCACATAGGAAAAATACAACTAATAAATAAACAGTCTCGAAAACAAACCAAGTTGAAGGAACGCACATTCAAACTTTTTTGACCCACAGTTTAAAAAACCATTCATTCGCTAATTAGTTTGAAACTATTATCACCAAATCTTATGTAAATGCGTGTTACATAAAAACCGATGCACGAGTTCAAACCATGTCATGATACAGAAAGAGCATTATCACTTTAGTTTACAACTTTTGAGAATACTAACCATATCGTTTAGGTATACTAGAACTACAAGTGAATCTGCCTCTTGTATAGTTTCTGTGAATGCCGTTTAATTCGAGTGATAACAATGCAGTCAACGGTTGAGTTCAACTTTGATTAATGCAATGACCAGGGCAGATAAAAGTGAAGATCATTTTTATCAATATTTGTTTGTTACCTACGCATATATGAGATCACTAAATTAAGGATGTTGGCTATGAGAATAAAAAAATAAAAACAAAAATATAAAATCTGACCCTATCACTAAAGCTCCGCTGTGTGTCCGTCCGTATCATCTAACCTGGCTCTATCTCGTGAAACGTGATATTTAACAGATGATGTATTTATTCCTTAACTCAAACGTTCACGCCGCAGAGATACTAAACTTCTGAACATCACGTGAAACCTGGTGTTCAGAGTACCCACGTTTTGCTTGATGACCATGATGTATTTCTGTTGCTGCTACTAAGAATGAGAATATAATAAATATTGAGCCCCCTATTAAAAAAGGATTTATATAGGATAATTGCACGAAGAGATAATCAATACGCATATAAAAATATCAGAATTTAGAAATCATATTCTCCATACACGTGTAGCAGTAAGTGGGGGTCAAACACGACCAATGGAATATTCCTCTTATGACGGACCTAATGACTAGCTGCACGCACGAAAATGTGTCATGTTCTCGGAGCGAGAGCATGGAATAAGTGATAGGGAGACGCGATTGGTCGATTCGTCTGCGAAGAAGAGACAGCGACCGGATACAACCTACACCACTGTTCAATATTCTTCTCTTAAGTTTAAATGTTTTAGTGCTTTGCACACCATGTGCGCGTCGACAGTGAGATGTTTTAGTCAAAAATCTATTGGCTACGTTTGATTTGCGTGTGTAACGCACATTGACGGCGTGTTCGAAGGCCCTCAGATACGGAAAATTGTAGGTTGGTTTGTTATCCAACTTCACAAGCAACTAATGTTTGACACCACACTACTTAGTGACGGCGGTTTTTTTGTACCCAAAAAAATGCAACATAATAGTTGTTATTAGCGATCCATCGTTACTCGTGCTACTATATAACCAAACTCATATAATATTTCAACCTACCCGCAAGCCTTGAAGAAAGCGATAGCATTAGGGTTGTGCGTGAGTGCGGTGAGTCTCACACATCTCATGTGGGTCGCTCGGGCTAACTTCTCTAGGACTGCCAGCAGCCGCTGTCCCAGTCCGCGGCGACGGCCCTCCTGCTCTACTTGCACTTCGTAGCTGAAACAAATAGGGATAGTATGAAGATTACATCTATACTATAATAAGACAGATCCGGGGTCAAAACTGTACATTGAAGGAAAAAAAATAAAAACCGGTGGAATTTGTTTTATTTTCGATACTGAAGCTAAATTTACCAGTTCGATGACTGTCGGGTCAGCTAGTTCATACATACCTAGTCGGTTCTTAAATATTGTCACTGGCCATTTATTTTAAAAATGGAACACCTAGACAAAAATATGAAATGGTGTTCGATTCCCAATTATTTTTTAAATACTTATCTGCTATATCACAATGGGCTATTTGACAGGTTTTTAAAATCCATTTTATATGATGTAGTAGGGTTTAAGGAACCCATTAAAAGTTATATTTTTTAAATCTGGTGCACATTTGGTGAAAAATATAAAATTAAAAATTGAATATTCAAATAGCGCGTCAAAACACTATTTTGATAATATGGCGCTGCAAACGGGTCAGTGACGTCATTTGCCTGTATTTGGTCTGTGGCAACGAACGAGCCACGAGGTTTCTTTACAGGCATGTGACGTCATCATAAATTCGACCATTCAAGAACGTTTTGTGTCACGTGACAAACGTTTAAAAATTTGCATTTTTATTTATGGATTTTTAAAGAAATCAATTATTATTTTCAACTTACGTTAATAAATAACCATTTTTAAACTCAGAATTTCGCACTGGCAGCCAATTGACACGGTGGCTCAGTTGGCAGAGCGTCGGGGCGTAAACCCGAGGTCGCGGGTTCGATTCCCGCCTGTGTCGAAATTTTTCTTTCCTTTATTTATTCTTTTTTTATTAGTAATAATCCCCACATGAGGTTTTCATGAACAAAAAGATTTAAATTATTTTTAAACTCTTTATTTATACTGATGACAGCAATTGACACTTTATTTCTCGCATTGTCAAATAGCCCATTACATTCATATTTTTTTTAACGATTGAGTAGACTCGCAAAGAGAACTGAGTAACAGTAATTGCATTGCATCGTTGCGGCCGTCCACCAAAGATGATATTCAACTTACTTTAAAAATTAAAATTCACGATGAGATTCGTATACCGTACCATCAAGAGGTACAATGAAACCTCTAGTGTCGATGACGAGGAAAGAACTGGCAGACTTCGTTCCGTTAGGACTCCAGGGGTGGACAAAGCAATCAAGGCGCGTGCGGCAAGAAATCCCGACCGCAAGTAGAAATTCATGTCTTTGAAGATTTGTTTAACCAGAAGTACCGTAAAAAAAGTACTCGATGAAGACCTGGACCTTCGAGCTTACCGAAAAATTTGTGGATATATTCAGAAAGCGCGTATGCAAAGTATTGCTTAAGCGGTACGCAAGAAAAAGACACCGCGATATTTTTTTAATATTTAGGAGATACAAAAAAAAATTATAGGGTGTACGCTACTAGCTCTGCGGCCGCTGGAAATGCCATTCCTAGAGTGCAGCACGGTCATCGTCCATCATCAATCATGATTTAGTCGCGAGTGTCCTACTATCGCCCTACTGAAGTGCAATTTTGTGAAAAAGGTTTCAAAACCAGTGCAAAATGGTACGGAGATACGGTTTTAGATTGCATAGTAAAAGATCTGCCCCAGACACTCTTGGGAGAACGGCCATTTGTGTTTCAACAGGACTCCGCACCTGCTCATAAGGCCAAAACAACTCAGGAGTGGTTTGAGCGCCAGAATATCTAGCTATTAAGGCATCAAGATTGGCCCTTATCTAGCCCTGAACTCAATCTACTGGATTCCAAAATTTAGCAGGAATTGCAGAAGAAGGTCTGTTCTAAACGTCCCAAAAATTTGAGCAGCCTAAAGTCATCATTGATGTGTGATCAATATCGACATGAATATGGGCCGTGCTGATATTGAAGACTGGCCGCGAAGATTGAAGGCTTTTGTGAAAAATTGTGGGAATCGTTTTGAATAAATTTTGTGTTTAATGTAAGCTAATTAAATTACCTTTTATTCAAACTAATCGTTTTTCGAATATCATGACTAATTTTCATTTTATATCCAATTTCGTTTGTGGCATAATTTAAGCACCGACTATGTATATATGTCGCAGGCGGTTTGTATAATCCACCGTTTTACATTACGGCTAGCCGTTTTCTAAAACAGCGCCGTTTTGTGATGCGGCGGTTCAAGCATTCAAGCAAGGTACGGTGAGGGAGAACATCGTGAGAAAATCCACATCGCTAAGTTGTACTTAGTCATGTGATAATGTATTCGTACAAAACAGCGATAGGCCTGCCGCCTATCACTTGAGTACACTCTTCAGTCAAAATGTCACGTGATGTTTAAAAGTATTAGTACCTCTGCCACCTCTTCTTCAGATAGAAAAAAGTTTAAATTAAGAAGATAGTAAAGATTGTTGGGGCACAAGGAGAGGATGAATGATAGTAAATTGGTATAGATAGGTCTATGGAGCTCACTTGGGAGGCAATATTAGTAGAGGACGACCATAGTCGACACATTTGGATCAAACAGAGAATATGCGCCAAATAGCAGGCTTCCGAAGTATGAAGGATAAAAGACATCGTACAAATTGGCGATCGCTACTCTCTGACTATTTCAATGGGAACAAATAGTGTTAGTTCATCTATGTATCTTTATCCTATACTCACGCACTATCAAAATAATTATAAGACACGTGTACAGTTAACCAGATCTGGCGGAGGCAGCATGAAGGTCTACGACTGCTAATTGCAAAGCATTTTTCTTCCGGAACCATTTACATGATATAAGAAGATGTGACTTATCGCCGCTTTGAAAACAAAACTGAGGCCGCAGACAAAAATTTAATACCTAATATTTGGAACAAAAAATAAGTATTTAATAAATTAATTACAAAACAACATCAAAACTGAAAGTATGCCTTATTAATGGTATATTGAGTGTATTTTTAATGGCGTCACGGCCCGATCGGTCAGACAATGTCATGTTTTTCTCTTATTGTATCTTTAGTAAATAACAGAGATAGTAAAAAACAGAATGTCTGGCCGGACGATAAAAAATAATTGGCAGTTAATCAATGACATGAGTACGAGACGTCATAATATCAGTTTAAGTGCATCCTTGTCAATAAATGAGAAGTCAATTATCTCCTTCCCTTTATGAAAATCTCCCTCCGTCTATTCCTCTCCCTACTAATATGAAATATCTGTTGTCCTTAGTTGATTCTCCCTTTTTTTCTACTTTGTGCCGTTTTATATTTAGTAATAACTTAAAATTGTAAATTAATTGTGTTGTCCTATTTTATTGCACGTATGTTACATCTTATGTATTTTGTGTTGTAGTTACATTGTGTTGTCCAATTTACTAATTTTTGTTTTAGATTCGTGTTAACTCGAGAGTCTTCAAGTATGTTCATTCGATTATATATATAAGTAAATTCACCGGCCAAACTCACATAGGGTGACTTTCTTGCATCTCACTTGACATTGGCGAAATAATTGTGGCAAACACGATTGAAGCCACTTAAACAAAAATTGAATTGATTGAATAAATGAGAAGTAGTAACATGTTACATAACTAGTAAATAGTGAACTAAATCATTTATTGCACTGGATTTTAAATAATGCTATACTACTTACACTTATAGGTATATTTAAGCAGTTAGTGAGAGATGTTGACTTTTATTTTACCATCATACTTCCGTTTTGGGATGGGTAGTCAGAGCTTCAGAGCTAGAAACTCCTCAGCCACA
Organism: Bedellia somnulentella; assembly: GCA_963576735.1. Taxonomy (NCBI): domain Eukaryota; kingdom Metazoa; phylum Arthropoda; class Insecta; order Lepidoptera; family Bedelliidae; genus Bedellia; species Bedellia somnulentella. The sequence continues at coordinate 7,533,135 of OY755185.1, read as the reverse complement.
TTTGGAAGTTGATAGGGGACAAGATGGTAGAAATAAAGTATCATTGGTCTCCAACCGCATAACCCAAAACCCACTTAAAAAGCCCTATACCCTTAGTCGCCTCTTATGACACCCATGGGTAGAAAAGGGTAGTGAAATTCTAAGCCGGCTCTACACGGCTAATTAATTAATTATTTTACCATCTTTTCATCTATAAATTTAGTGTCCAGGGTATTTTCAATACTGAAATTTCCGAAGCTCTAATTACCAATTTTCAACGTTATAAACCCAGTTTAGCTACGACGGTATTACTTGCTATTATGAATGATATCTAATTGGGTCGTACTCGTATCTCATTACATATGGATACATAAACGTGGACTCTCGAAATCATTCACTCAAGAAGGTTCTGTCATTCAAAGCTAATGGCAATGTTAAAAGTTTTACTACATAATCGAATCGACAGCAAGCAGATCACTAGAAAACCCAGGACACAAGAGATCAAATATTCATAATATCATAAACAAAAAAAAAAAAACAAAAAAATGATGGAATAAATTATTTGTATGAGTTTATGTCGCAGTGAGTAAGCTAATTTGTCGCAGTACTGACGGCCAATTTCATCCCAAAAGCGTTCCACAGGACGAAGAAAGAAGAGCAACCAAGGCAAGAGCGCCCACTGTATAACTATGGGGGACGCCTGCTGATGAACAACTAGGCTAGTAAATGCTGACAGAGCGGCAACGGCAGATTACCAATGATACAACAACCAAGAACACTATTGAGTGTGTCGAAGTTGTAGAAAGCAGTTGAGACAAAAGAAGATTAAAAGAAGGTAAATTGTTTGACATTAGAATTTAATTCTTGTTCAAGGTTGAGTTCAAACCAATCGAGATACTAGCAGTTTAATAAAAAATTTAGAACCTACTCTAATCTAAAACACCATTTGAAAGGATTGTCTCTTTTTTGTTTTCTGAATGTGAACAAGGCTTAAACTGTATAGCATAACCGGACGGAGCGAACCGAAAAATATACACTATCTATGGACGTGAATTTACACCTTTTATCCTGTTTGTACCAAATCCAAAAATACATTTTGTTACCACGACAAACATTAGGAGAAAAAAAACATATCATTGGTGAACATGGAAACTTTGAAGTAAAGGGTCAGTATCAAAACTAATAAATGTCGCAGTTCGATGCCCGGTCTGGGAACAAGCCGATTTCGGTCACATTCAAATCAAATTATGCATAATGTTCATTGCCTTGCATAATGATCGTTGATCGCTATAAAAACTAATACGGCTGTATCTTATTTATTGAATTAACGCTATTTTGAAATGTACGACTGTTTTAGCATAGCACTGCCTAAATCATCATCCTTAGTGTCGAAGATGGCAGTTAGGGTATCAGATTAAGACTATGAAAATTTTTCTTACATTATTCCCATACTATTTTAAGATTCAATTTTATTTTTTAAGATATCTTATTTACAAATAAATCTTACACGCCTTTATGAATCACATATTTTCTCACTCAATCACACAACCATGTATCTATTTTCTTCTGAAGGCTTTCATCCTGATTTACTTTGCTCTCATACTACTTCTGCCACACCCAACATTTTCTACCATACATACGCGTAGAAGCTTGAACCACATCATGCCACTACCACTCGGTCATTTTTGGACACTGACTGACTTGACATTAAACTATTAACATTTTACAAGTTACGCCTTTTCACTCTCTTTTCGTCTTCGTTCACTTTCCTTTCATCTTTCTGCCTTCTCTTCTCTCTCAAAAACTATGGTTTAAGATTTTTCTACATACAAACTTACATTCACTATCTATACATTGTCACTAGCAGCTCCTCCGTCGATAAATGCACTCATTCTCAGTCCATATTAACGTTCACATAACTCTGACAAACAGTCATCCATGAACAAATTGAAGAGTCACGGAGAAGACCTCCCTGTCAAGACACGCCGAGCTCACAAAACAGTATAGTTTTTCATCGTTTACTTTTATACATGCACTGGAATCCTTGTAGAGTTACTGCAAAGCATGTATAATTTTTGTTCCCAAATCGAACTTAGATAACACTTCCCATAAAAAGGTACTTGCTTACCACCCTACTAAACATATTTTTTTATTATACGGTGCCGTTAAGAAAATACAAACAATTCCCCCCCCTTAATGGAAAGTAACAGATACAGACAAACCGTCTGGTATGGTACAACATCCACAAAAACATTTGTAGTAGTGCAATTCTAAGCAAAAATTACTAAGCAAACAGGAAACTACGAGATAACCGCATTCAATTCAACAAACTAACTCATCTGCTATATAACATTGATGTAGATTAATCTAGAAATTATCTACAACCCTTCGTGTGTGTAAGGTCATTGCAATAAATGGGTACTAATAACCTGATAATGTAAACTTTGTAGTAATTACTTATCATCTTAAACGCGTGGAGATTTTCACTATGAACGGCGAATGATATGTTTTATCTTTTAATAATGTCATCTAATTAAAACCTTTGCCAATAATTGACATTTGGAGCAGCGAAACGCTATTGGAGATTAGCGCATTTAATGCAATCTACTAATTGATGACTATTTAATGAATTCTCGCGGTTAAGCGCTTGGCTTCAAGTACGGAGGTCTCGGGTTCGATCCCCGGGGGGTAAACTCACAAATTTAATTTGTAAGATTTAACCCAGTTTGGAAGTATATTGCAGGCTTGAATCCGCACGTTAAGCCGTCGGTCCAGGCTACTATTACGGTAGTAGTCGTTAGTCTGCCAACCCACAATTCGGTATGCAAAGTTTTTTTTTTGGTATTTATTAAATATTTTTATTCGATAGCAAACATGAAAATAAAAGACAACTTTGAATATTTTTCATTTAAAATGAGTAATTGTAAAGTTATGATTTTTTAAAGATTGTTCAACTTTTGTACTTAATGACGTCATCGATCGAAAATATCACGTAGCGACATGCAAATAAAGCGAAATGTTTAATAAAAATGTTGCTAATTGCATTACATTTTACGTCTTTTTGATCTCAAAAGAAATTATTACGATATTATACTAAAGAAACCTATGATTTTCGATATTTTATTAATGAACTGCAAAAACAAATGTCTTTGAAATTACACTGAAGGTCAAATACTGTTGCAGTTTTTTGACAAAATACCGGTCATCTTAGCTTTGTTTGATTTAATTTCAAGAAAATATTGTTTAAAAACATAATATCTCGAAATGATTTCGCAATCAGCACCACTTTTGTAAAACTTTGCATACCGAATTGGCCAGCGTGGTGGACTAAGCCCAAATCACCCTATATAGGGTAGGAACTAATTGATGTACTATAAAATTACCATCGGCTGTTTACATAATATACCTTCTAAGTTTCATTTGTGCAATTATAACAGTTCCGGAGTTGAATTGTAACGATATACGGACAAACAGAAAGTAAAAATTGCGAAACTATTAGGGGTCAGTTTTTGCCATTCGGCTACAAAATCCTAAAATACTGTCGCTAATTTAATGTTTTTTGACATGAATTCCTCATGTGGGGATTATTACTCATAAATAAAAGATGTTATTAAAGGAAAGAAAAATTTTTTTTCGACACTGTCGGGGTTCGAACCCGCGACCTTCGGGTATACGCCCCCGTCGCTAGTTATGTGCTAGTATTATGTGATAGTTAGGCGTTTCCAACATTTGCATTCTATCTGAAAAGGTAGACAAGTGGCCGTCCGAATTAGTTAAAATTCGGAGGTAGGAAACGCAAACACTACTTGAACGTGTAAAAAAGAAACAAAGGATAGAGAAATTTCGCGCTGGATGCCAACTGACACTGTAGCTCAGTTGGCAGAGCGACGGGGGCGTATACCCGAAGGTCGCGGGTTCGAACCCCGCCAGTGTCGAAATTTTTCTTTCCTTTAATAACATCTACTGTCGCTAAGTTAGAACCACTCCTAATGCCAAAATGCAAACAAAATCATCAATTCACTATGACAACAATTCTCATGAAATCATTTATTTATTAACCTGACCACAGGCTTGCCTTTAGTTTGTTACCAGTTGGCATTTAATAAGCCAATCTTAGATCGAAATATTATCATTTCGTTACTTTATGCTAATAGATATTGCGATTTCCACGCTATATACCTATATAAACAAATTAAAAACTTCACCATGGTGGTATAGCACCGTATCAAAATAATTGGTTTCAATTTGAGATTACTATATTTGATGAGCAATTAATATAGATTTGCTAACGCGCGTACATAGTACTTTTAAATAATATTATAGAAAACTAAATAATACCTCAATAGTAGTAATTTTTACATACTTCATTTAGTAGAGGATACATCGTATAAATGTCATTTAATGCAACCGTACAATTGTTTTAGCGGTAACTACAGTATAAGCATTATGAGACTTATCATTAGTCATTATGATTTCCGATATGATATAATACTGAATTTAAAATGGTGTTTTCTTCTCCCTTAAAATAAACTCTTTTGATGGGATCAGGGCATATATTATTTAGGATAAAATAAGAACTTTACTATTTTGGTTATAAAAATATTGGTGCCAATAATAATGAACTCAACGTGTTATGGTTAAATAGTCCAAAACAAATAGTAAACCTTACTAGAGCATACAGATAACAACTTGCGAACTTTAGCCTCGTATTTTCCGTTCGCGAAACATACTAAACGACTCCCAGTAACAAGAAAATGATACGCAGCTTTCGACAATTCTATTTAAGTAGTAGACACTAACTATCTTTCTTCCCTCACAATTTATAAATGTGGATTCCTGCTTTACTAAACTTTTCCTACATAGTCTTCAAAGAACCTTCGCGGCCGCGCCGTACAATACTATCCTTATAAGCTCTTTATGTTTTTCCACCACTACTTTCAATACAGTAAGAATTTGAACGGAATATTGAATAGAAAAGCACTGCACACACTAAATCACCCCGCGCGCGAGTGTCGTAAAGGGAGACTTAAAGTTTGGGGAAACCTATCATCCTGTATTTTACATTATTTTCCTGACAAAACTTCCAAAAGAGCATTAGAAATCTAATTCTGAAGCTCTAGCTACCCTCTTGTGTGATCTATAGCCGTGAGAAAAGGTGCTTTTAATTTCTCTATCCAATTAATCTTAATATTCCATCTACCACGCACAGCGTCATCTTTCACAGAAGCACTATCTCAAATTACTTCGCAAACCCGTATCGCACCGTCAAGGTTGGTGGTGTATGCATAGAGCGTGCTCGCGGAGATGACATCAGAGGTTACAACTTCGAATCAAGAATGACTTAACTTTCAAGCGTCGCTGACGAATCTAATTCTGAAGCTCTGGCTACATCTAGTGGGAATCATAGCGTAAGTACTTTCAATTTCTCTATCTCCCACAACGTCATCTCACTAAAGCGCACTATTACGTCGCACGTATCGCACCGTCAAGGTTGGTGGTGTATGCAGAGGGTGCTCGCGGGGATGACATCAGAGGTTATCTGCGGCCGGCGGGCAGTGCAAGTGCCAGAGTGGTTTAGGTGTCGGCGCGATGCAGGCGTTGTGGTCGGTAGCGCTGCTGCTGGCAGTGGCTGATGCGGCGAGGATCCTGGCCGTGCTACCAACGCACACCCGCAGCCATTACGCCATGTATGGAAAGCTTATTGAGGCGTTGGCGCATAGGGAACATCATGTTACGGTTATCACGCATTTTCCTATGGTGAGTAGTGCATTTTAAATGGGAGTGGGGTGAGATCTCTTTTGCTATGAAATTAGGGTTTTTTCTTCAATTTTCTGTGATATATAATGATTGTATATAAATTATATATATTAGTATAATATTATATTTTTACGCGAGTAATAAATAAAATAGTTATTCAAAATTAATGTGAAATTATAAAATTATGTGATATATACTAAAATACGTATATTTAAAACAAACATATTTATCAAATTAATTAATAATAGTGCCGATATTATCATCAAACTTTTCACAAGTGAAAAATGGATACCGCACAAAATTTATATAACCGGGATTTCAAACAATTGATAAGGATTTCCTGGTAGTGCAGCTGATGCTAAGTTACCAACTAGTTCAGTTTAAGCGCAATGATTCCTCTAAATCATCTGAATCTAAATCTCCGCGATAATAATACCTGGATATTGCAGTTGAAGTGTCGACTGTTCTTTATAAAGTTTGGAAACCAAATCTTTTTTTATTTAACACAGTCATAAAATATATATTGAAAATGGTTTTCGAGTTACATAAAGCACCCAGCAATCGATAAGTAACGATATCACCGATGTGCACATCAATAAATGTAATTTAAAGATTTGTTTAATTAAACGCAATAAGTTCATGGATTGGCAAAATTTGACTTTAGATAATTTGGGGTTAACAACATTACATCGGTTTTCTTAACCTTATCTCCGATGCATTTACATAGAGTAAATCATAAAATATATACATACATACATATACTCACGGCTATAAATCCCTAGAAGGGGTAGCCAAAGCCAAGGAATTAGAAATTTCTCAGCCACTTTTGGAAAACTGTGTGAGGAAAAGATAGTAAAATAAAGGTTGTTGGTAATGGGTCTCCAACCGCATCGCCCAAAAATCCCTTAAAAGCCCTCAATACCGTTAGTCGCTTTTAAGTACACCCACCGGAAGAAATGGGGTAGTGCTATTCTAAGCCGGCACTACACAGCATCCAAAGAGATAAAAGAAAAATTTATCTCTTTGGATGCTTATTATTAAATCACTTTCGATGCTAGTTCGAGATAGAAGTTCAACCTACTTTTATCCATGTCTGGAGATGCAAAGCATAGGTATGCTTGATATGCTTAATTTTGTGTCACGATTTTCGACTGGGATGAAATTCAAAATCACTAGACTAATGCTTCTCTTATTTGCAGTTTGATTGAACTTAAGAGTCATATATAATAGGATGGAAAAATCTTATCAATAAAAGCGATCTCCTCCAAACAACTTTTGGATCAATAAATTAAAGTCATGTTAAGTACATGTCCAACAACATGCTGAAACAAATGATTTTACTCCAATCTGCTTAATCTATACAATTTATTCTCTGGTTTTAGTTAAGATATGTTACAAGTAATAAAAAATATCTCAGATACTTAATTTCAGGTGCTAGCTTTTAAATATGGCAAACCTTTAGGTCGGCTGCAGGCAAAATATGTTGCAAGTAATCATCATATATGAATTTTTATTATACTTGATTAAAAGAGTTTGCGTAATAATAATTACCTTACAAAAAGGGAGGAAATTAAATAACTTTTTGACACATGATAAGCTCGCCGATATTTATCTTATCTTTCGGAATGAAATGGATTATTTCTCCTATTTATATTTTATATTGAAAACGACTCGTAAAAATTTGCTAAATTCAGGCAAAAATACAATCTTCTCTAAACTATAATTCCAATAGCTATACAAAACGACCCTCTGATATACAGTATGGAAAAAACTGTAATTACAAACATACAATGATCTGTTTTTGGAAACATGTCTTCGATTTAGGTAACAGTAAAAACTAGCTACCATTTATTTTAAATTGAACTCAGCTTGAAAATCGAACCAGTAGCTTTTACAAAATAATCCTAACTAATTTCTACCAAATATCGATTATGTCCTAGGTCTTAATGTTAGAAGGCAGTTAATTTTACAATATATCACGACACTCGAATGCAATTGTTTATAAATTACAAAACCTAAAACTTTTTTTTTGCATTGTAATGAATTAACGATGTTGTTTTTTTACTGACCTCTTTATCAGAACAGTTTAATTGCGAGTGCACTCTTTATAAGTATAACTGGCGATCGTATCATTATGAATTTGTATAGAAAAATTGCGTTAATCAAAAATGGAAACATCAGAAAGAACCATCCAGGTTTCTATGAAATATAATAGAAAAAATCTTTACATTTTGGAATATCATTATGAGAATGAATTCTTAAAAGAAGTTCATCTATTAAACAAACGATGAGTATAAAAAGTAATAATTCATTTAGGGATATCAATGCAAACAAATTGGGTACCTTTCTCGCCTCCTTTCTCTGGACACTAGATGGCGCTGCCTTGTGAGTTCAGAAGTATTGGTACCTCTGCCAACCCCTTCGGGGATAAACGGCGTGATAGTTTATGTTTATTGAAAAAATAAAGGATGAATTTCAGGAAGCCTTGCACGAGTTGCTCTGCCCTGAAGGCTTGCTTCATTAGTACATTTTAAGACGTTTTTAAATTAAAGAAACGTAATAGTATCGATTGTAGACTCATCACGTGGTTTATTTTACCAAACCTACAAGGAGCACAACCTACTGAGCTGACAAAAATGCCTTATTTTGTCAAGTCTATTACGGTAGTTATGAGAGTGAGTTAATCGTCTCTTACGAGATTAGCCACTGTTGATATACAGCGTCGTTCATGATCATTTTCAACAGAATACAATTAAAAATGTTTCCACTGTCCAGTTGACCGAATGAGAGCAAAATATTTTGCTATATAAACCATAACAATTTTTTTTATTGCCATACTAGCCGTTCCGAGACCGGTGTCAATCTATATTTTCAAAACACAAAATCACCAATACACTTAAATATTTATAACGAATTGTTGTATCCGTTATATCAATGTTTAAGGTAGTTGATTAATTGTGTAAGCGGTTCTTGATGATATTAATATTATAAATTTTCAGCGTTTTAAGGAGTTTACTTGACAATTCCAATGTCGGCATTATAATTCTCATATTTTCGAATACAAAAAAATAATATCACGTGTGTACACCTTCAAAGCAAAACTCAGAACACCAGGTGACAATGTCACGTGATTTTCAGAAGTAACTACCCCTTCGGGAATATACGGCGAGAACGATTGAACGTTTAAGTTTATGTCCGAGACACAAATTCTGACAAATACCTTACCTTACTATAATAAATCAATTTATTTTTTAAACGTTTAATCATTCATCAAATAGATTTAAAATATAATAGAGCATCTCACAAAAGTTACAGTAACAGTCTGAAACTATACCTTAAAGGTATACGACACGAACACCCGGACTTAGCAAGGTCGTTGAATATTATATAGCCATTTTAACCTGTTTTTAAATATTAAAAGTAAAAAACCTAGACCATCCCATTAATATTATATATGTGAAAGTTTAAATGTTTGGATGTTTGTGTGTTTGAGGCATAAAGGCTCCTCAAGTACATAATGTATATAATGACCATAATGTACATAATGTATATAATGGCAGAATGCTAGATAATGACCCAAGTTATAACATAGGATACTTTTTATCCCGGAAAAAAATTGGCCAGAAACATATTCACGCCTGATTGAACTAAGAGTACCGGAAAAAACGCCTTAAGCTTTGTCATAAGCAAATTTGAATGTACGAAGTCTGTCGAGTCAGCTAGTTTTAATATAAGCATAATTTTGATAAAAATTATATTCGCAGACAGCTCGACACTGTCTAATTCTTTCTTGTTACTCGTACTATTTGACCTCCGTTTGTCAGGAGCGTTGGGCAATCGTGTGTTATACCTGTGCTAGTACGTTAAAGGCATAAACCGGACAAAAATTAGTAATATAATCAAAAATAACAAACTCAGGGTAGGTATTTAAGTATGATAGTAGATATGACCTGTGGTCAACGACCACTAGACATCTTAACGTATCTAATTGAAAAACATAATATTGTTGTAATTAATATTAACCTGAGATATTTCCGACCTGCATTGCATTATGATAAATATTTTTTACGGGAGTGTATATAGTCATTAAATAGTTCTATTACATGATCATGTAGTGTCAGCTTAGAATAGCATTTAAATTCGCGGATGTCATACCGCCATGGGGAGCCACTACCGGTTACAATAATTTACTTTGCCATTTTCTTAATCAACTTCCAGCAGCATTAGGTGTTTTTAACTCTTTTTTGGTTTACAGTCTAGTTAGTGAAATCTTGTAAACGATTAACAAAAGGATCCAAAGAATCCCTAAGGATTCTGAAGTCCCAAGAATAAAAGAACCTGTCTCTGTAGACTGATTACCAATGGGATATATGCTGTGTAGAGTCGGCTTAGGATAGCACTACCCCATTTCTTCCGGTGGGTGTAACTAAGAGGCGACTAACGGCATTGGGGCTTTTAAGAGATTTTTAGGCGATGCGGTTTGAGACCCATTACCAACAACCTTTATTTTTACCATCTTCTTCCCCAATCACATTCTCAAAAGTGGCAGAGGATTCCTTTTAGTATTAGTATTAGGGGTAGCCCTGCTAGGGATTCATAGCCGTGAGTGTATGTATTTATGTATGTATGTAAATGTTTCTAGGCACATTAAAAGAGTATATCGTTATTTCTGTTCGATTCAACCCTGGTAATACCCAGCGACATATCGTTGTTTAATGTTGATGTTACCCCACAGACAGATTACGAATTCACGGTCATGTAAACACTCATTACTCTATCGACTCATATTTATACTTGACTGGTATAAAGATCTTCTTTTATCAGTGGTTGGAATTGCATTTTATTAGCGATTCGTTAGCTAAATAACTACTTATGCAGCAGACTTAGGAGTTATATAAGAATACTAGCTGACCCGACAGATTTCGTACTGTAAATTTGCTTATGCCAAACTTTAGGCGTTTTTTCCGGTAATCTGAGTTCAATCAGGCGGAAATATTTTATTGGTCAATTTTTTCCGGGATAAAAAGTATCCTATGTTATAATTGGAGTCATTATCTAGCATTCTGCTAAATTTCATTCATATACATTCTGTAATTGAGGAGCCTTTTTACCACAAACATACAAACATCTAAACTTTCCCATTTATAATATTAATAGGATAAAAGACGTATACACATACATACTGAAGGATACAGTATTTTCTCATGAAGCGAGAGCACGCCTACATAATGTCAAAAAGGGTGGCTTTTTAAGTGGTAAGCAAATCTATGCTGATCGAATAGAAAAACAAAATGTATTAATAATCACTATACATTTCGTTTTGTTTTATAATAATTGACACTGAACTGTATTACGTAAGGGTTTGCTACCATACTGGCAATACGGGAGCCATAGCTAATGATTAAATTTTAATATGAGCCGTCACTGCACAGATTAAATTTACACGACATATCAATATATTTAATAATGATATCTGTGAATGTTATCGTCATGTCGTCTTACAGAGATACTTATATACCAATTTTAATAGACCAGCGTCGTTATAAAAGTCCAGAGAGTTTTGTGAGTCAAGATTACAAAAGGCAAAGAACCAACTTTTTGATATGCCTAAATTTTCCTTAAATTTTTAAACTTTACTTCATTATTTGACTTAAGTATTTCTAATTGGGGCTATCGAAGTCATGGCTGTAATTTCTAAGAAGGGTTTAGCTATAACTTTGTAATAGGAAATTCCCAAGCAATATTTTGAAGTTAAGAATACTTGGTAAGCTGTGTAGTGTCGGCTTAGAATAGCAGTACCCCATTTCTTCCGGTGGGTGTATGTAAGAGGCGACTAACGGTATCGGGGCTTTTGAGGGATTTTTGGGCGATGCGGTTGGAGACCCATCACCAACAACCTTTATTTCACCATCGTTTCCCCACGCAACTTTCAAAAGTGGCTGAGGGATTTTTAATTACTTAGTTCTGCCTACCCCTACTAGGGATTTATAGCCATGAGTAAATGTATGTATGTACTTGGTAAAATATAGAATATTATTTAGTGGTGGGTTCCTAACTACATCGCCTATCAATCACTTAAAATAGTTAGTCCAGTATCCTTACTCGCCTCGTACGACACCGACGGAAAGATGAAAGGTACTGAAATTCTAAATTGACACCACACAGCTATATAGTAGAAAAAACTTCGAAATGTTTATATAGTTATGATCATAATTGCCGTTTAGTGCCGGCTTATAATGTAACTCCCCCTTTTAAAGTTTTCGGGCGATGCGGTTGGAGACCCATCACCAACGATACTTTATTTCTACCATCTTGTCCCTTATCAACTTCCAATATGGGTGAGGAGTTTCGAGCTCTAAAGCTCTTCCTACCCCTTTTTGTGATTTATGGCCGTGAATATATGGATGTATGTACGTATGTACATTATATAAAGTTGCAATTGCATAATAATTAGTACGTATAAGAAGCGTCTATTACTGCACGTGTGACGAGTAAATGCAAGTCGATCGAGATAATTATCGCAATTATTAACCAACAGTGTTGATAGTTACTGAAGCCACATTTAATTGTTACTATGCCCAGTAATCTTGATGATTTTGAGTTATTTCTTGAATATTTTCGGAAACAGTAAGGGTTAATAGTTTTTGTATTCCTGGAAATCTCCTTACCCCAAACTCTGCACATCCTCTATATGTGAAAGGGAAGCACAATTTTAGGGAAAATAAATTGGTTAACAGGAGTGCGTAATTTTAAATTGATTTTTGGGCCGGAAAGTTCTAAATTAAATTCAGGGATAAAAATATATAAGTTCCGTAAAGATGAGCACAATTAAGTAAGGCAATTTCAATCTACTGATGACCTTTGATTATTACTTAATTTATAATAATATTGATGACCAGTCACCTACCCCAATTGCCTTATTACAAGAACTAGAATTAAATATTTAAAATGTGACCTAGATCGGCATAGGATGATGCATAGCTCATGATAATAATTAGGGCTTGCAGAATGATCCATAAAGCGATTGACTTATCACCTCGCCCGTCGTCTGTCATATTAAAGTTATATATCAAATCTTATCAAAACGCGTGCCTAATGACACAAACAAGAGCTGATTCAGTTTACTCACTAGAATTTACGTCGTTTGTTACTATTGGGGTTGTCATGAATTATCAATGCACATTTTTTTCATTAACGCGTAGTGCCGGCTTAGAATATCACAACCCCTTTCTACCTACGGGTGTCGTAAGAGGCGACTAAGAGTATGGGGCTTTTTAAAGTGGTTTTTGGGCGACGCGGTCTACCATCTTGTCCCCTATCAACTTCCAAATGTGACTGTGCAGTTTCTAGCTCTGTAGCTTTGGCCCCTTTTTGGCATTTATGGCCGCGTTTAGAGCGTTTTATTCTTTAAAGTTGTATTGCTTTTTGGTACAGAAAAAAAATATTTGGAAATAACATAACTTCTATGTTTATTGGTGAATATATTTACTTTTACGAAGTCCTCTTACTTAGAGCCTTTGCACACCACGTCTTTTTATCGCGCCGTCAACGCGCGTTCATAGTGAGGGAGACACACGCAAGTTAGAAATAGCCTAAAAAAACAAAGTTGAATAAATACAAATTCACCATTTAATTAATTTCTTTACAGAAAAACCCACCAAGCAACGTAGAAGAAATAAGCTTAGCAGGCACTATACCAGAACTGACGAACAATCTGACATGCAAACATCAAACACTGAAACCGGAGTTCATCAGAAACTTGGAGCAAATCATGAAGGAATGCGTCCAAGCTTGCGAAATAGTGTCCAGCATGCAGTCAGTCAAATCACTTCTCAACTCGACAGCTACTTTTGATCTGGTTATCGTTGAAGTATTCGGCTCTGACTGTTTTATGCCATTGGGACATAGATTCCAAGCTCCCGTAGTGGGCTTCCTTTCGAGTGTCCCCCTGCCCTGGGTCAACGAGCAGTTGGGAAACCCTGACGCACCTGCCTATATTCCCAGCTATATGATGGGGTTCGGCCAGCGCATGAATTTATGGGAAAGATTCGCTAATACCATTTCAATTATATGGGCAAAAATACTCTACAGATACCAATCAGTGATACCTTCTCAAGTAAGTAGACCATTTTGTATTTTATGTATGTTCTGACTGTAAGCAACTTGTTAGAGCAAATAAATATCCTTCGAGCACGACTGTCTCATTTTTCTTGTGCGCTTACGATTAAGTGTTAAATTTGACAATGCCATAAGCAATTAATAAATAACCCAAAAATTTCAATTCTCTTTCATCCCGTAATTGAATTAGTGAAAGGTTTTGAATAACTTTACCAAACCTTCATGGAAATATGGTCACAATCTTTCGTACGAATGTTTTGAGTGCTCGGACGGAACAAAGTTCGAAGACGATTCAGGGTCGAAATAATCATATGTTTATTTTTCAGACGATAGCCGATAGACTGTTCGGCGACGGACCGGATCTAGAGACCTTATCGAGAAACTACAGTTTGGTGTTATCAAACAGCCATTTCAGCATTAACGAGGTGCGCCCCTTGGTCCCCGCGTTCGTGGAAGTGGGTGGTCTTCACCTCGACGATACACAGACTCTACCTAAAGTAAGTATCGCAGTAATTAAAGATGGCTCTAATCTGTTTACTACAGATTAAATGTATACTGGATATCAAGAGTGCATTCATTTGAACTGCAAAAATACGTAAGTGTGATAAGTGTATCGCCATTCATATCAGCAAGCGCAATGTATTGTATAAGTCACGAAGCGGCTCGGCGGCCGGCTGCCCACTGGGTCAAAACACTCACACGCTCGACCCGTGCTCTCTTATTATTCATCTTTTTTTATGCATTAATTCTTATCATGCATGTTAATAAGATCATTTCACCTTTTAGAGGACATAACAACTATTATGTAGGTATTTCCACGAATCGGTCACTTGGTTCACTTGATTTTGAGATATTTGAATAAAAAAAAGAAACGAAGCAATCCGACGCGGTACAGAAATAAACGCACGTGTTTCATCTTTTCGGACTTAAAATGACTTTGACTCAATGTCTGTATTGCAATATTGTACAAGTCAAGTTGTACAATTTAAAATATACCATCATAATTTCATTATTCGTTGTATATACACATTATACAATACAAGTTATTATTTGAAGTATGCCTTCTATGCTCATGTACTTCATTTTACTACGATTCTTGCGACCAGCATGAGATGGCGCGAGTCAAAGAAACACCAATTCTCAACATCGTATCTTGAGTTGAGTCGTCGTATTATCAGAGTAATTATTAGACTTACTAACCTAAACCAACAAACGCTTGGCCTTATGAAACACCATGAAAGAAAGTTAAAAAGTTTACGTCCTATTATCAGGTCTACAGAATATACACAAATGTTCATATGAATAGGTCAAGGCGTTTCGTTAGTTTCGTTACAGACACTGTGACAACAGAATTTTATATAAAGTACATTATATAGTATTTAGTGAATGTACGAAAAAATATATCAAACTTTGAGCATACTTAAGTAAGACGAACATAACTGACACAGAACAAGACCTCGTAAGGCTGCGACGCGCAAGTGACAAATACTTTATATGCTAAGCCATAAGTTAAAGCTTTTTTCCAACGTTCGTACTTTTTACGGTTTATTTATTCACAATATGAAGCTTCAGTTCAGTTTTAGTTATAGTTATTGTAATATTTGACAATAAAACTGATGCTGTAATAAACTCACGATTTGACTAAACGATGGAACTTTGAAGCACATACATAGGCACGTAAAAATATATGACAAATACGTTTGTATTTAAAAAAAAATAGATTTTTTAACGACGACAATGCTAATGAAAAACTTAATTGCATCATGCAGCCTTGTGATCTTTCTTTCATAAATTACTCTTGTTGTTCAAATGAATGAAGCCACAAGCCTCTAGTAAAAGAGCGACAGAATGACAAGCTATTAGTTTTTGTCTAAATTACGTACAATTTTGCCCTTCTGAGGCTTAACATTCTGATTTTAACTTAATGCAGTATTTGAAAAAATTTATAGGACTTATGCTGGGCGAATCTGTGTTTTTTTTCAAAACTGCTTTATTTTGTCACAGTATTATTGCAGTACAGTCGAACAAAAAGTATAAAGTCTAGCACTATTAACCCAGTTCCGTTGTCAATAAGGAATTTAGCATATCTCGTCGGGGCAGTGCAGACCTTCGGCTTCTGACCTGCACCGTATAGTCATGTTTTAGATTACGTAGTACTGGAGGTCCTTATTATATATGTGACTGTATAGCAGCTTTTGTTTGTTGTGAGTTTGTGACAAACAAGTTTGACCTACTTCAAGCAGACAAGTTGTCGCCAACATTTCTATTATTTATTAATCATTTCAAATGACATCTCATTTCGCGGTGAGTTGGGAGTTGGACCCTCCCAATAAAATTTTACTTTCCTACTACCACTTCCATCTTTGTAAATTTTGACATTATGCTAAATCTGAAAAATGTAGTAGCTAATTAACAAAACTTTCCGAGCCTGTTAAAACATTGATAAATTATTTTTTTTATTTACACTAATTAAATTTATTTATGATGATGGCAGAATTGTTTCATTATAACATACTTTTTCTTAAAATCACGGCTTTATTCTCATAACAGCTTTTACCATAAAATTTTTTAATCGTCAGAAATCTCACACCATAACAACATTACCTAACAAATAAATTCAAAGTTAAATTCTAATTTTGTTTTAAGTAGCTTTCAAAAATTTATATGAAACTGTTATTTAAATATGATTATTATTTTTTTCTTATTTATATATCTTTTACTTAAATTACTTATTTACTCAGTAAGAAAAAAATTGCTATCAAAATAAATTATTATGAACTTCACTACTACTGTTAACTTATAATAGTATATTTCTCACACTGAATTGTTTTTTTAGGACCTCAAAGTATTTCTGGACGAATCACATCAAGGAGTGATATATTGGAGTTTCGGGTCTATGTCTCGGATAGAAACGATTCCTGGCGACAAACTAGCTCAAATCTTCAAGGTGTTGGCAGAACTACCGCAGAATATACTTGTCAAAATGGATAGAAATTTACTGCCGAGTCATATCACTGTACCAAAGAATGTTTATGCCAAAAACTGGATTCCGCAGTATAAGACTTTAAGTAAGTGAAAATTTAAATATATTTTTTTGAAAATTAATAAAATGTACAAGTGGGAGAGTCTTTTCCGTATGTTAGTTTTTTTGGGAATGATTAGCTACTTTTTGCAAAGTTAATATAAGATTTTGAAAATTTTCCTTGTAATTACTACACATTCTAACTCAAGGCTATTATCCAAAAAGCTTTTGAGCTGGAGAACATTTTTATTTAGAAAGCCTGTTAACTTATGTAACGGTAATAAAGGGTAGAAAGTATAGTTTAAAGGTTAGTTAATCAAAAGTTAATCATGGTTTGACAAGAGCATAGCCCACTAACACGCTCACACGAACCACGAATGTAAATATTATTACGTAAAGTGTAGGTGATATGATGGGATGATGAAAATACACAAATGCTTTGGACAGTAATAATTAGGAACAGTTCATTCATACAATTTAAAGTGTAAAAAACCAGCGCCGCCAAGTACGGAAAGCAAGCCAAGCATGTGACTGACTTTAACTTGAAGCCTGAGTCTAAATTCCTGGTTCACCAAAATACTTCCGACCCAGATAACTTAGCCTACTTGCTTTTTCCAAACCCAAAGCACCATAAAGCAATTCATTGAACTAGGCTTGGGTAGATCCAGCTCCGCGAGGGGATTCGAATCACCAGGTTCAGGCTCAGTTCCGGTACTGAATCCTCTTAACCGGGCCGGACCGCTTATCGAATCCGGCTCGGTTATGAAATTCGGAACTGAATCACACAACCAAAAAATACCACGCTTACGGAACGTAACGATTGCTGTTGACATACATTTAAAAATCAATTATCTCATATGTATAATGATTCTGTTTGTGTACAGGCTAGGTTCGCTAACATACAAATATCCATATGTAAAAAAATAATAATATTTAGAAACATCTTAACAACATATTATAACAATATCTACACATAAATATATGCAAATCAGAAAGTGACACAACATAAAACACTATCATATTTATAATATCACTATAAACACCATTATTTATGAAAAGATTGATAAATCTATTAAACGAAATTGGCAAACAAAGAACAAAAAAGGACAACTCTCTTTTCGTATCTGTCTCCCGACTTCAAATTGTATTACATTCTTGTCTCGCTCTCACATTCAGCAAGCAAAGCAAATGTAACGGTAAAATCGAACCGATCCTGAACCTGATGCCTGAGCCTGTTGTTCGAAAACAATAAAACCGAGCCGGTGCGGAGCGGCCCGGTTAAGCGAACCTGCACCTGATAAGAAAGAGTGGGGCCGGTTAGGCCAATCAGGCTCACGCAGGGATTCGAATCATTTGAATCCACCGAGCCGGACTTACACACGGCTACATTGAACCACGGGGGCCTACTAGGCACGCAGGAAGCCGTAGTGAGTGCTGTACGAATACAATGTCACATGACTAACTACAACTAGGACATGTGGTTTTTCTCCGGATGTTATCCCTCACTGTTAAAACCAAGATTACCACACATACGATTTAAGAAGACACATTGGTGTAGGCCCGAATTCGAACTCAAGCCTGTCTTTATCGACAGGCGGTCGTTCTACCTATTGGACTATTCACGGTTGTCTTTTTATAAAGACTCGGGATTTCAGCCCACCCACGCCTCTGCATGGTAGGCGGTGGTTCTACCCATTTGTTACATTGTTATAACTTTGCCTAATTGTTTTATTTCTTGCCCCAGAGCACCGCAACGTAAAGCTGTTCATCTCTCACGGGGGTCTACTAGGCACGCAGGAAGCCGTAGCGAGTGGAGTACCAATGTTAACCGTACCACTGTACGCCGACCAAGCTTTAAATGCGCGCGCTATGAGCGACCGCGGCGTGGCTAGGACACTGACCATTCAGCAAATAGACGAGGAAACGTGGCGGGAGAGTCTACTTGACTTGCTCAATAATAAGATGTAAGTGGAGATCGGTTATATTTACTGCTTTAGAGATCAATGAGGGTTGGTTACGGTACTATCTTTATCGATGAATTAGTAACTATCCTGTTTTCTGTCTAGAATAGTATGTGATAGAATAGACGATGACAAGTATCGTCGCATTTGAGTAAGCGATAAAATTTTCGGCATCATGGTTTGGCGATTAATTTATTTCTTAGCTATATTATAAGATTAAATTTAAATGGCATAGCCATTGGCAGTATTAATTAAGATATCAACAAAAAAATTAAAATTTTTCAAAAAAAACCAACATCAACTTAATCTAATCATTGATTGAAAAATGCAAAACCATCACTGCTTTTCTTTTATTGATTTTACCGTTTTTTTCCAGATACAAAACCAACGCCTTGAAGCTTAGCCAAAAATTCTTGGACCGTCCCCTACCACCTCTGGAGACTGGTGTCTACTGGATAGAATATGTGCTGCGTCACAAAGGAGCCCCTCACCTTCGCTCTCCAGCACTCGACCTACCCCTCTACCAATATCTACTGCTTGATGTTATCGCATTGAGCTTGATCATCACCTTACTAACTATATTTATCTTACATAATCTATTTCGATATCTATGTACAAGATGCATCAAATGGTGGCCGAAAGAAAAACTCATCTTTGAGAAAAGCCTGTTCAGGAGACACAGTTTTGTATTCCTGCTTTGGAAACTCAAGATTAAGACCAATTGATGATTGTAAATTTAAGAATTAACATAAGATATTTGTAAATAACTGTGTAAGATAAGTATTTATGTAAATAAAGTAAACAATGATTGACATTATAGTTTCTTTTAGTGTGTAGTAGTGTAGTTGTTTTAGTGAGTATGTGGCTGGGATTCAATAGAAGTTAGACAACACAATACTTTTCAATTTGTCTCACACAAAAGAGAAAAGACGCTCAAATCACAACCCATAAGAATTCACATTACAAAAAGATTAGAACATAAATACTATTCAAATATATTCAAAGTGCTAGACTGGCTGGAGTAGTTAGTGCCATTCCATTATCACGCAAAATAGGCAGATACTAGATGTCGATTTGAAGAAAAAGCCTATATTATGCATCTGTAGAAATTGACACAATAAACATATTGAATGTAAATTTAAAATCAACTCACCAATAAAGAACCGGTTCACCATAATCAATATCAAATCTAAAATGTGAGAATGCCAGTGGAGATCCCTCTTTATCTTTGGCTACCAAGTACCATGCAACATCTTCTGACATCTCCTCCACTTTGCGTTCTTTGTTCCAACCCCAGGCGCAGTTCTCATATCTGAAATCCCATTTTACTTTTAAAGTTCATAGATTGCTATCAGTGAGTGAGAAGTTGAGTAAGGAAAAAATTGTTAAGTAAATTTTTTTGGTGATGGAAACTCCTCAGCCACATTTGGAAGTTGATAGGGGACAAAGATGATAGAAAAGTGTTGTGGGTATTGTAAAATCACTTAATAAGCCCTTAGCTGCCTCTTACAAACACCCACGGAAGAAATGGGGTAGTACCATTCTAAGCCAACATTACACAGCTTAATAATCCCAAATAATTTTATATGACTAATAAACATCTGGGGGCACTGCCGTGCCCCCGCCAAGTCGAGCGCGAAGAAAAAGGAACCGTTTCGCCGCATTTGCAGGGCCCCATTCGAGAACCTCTGGATATGATTAAAACGCTGAAATTTTCGTCACCTAAAAATTCGTAATCAAAACACACACTTGAAATCTAAAATTTCAAGTCGGTAGATCAATTAATTCCGTAATTAAGCAAATGCAAAGTTCGCATTTTCAACACTGACTGACTCACTGATCATCAAAATAGAACTAGTACTTCCCATAGACCTAGAGAGCTGAAATTTGGTACAGAGGTAGATTTTAACGCCCACATATATAAAAAACTATCAGAACAAGGTTTATGGAAGATCAGGACTAACTGGTGACGCTGATGAGAAAACATAATAAGAGTACTGCCAAACTATAATAAGCGTAGTTTCGAGAAATAGTAGTCGATTAACTGTATTCTACTCAATAAATAAAAATATTCAGTCCAACAATTATTATTATTTATGTACTAGGGCTTTTTTTTCTTTTTGTGTACTCGTCTAATTTCCATGTCCCCCAGGTTTGAAGCGGTTTTACCCCAACTATTCGTATGACATAATAAACATAATAATATAAACGTTCACGCCGTTTATCCCCGAAGGGGTTGGCAGAGGTACCAATACTTCTGAACTCACATGGCAGCGCCATCTAGTTTCCAGAGAAGGTACCCACGTTTTGCTTAGACAGTGTACTCACGTGATAGGGGGCAGGCCTATCGCCGTTTTGTACGAATACACTGTCACTTGACTAAGTACAACTCAGCCATGTGGGTTTCCTCAAGATGTTTTCCCTCACCGTTAACAACCATGATAAATTATATCGTATATCGTATGACAATCATACTTAATTTTGAATTTTATCGTATACAATCATTTTACATGCTTTCGATACTTAAATATTTAATATTATAGGTGCATTAAATGTGGCTGTGTGAAGTGGTCTTTTTTTTGGTCCGATGTTGTTACCAAGATTTTTAAGGTAAAGTGAAGTTTTAACCAATCACCTTAGTTATAAGTACTTTATTAAACTAATTGTGATCTCACTAAAATTATTTACTCGTCATTTATCATAGTAATTCATTACAAAAATATTTTTTCAAAATGAATTTTGGTTATCCGAAACCTCCTTTCCGAAACCATTAACATGGTAACGTATTAGGGGAATGCTCTTGGTTTTGGAATGGACAGCATAAAGGTTGTTTTAAACTGTTGCTTATTAAATTTAATTCAAAATTAGTTTATTAAATTTGGCAATTATGATTATTAATTTGCGTTAAAAAATATATTTTATATCTTTTCCGAGCAAACGTGAGATCACTCATTTTATAGTTTTTATTTCATTTATTTAAATTTCAATAAACTATTGTTCTTGTTTATTGCTACGGTTGCACTTTGTCATTTTTTTTAAATACTATATACAGGCAATAAATACTCATTATGAATGACACTTGGAAATAAATTTTTATTTACATAATTTTTATTTCGCAGAAAGAAATATTTATAGGCGATGCTAGTTTTTGAGACATGACATCTAGGTATGGTTAAAAATATTAAAGGATATTATTATCTCATATTTAAAGCACAATGCCTTTGAATGTGTTAAAGCATATAACGAGAAAAAATTATTTGTTTTGTAAAAATATCAACATGCCTTAAGGTTCCATTCGGTTACTTTTGTCATCCTGTGACCGAAACTGTCCTCTGGATTTTTTGAAGTTTTGTCTTATTATGTTATCTTATGTGTAACTTTTTATATAAATGTTTTTTCGTAAAATTCCGTCCTAACCTTGTTATTTGTATAATATTTTATGAAGACATCAGCGCAAATAGTAGAATTAAGTAAATTAAAACTTGCCATGTTCCAAAAAGTAATGGAATGGGTCTCTAATGGGTCTTTCTTAGTTCAAATTAATACTTTTAAAATAATATAATTCATTTTTCTTATCTTAATAAAGCTATATTTAAAATAAAACCGAAATGTTAATTATTCTCTTAATTTTTTATGAATTATAAATATCTTTAAATGGTCACAGAATGGAAATAAATTACACCCCATGATACATAGATATCATTTTATTTCGTAAAATATTCATAATATCTTTGGTTTTTTACTATTTTATGATACTTTAATGTATAATAATAACTCAGTAAAAGTAAAAAAAAAACTCATATTCTCGTACTTTTTGAAAAATCATCATTTTGGATGGTGGTGGTACACCTAAAAATAAATTGGCCCACTAGCACTCAGCCGCAGCTTGGCACACTAGATGGCGCTGGCTGTATTTTAAATCCCGGTAGCGTATTTATTTACACATTTAAAAGTTTTTTTCGTGTTTTTAAAATATTTGAGAAGTCATGGATTTTAATTTTATTTGATTTCACAAGATAATATAATAATAAGAAAATGTAACCATTCAATCAGTCTACCTCCTGTCAAAAAGAAGTGAAATCCCACCAAAAACATTCTGTAAAAAACTAACCAAGTCTCAATAGAGCTGCTTTTTATCTCTAAAAAGTAATTAAATCTCCAAAATAAGTGGACCCAAATCTAAGGTTCCTTACTGCAATTTAATCTAGTTCATTAATTTATTATTATACTTCATTTTACGTGACTAGGCCATTGAACATTCTTGACACATTTAGTATGTACAAGTTTAATTACTAAGTTATTGACAGATTTATTCAAATCTTCTAAACTTCTTTGCAGATTGAGTCCACTTAACATTTTTTTGTCTATCTTCTTATCTATCTTTAATTTTAGTTGTTAGAACTCTGGTGATTATTTCTATGTTTCCCTTAAACTTTAATCATAATCTACTAATTACAAGTCGACGGCCAAGTCAGGTAAAATTAACTATAATAATAAATAAATCGCAGTAAGGAACCTTAGACTTGGCTCCACTTATTTTAGAGATTTCATTACATTTTAGAAATAAACAAGCAGCTCTATCGAGACTACGCTAGTTTTTTAAAGAATGTTTTTGGTGGGATATCCTTTGCAGGATATTATCAACTAGAGATTTATGCCTTAGCCCAGCCTCAGACCACAATTATTATAATATATTAGCAAAGAATATAGAAACACTAGAAGCTTTAATTATTGCAATGCAAATTATTGAAAACTAAATGAGCCACAGCCCAGACAACTAAAATATTGTTAAACTCAAACATTCACCACATATACCCAAACTAATACTTTTGAACATCACACGACATTGTCACCTCCTGTTCAGAGTACCATGTTTAGCTTTGGCAGTGTAATTACGTGATATGGTGCAGGCCTATGACTGTTTTGTACGAGTACACTATCTTTTTTTTTTTTGTTATTTCGTTTTTTCCAACATGCGATCAGTTGTTGGACTATAAGCAGTTCTTTTGAACAAGAACACTATCTCATGACAAAATACAACTTAGCCAAGTGGATTTCCTCACAATGTTTTCCGTCTCCGTTAACAACTTTAATGAATTAACCACACATATGACTTTTAGAAAAGACTAATTGATGTTGGCCCCGCCCAGGATTTGAACTTTCACTGTCTGCATGATAAGCGGTATTCTACCCAGTAAGCTATCATGGCTGTCTAAAACTAAAATATTAAACCATTTAAGAGTAATAATATGTTTCAGCATGAATCAACAGCTTACAATGTTTTCATATTTCTCTCAGTCAAGTCAATGGCCCAGTCCAGTACTGCTTTGTCAATTTGTGTAACTCGCTGGATAAACATGTCGACTTTGAGATCATTATTGTTAAATACAAGGAGATCTTTACATAGGGAGGTTATGTCAGACAATTTGTTTGCTGAAGTAACATAGGACATTGCATCTTTCAGTTTATACTGCTCCTGCTTCCTGGCAAGCCTCTTCTCTTTGTTTTTGTTGACAGATGCATTGGTTTTCTTCTGTAAATATACGTAAAACTTAATTGACTAATATAGTAAGGGGAATAAGTTAAAGAGGTTTTAAATCTTACAAGCAGAGCAAGTTTAATCAGCAATATACAACAAAATACTTACACCCATTTTAAATTATTATTAATACCAAAACAAACACCTTGTTTTCTACAAAATATTTTTATTTAAACCCAAACAGAAATGGCGGGAAACATAAATAACTTATCCAGAACTCAGTTATGTACCAAAGACTGTGTAACCAATCTAACAAGCCAAAAATCGATGCGTTCGCTAGCTACTTATACATTTATCCGAATTGACATCTAAAATAAAATACTCGATCCAAGTTGGCTCAGTCAAAAGTGATTATACAATTTACTATCCAAAAAGCATCCAAGAGAATTGTTAAAGTTACTGTTTCTTTAATACATTTCTGTATAAACCCAGCACAAGTTAACCGAATCCAAGTGTCATTGAGAGCTTTATGCTGCTATTAATCACATCCAAGTTGCTATCTTTGACACTCAATCTAAGTTTATCTGAGGATTTTGTAATTTCAGAAAGAAAGCAGCTTAATATTTATTTTGCCTCTATTAATATGGAAAAAAAATATAATTTATAAGCTATTTATGCAATCATAGTAAAATTATAAATATCGTTTTTCATATGTAGATCCTTTGATCCACATATGAAAAACGATAAACGATAATACGATAAACGTCCCTTTGGACGACATGCTAAAAAGCAGGCATCCTAAGTATGAAAAATAAAAAGGGTGTATGAAAACATTGATGGATGTAAATGAATCAAAAGAGTAAATAAAGAAAAGAATAAATAAAGGAAAGAAAAATTTCGACACAGACAGACGGGAATCGAACCCGCGACCTTCGGGTATACGCCCCCGTCGCTCTGCCAACTGAGCTACAGTGTCAGTTGGCATCCAGCGCGAAATTTTTCTATCCTTTATTTCTTTTACACGTTTAAGTAGTGTTTGCGTTTCCTACCTTCGAATTTTTACTAATTCATTTAATTGAGAGAATAACATATATTCATGTAATTGAGTGAATAACTAAAAAAATGTTACGTATTTCTGAATGAGTGTCGAAAGCTTCGGTGAATCCCAAAAAGGGGTAGCCAGAGCTTCAGAGCTCGAAACTCCTCAGCCACATTTGGAAGTTGATAGTGGAGAAGATGGTTGAAATAATGTTGGTTGAATTAATGATGGTTGAATAAATTCTTGAGTACTGCTCTAATGTGTGGTCACCTCTGTATGAGAAATATATTTGTAGGATAGAAGATATTCAACGTATATTTTTACGCACGTTGGCTTATCGAGAACGCGTTAATTATAACAACTACGCTCAATTAGAGGCTAAGTTTCTATTAGACAGCCTTAAAAATCGACGTATTGTTTCTGATATGGCATTGTTATATGATATATTGCATAATAACATTGACTCCCCGGACCTTCTCAGTAAAATCACATTAAATGTACCCAAGAGGAGAACACGACTGACAAATTTGTTTAAAAACCAATTTGCGAGTACTAATTTTGCCTCTAGTGAAACAATTAACAGAATGGTCAATATATACAATATTGAGTTTCAGGAAATAGATCTGTTCGCGGAAACTAAACTATCATTCCTAAAAAAGGTTAAAACGGTGTTACTTAAGGAAACTACTTGATAAATATTATGTATTCGTCCAATACAATATATTTCATGCATTAAAGTTCTAACACACACAATCACACACACACACTCTCACACACACACAAACACACATGAAACACACTTTAGAGAAAAATAATTATATTATATTTGTCCATACATATTTCTGTTACAAATAAATGCTCAGTTTATCTAATGAAATTTGTGAAACATATAATTGGCACGATAAATTGTTATATTTAAAAATGTTTGTTAATAGATTAAGTGCTGTTTGTTTTACTCAATAATAAATAAATAAATAATGCATCATTGGTGATAGGTCTCCAACCGCATCGCCCAAATACCAATTTAAAAGCCCCATACCCTTACTCGCCTTTTACGACACCCGTAGGTAGAAAGGAGTAGTGACATTCTAACCCGGCACTACGCGGCAAACTGTTTTCCTATTAATATTATAGAATGTGAAAGTTTAGATGTTTGAATGTTTCTGTGTTTGAGGTAAAAAGGCTCCTCAAGTACATAATGTATATGAATGAAATTTGGCAGAATGCTAGATAATGACCTAAATTAACATAGAATACTTAATATCCCAAAAAAAAAATCACGTCTGATTGAACTAAGAGTACCGGAAAAAATGCCTTACGCTTTGTCATAAGCAAATTTAAAGGTGCGAAATCTGTCGGTTCAGCTAGTAATGAATAAATTAATGTTATTGTTATTTTAAATTTTATTTTAAAGCTTTTATTGAACAAAAATGGTCTTTCTTCCACTTCTTCAATCAGTCTATTATTGTTATATATCTTCTTCTACAAAACGTGCGTGAATTAGTTAGCCGCGACGATGACGACGGTTGAGTGGCAGCTGGCCGACCGGCAACTTATTTGTTGCCCGTGTGCGCACTTACATTGAAACCAATAAGGAAGGTGATAGTTGCATTGCGGGCTTGCCTCCGAACCCGCGGACAAAAAAGTCTTCCCGAAGTCGCGTCGCTAAGTGTTTCATACTAAGAGAGGGCGCACACGAGCAGCTTTTGTTTCCGCAACTATTTTGTCCCTTTGTTTTTTAGTATGAAGATCTCCCTAAAGTCGCGTCACTACGTGTGCGAACCTTCATACTAACCCCTAGACTTGATGAAGGAGACAAAATAGTTGCGGAAACAAAAGTAGCTCGTGTGCGCAGGCACTAACCCATAGGCTTGATGAAAGAGACAAAATTTTTGCGGATCAAAAGTTGCTCATGCGCGCCCTCTCTTAAGGTTTTAGATTAATTGTGATGTTATTAAATTGCATTATCCTAGCAATAGATTTAGATACAAGAATACTGAGCCTGTTAAAAATACATCTGCGCCATAATAACCAATTTGTAGGTTCTTTTCTTTTCACTAACGACATAAGACGTAATAAGGCCCTCCATTTATGCACATCTGAATTTGATTTCAAGAAAGCAAGAATAATGCTCTACGCTCTACAGTGAAAGCGTATGTAAGGGTATGGTGGTACGTGTCGTTTTGTCGTAAATACTTTTCTAATGAGAAGTTTTCTTTTTGAGAAATAAAAAAACAACATAGTTTCCTAGAGCTCTGTAGATGGCGTTGATGTAACTACGTTACTTACTTAAAGTTTTTCTTCGTGGCCTCAATCGTGTTGCCACAATAATTTCGCCAATGTCAACTTTAAAAACATGTGTCATATCACCATAGAGTAACTTTTTGGCGAGTAAAAACAACAAAAAAAATGTTAAATATAAATAGCGTCTTTGTTTATTTACTTTTAGGCTACCTTGGCTTAATCTGATATTCAATTAGACTTTCAAATCAGAACGTTTTTATGTACGTTCCATTTTACGATATCATTACATCCAAGTGTGAAAAACGGTGTGACGTTCCGTTCCTACCAGTAACTTAGCAAGTCTGGCGCCATCTATCCTGAGAACAGGGAAGAAGAAAAAAAGGAAAACCTCTCATTAATATGTCATTCAGATTCTTATAGCTGGCACTTATTTTAGTTACTGAACTATACAGGTGACGCACGACTACAGATTAGCAATGTTGTTAACTCGGATGGTGTTGATAACTGTTTGCCACCCTTAACCACAGTTAGCCACAATAACCAGCACACCATAAATAGATAAATAATAACTGGTTTTTATTATATCAATGCAGCACACACACACACACACAATATTATAGCGCGCCCATTTCGTGGGTGATGCAACCTATAAAAATTGAGGTGTAACCTGTGGTCACAGATTACAATATAGATACTACGTGGTTAACGTTGTTTCACGTTTTTTTACTTCAAGGATAATTTGTAATACATTATTATACTCATTAACGCTTTATATTAATAAATAATACTTTTAATTAAATTTTTCAGGAACTTTAAACAACGAGTTAAGATATAACTTGAAATAAAGTTTAATAATTAAGAGGAAAGTTGTTGTTCCGTTGGTAGATGACTAAAAGTTTCTCTTCAAGCTTAGAATTGTGATATAACTTAAGAAATATA
Source organism: Bedellia somnulentella (assembly GCA_963576735.1). Classification (NCBI taxonomy): domain Eukaryota; kingdom Metazoa; phylum Arthropoda; class Insecta; order Lepidoptera; family Bedelliidae; genus Bedellia; species Bedellia somnulentella. The sequence goes on along the minus strand of OY755185.1, from coordinate 7,504,597 downwards.
GTAGATGTCAATGTGAAAAGAAATTTTCTGATGGTAAATTATATAGATATTATACTTGGGAAGATTAAATTATATGCAATTTCTAGGTATATTACAGAAATATTGGTATTAAGAATAGGAGCATTCAGTTAGAACTAGTGGGTAACCCTGGCGCGACTACGTCGCGTCCTATAATATGAGTTTATTTTGAAATTTTCCGACCAATCACAGCGCAGCTCTTTTGAATTTCTAAAGATTTTTTCTGATTGGTCGGATTTTTTTCAAACCATCTCATCAGCGCATCTCTGATCGACTAAAGTTTGCGCGCGCTTATGACACTCAAGCAAAGTCTATGGGCCAACTTCGAAACTTTGAAATTCTGTAACAATTAACTTAATCCAGTTATGAGGCTGAGTTCTTTCCAGTTTGACTACTAAAGTTGTCGAATTTTGTGCACACCACGGCCGCGAACTGTACAAAACGATACCTGAACAAAATTTCTAGCTTAACTCATCGCGTCACAGGCTTCCGGGCAAGAAAGAGGCTTACAGAAATAATATATAAAGATGAAAAGCATTTAGACAGAATCTTAATAATTAATAATAAATTGTTAGCAAAAACCGCGAATCAATTACTTAAAAGATCGAACACTAAGTCGCCTCTCACTAACACCGACGGTAAGAAATGGCGTAGTTCTATTCTAAGCCGACGCTACGCAGTATGTAACATTTGAATGGTATTATTATTCCATTGAATAACCACTTGAGTGTATGCCTCTGCTTCATTATTAGATAAACTTATCTTATAAAAACATTTTTGAAGCTACACAAACCCACTATTTTGGTCCACTACTTGTAGATCAATGCAAACGCGGCTTGAAGATTATATTTAAAAAAAAATCAATGAAGGCGCCAATTTCAAAAAAAAAGTCACAAAACTCACAAATAGCAAAAATATTCTTTTTTGGGCTTTGTGTATTATTAATATAAGCTTCATGTAGATATAGGCTTTAGTTTCATGAAATGAAACAGCTGGAAGTTGTACGTTACAACATCCCGTATTATTGAGTAAATATAATAAACAGAACAGAACAAACACTACGCTGGCATTTCGCCAAGTATTTCTGTCGTGGTTCCGTCTGACCAAGACACTGACTTACATTTCATTGTATAGTGTGGGTTTTGTGATTAAATTCACTCTACGAAAATCTTTCACTTGAATAAACATAAATCTTAGAAAAATGAAGGAAGTTATATTAACTGGTACTGGACGTAGAATCCCAAGTGTTGGTTTAGGTACTTGGCAGGTGAGTGCGTTTAGTTTTTTTTCTATATTGGTGAGTAATCGACACTATAATCTTTTATTAAAATCATCAGGCACCCCCTGAAGTTATTGAGAATGTAGTTTATAAAGCACTGGACCTTGGATATCGTCACATTGATACTGCTTTTAACTACAATAATGAAGAAGCCATAGGAAAAGCTGTGACCAAATGGATAAATGACGGCAAAGGCAAAAGGGAGGATTTATTTATAACAACAAAGGTAAAATTTAATTTATTATAAAATAAATTATTTTATTATTCTTTATTTTTTTAAATATTTTTTATTGGGTCTATAGTTTATCACTTGCCAGTATTGAAACCTATGGCCACTATCACATGAAATTAAGTATTAATTCAGAGTTCTATCCTTGGAATAGTTTCTGGTAAAGTTGTCGAATTAAATAGAACGAGGAATTATAACATTCTGAATTAAATATTATATACCCATTACTAAAATTTCTTATTATGATATTTAAATTTGGACCATCTGTATATAATATTTTAATAACATCTTTTAAATAAATGTATGTCGAATTGGTGCATAAAAGAAAATCAATGACTATTTCTGAACTTGCGGGAAGCAGATGTAGTAAAAAGGAACTTAATTAATTAATATGACCAGGATACTTACTCATATAATGCCAACCAGATAAATATTATAAGTGTGTTGCACTGAAACTATGGAATATTGCACAAAAAATCTACTACACCATTCTGTTGTTTGCAGCTCCCTCATGTTGGAAACCGTGCATCTGATGTGATGACATTTTTGAAACTTCAGTTGGAGCGCTTACAAACGAATTATGTGGATTTATATCTGATTCATGTGCCTTTTGGTTTTATTTGTGATCTCGACACATTGACCCCTCTTGTGGGCGAGTCAGGACAGTATACCTTGGATATGGCTACTGACCATGTGTCTACATGGAAGGTATGAATTATAAATTTAGAAAAGTCGAATAAAAAATCTATTTTTAAGGGTATTTTTTGTGACAGTATTGTCAAAAAATAGTTTATTTGTAAGGCAGTAATTAAAACATTTGGTTTCCTATAGTATGTGAGACTGAGATCAAGGTATGTGAAGACATACTAAGCAATAATATTGCTAATAATTACAGAATCACTCTGTTTTTCCCATGATGTGGAGTGTGTGTTAAACTCAAATAAACTAAATGTAAAATAATACTAAAAAATATTTTAATTGGCTAGTTAACATTTTTTCATTTATTGAATATCAAAGATATAAATAATGTATGTTAATTTAGAGATGTATTATTTAGATTTTAACTTTTCATTTTAAATTAGTCATGAAATCAATCATCAAAATCAATGCCTGTGATACTAATTAAGTTTTCATTTGCGTTTTTTCTCAAAACATATCAGCTGATTCACAACAATAGCTGTTGAATGCCCTTCATCAGGGTTCATATACAAAATATATATTATTAATAGACATTGCTTCAAAAGTATAACATCTGCAGTGTATGTTGTAAATTTTTATAGGATTTTTTAACCTACCTCTCAGAACTTTGAAGCTTGAACTTAGAACATCGGTACACCAACCTGTTTTGTGGGTACCATGCCAATAATCTTTGATGCACTGTTTATTCTTCTTTCTTCTCATAAAATTTTGAAATCTCTTCGTTCAATGTAATTATAATAAACATAGTTACCTCCATCAAACCACAACAGGTTTGCCAGGTGCCTGTCATTCTTTATTTATGTCTTTTAATTAGACACTATTGAGAAGTTGGAAATATAAATTTTGCTCCTGAGCTCATACGGCTTATATTTGAATTACCATCTTAAAATCATGCTCAAAGCGCTTTTAGTGATTGATTTATAATATCAAACATCTAAATAAATTGGCACTGATGACGATTGTCATTTTAGTTTCGAATAATAAAAATCAACGAACACACGCAAAACTTCACAGCAGCATTGAATTTAATAATAAAACAACATCAGGGAATTTAGATTACCTGATTTTAAAACACGTCACCAATCCCTATTCAGTGAACAAATAAACCTTAAGCTAGTTTAAACAAAACATATAATGGAGCCAATTGATTACAATTACTGTAATGATGTTTGCAGGTGATGGAGAAATGTAAGGAAGATGGTCTTGCACATAATTTGGGTTTGTCCAATTTTAATGAAGCGCAAATACAGAATGTTATTGATAATGCCACTTTCAAGCCTCAAGTGCTTCAAGTAGAGTTACATACACATTTTCAACAAAAGGAACTTAGAGGATTTTGTGCTCAAAATGGAATTGTTGTAACTGCATACGCACCTTTGGGAAGCCCGGGAGCTAAAGACCATTTCGTGAATAAATATAATTACAGGTGAATATTCATTAGTGATGCCCATATTCTTTTTATCCTGCTGCAGATATTAGTGTGTTTTTTATCTTATCAGATCTCTTAACCCACATTATGATGAAATAACATAGATTTTCTCTTAAGTTCATTCACTCTACTTACATACATATATTGTATATTATACACTTGTAAATATCGTCAAATGCAAAGAAAGAATATTTTATGTACACCTCATCCTCAACAGGAGACACACTAACAAGAGAACAATGAGCTAAATTTAACTCTCTTCGCTTTCGTGTTAATCATAAAGCTCTATCGGAAAGGGAGCAATTATTTTTTATTAAACCACTTACCTATTAACAAAATGGTTTGCCCTTCAAAATACCTTCTCAGAGAATATACGTTCAATATGCAGAGAGTAAAACCCTTTAAAGCAATATTCCAATTTGATAAATTTCTCCATCTTTATTCACTATTCTTTCAATAAATTATTGCTCTAAAACTCTCGTAAATTTAACTATATTATGTCTCTGATGCTTCACAAGCCCAGTTGGCTAGATTTCCAATCGCTCACCCGTATCAGCATATAATAAATATTAAACAATTCCAATAAACATGCGAACATTACTGGAGAGTAGAGAGATACTGTACGAATACATATCAATCGATTGATCACTTGTTAGAACTGCTTTCCTCAATGTATTATTTAGCTTATGTCCAAACACTTTTGTATCATAAACTCACGAAATTATTTTGAAGCCGCATTATTATTTATTACATGTGCATTATTCGTTGATTGTTAATTTTATTATTTCAGTCCGGAGGCATTTCCTGACCTATTAAGTTTGTCAGATGTCAAAGAAATAGCAGAAGCACATGGGAAGACCTCGGCACAAGTCTTATTACGATTTTTGGTGCAGCAAGGAATTGTCATTATACCCAAAAGTACAAGTGAACAAAGATTAAAAGTAAGTTTTTAAATAAGGTATATGACTAAGAAAGGGTTCTTCTCACAAAAACACACCTTCCGAATCGGAAGAAGAGTTAGATTAAACTTATACGAAAGTTCTTTGTCACGTTAAAAAAACAGAGAACTATTCTTTTAATTTTGAAATAAATGATTTGCATCTTTATCTTGATATTTGTAAAGAAAATTGTACTAGTCTATGTCGTCTTTTATTTTAGGAAAATCTTGATATATTTGACTTTGAATTGAGCGAAGCGGAAATAGATAGACTTCAGAAGTTGGACAAAGGAGAGAGTGGTCGTATATTTAACTTTTTGTTCTGGAAAGGAGTCGAAAATCATCCTGAGTATCCGTTCAAACAAGAAATATTAGGGACAAAGAAAAATTAATTATAAATCAAAAATGTTATCTTTATTCTAATTGTGTCTACCTCTGTCAAAAGACATTATATGAACCAAATATTATTTTAATTTTTGTTGAATTTTCATTTTAGTATCCATCAGTCAAACTGATACATATTTTATTTGGTTTTGAATAAATATTGTTACAGAAATGCTGTTTTTACTAAACTCTGATATACCCTATATACCTTACGTTGAGGAGATTTAAAAGGCCAATGAGATTTTTAAGTTTACCCTATTTTTTCACATAATTTAACACAATCTCTGTTGTTTAGATATTAGACATTGTTTACGGGTAAACATTTATGTTCAATGTTAATTAATGGTTATTTCGATATATGTTATTTTTATAGCGACATGATAGTCCAGTGGGTAGAACACCCGCCCGAAAAACAGAAGGGCGTGAGTTCCAATCCTGGGACGGGCCTACACCAATTTGTCTTTTCTAAAGTCATATGTGTGGTTAATTTATCATGGTTACTAACGGTGAGGGAAAACATCGTGAGGAAACCCACATGGCTGAGTTGTACTTAGTCATGTGACAGTGTATACATACAAAACGGCGATAGGCCGTCCCCTATCACGTGAGTACACTGTCCATGCAAAACGTGGGTACTCTGAACACCAGGTGACAAAGTCACGTGATGTTCAGAAGTATTAGTACCTCTGCCAACCCCTTCGGGGATATTCGGCGTGAACGTTTATGTTATGTTATGCCAATGAATGGATTTAATTTTATCAATTAGATTCTTCATTTCTTCGAAAATACTGATAATGCAACTCTAGTATATTCACCTGAGAAATTCACAGAATTAAGACCTTTGTTTTATAAACTGAACAAAGATTTTGCTACACTACTATACTATGCACGCCTTAGCTTTCGAACATCACTAGGGGGCTGGCTCGAAATCGACAAAAACAGCGACAAGACCTCACATCGTGAGTTTTATAAGACGTTTAAAAAGATGTAAAATTTATTCAATTCTATCAACTTCCAAATGTGGCTGAGGAGATTCTAGCTCTTAAACTCTGGCTAGCCCTTTTTGGGACTTTTACATGCATATGAATAATACAAAAATTACTCTTCTCTAAGACTTGCTTTATCAAATACCATAATAAAAGTATAAGTGCAATTTGACGTTAGTAATCTTAGTGTGTTCATTAAAAAAAACCTGAATCATGTAACTTTTTTTTATTATCAAACTGTTCCACACAATTTCACTAGCCCGTTTTTACTACGGACCTTTTCAGAACATATGGGTAAACAACAAACACAATTGTACGTTTCTTAGTAAATATCACATTCACCGAAGGTCACTTGATTTATAACTTACATATTAGAATACAGACAATACTGTTACCAGCAGGGTTTGAATGATTTCGATAGTCTGTATTGAAAATGTATGACATACATGCTTATGCCAATCTGTAGAGCATTTTTCTTTGTAAGCGATGTTGAAGTTCACCGCGCCTGATCATGGTGTGAATGACTTTGAATATGGCTCGTTCTGGGTACTTTTGTTTGAGGAAGTCTTGAATGATGGTTTGTTCTGATACTTGAGAGCCGACCGCGAATCGCCGTTTGAGTTGTTTTTCAATACGAGATAGTATTTCTTGGTCTTCCTCGCTGGTGAACCCTTCAGCTCCTGTGGAACACAATGGTTTTCATTTATTACAAATAACTCCCGTGGTAGCTCAGTGGGTGGAACGATCGCCCATTATGCGTGGCTTCAAATCCCGAGTCGGGCCTATACAATTATATCTTTTTAATAATGATAGTGGTTCATTTATCATAGTTGTTCACGGTGAGGGAAAACATCTTGGGAGGAGATGAACGCATATGTATATTTGTATAGGACCCATATTATATTAGTGAAATTCTGTAATTGGCACTGATAAGGTTGATTATGTTTCATATTATTTTCTGCATTCTGCTGATGATCTACCAAATAAAATAAAATGGCTAAGTTGTACTTAGTCATATGACAATGTATTCGTACAAAACAGCAAAAGGCTGGCCGAGTACACTGTCCAAGCAACAGTTGGTTCTCTGAACACCAAATGACAATATCACGTGATATTCAGAGGTGTTAGTAACTCAGCCACCTCTTTGGGGACATATGGCGTAAACGTTTGAGTTGTTATGTATTGGGTTCGTACTTCACTTTATAAGGAATGCAAAAAGTTTCACATCATGAGTTCGGTTGTGTTTAACATTTGAAATGAGCATGAGATGGTAATGATCACCTCAGTTTTAATACCAAATATTTTTATTTTTATTCACTTTTTACACCATCATGTCTTTAGTTACTTATTAAAGAATACAACAGCAGTTGTAGATACTACAAATACCCTTCGCCAAAAACGAAATACAGCAAGTTGTAATATCCAAAATACACAGCTTCAACAATGTGATAAGAGTAGCAGACACTGATCCGTGTACAATGAAGTAAGTAAGAATGGTAGGGCACGTGTGGCGGATGTATGCTGTGACAAGGTAACCCAACAACCTATTAATAAAAACAATGAAATAAAAAAATGGGTAGACTCCCTTTCCTTGTAGTTTTTATTCTCGAGTCCACTGAATATTTAGGAATGTTCAAATCCTTACTGAATGGGATATCTACCTATATAAGTCATGTTTTCGTAAAGGACAAACGAAATAGCTCTGCTGCAATATAAAAATAAAAACGTAAATATGATAATATACCTAGTCGGTTGTTAAATACTGTCACTGGCTATTTATTTAAAAAATAGAACACCTAGACAAAAATATGAAATGGTGTTCGATTTTCAATTATTTTATTAATATTAATCTGCTAAATCACAATTATATTCATTATTTTTTTACGATGGAGTAGACTCGCAAAGGGAACTGAGTAACAGTAATTGCATTGCATCGTTGCGGCCGTCCACCAAAGACGATATTCAACTTGCTTCAAAAATTAAAAATCACGGTTAGGTTCGTATACCGTACCATCAAAAGGTACAATGAAACCTCTAGTGTCGATGACGAGAAAAGAACTGGCAAACTTCGTTCCGTTAGGACTCTAGGGGTGATCAAAGCAATCAAGGCGTGTGCGGCAAGAAATCCCGACCGCAAATATAAATTGATGTCTTTGAAGACGGGTTTAACCAGAAGTACCGTAAAAAAAGTACTCGATGAAGACTTGGGACTACGAGCTTATCGAAAAAATAGTGGACATATTTTGAAAGCGCGTCTGATAGCTATGAGAGCCAAAAAATGCAAAGTATTGCTCAAGCGGTACGCAAGAAAAAGACACCGCGATATCCTGTTTACAGACGAGATTTTTTTAAATATTTCGGAGATACAACAAAAAAAATGATAGGGTGTACGCTACCAGCTCAGCACGGTCATCATCCATCATCAATCATGATTTAGTTGCAGAGTCCTACTATGGCCCTACTTAAGTGCATTTTTGTGAAAAAGGTGTCAAAACCAGTGCAAAAGTGTACGGAGACACGGTTTTAGATCGCATAGTAAAAGATCTGCCCCAGACACTCTTTGGAGAAAGGCCATTTGTGATTCAACAGGACTCCGCACAAACAACTCAGGAGTGGTTTGAGCACCAGAATGTCGAGCTATTAAGGCATCAAGATTGGCCCTCGTCTAGCCTCAATCTACTGGATTACAAAATTTAGCAGGAATTGGAGAAGAAGGTCTGTTCTAAGTCTCACAAAAATTTGAGCAGCCTAAAGTCATCATTGATTAAAGCAGTGACCGATATCGACATGAATATGGGCCGTGCTGCTATTGAAGACTGGCCGCGAAGATTGAAGGCTTTTGTAAAAAATAGTGGCAATCGTTTTGAATAAATTTTGTGTTTAATGTTCGCTAATTAAATTACCTATTATTTAAAAAAATCTTTTTTTTTAATATCATGTCCAATTTTCATTTTATAGGCAACTTTGTTTGTGACATAATTTAAGGACCAACTAGGTATATTTGGTGATTTTACCGTGGTATACTGTTTTTGTTAATTATAGTAAAAAAGGTATCTTTAGTACCAGTACTATAATCTCCCAGATTTAATTCTTTCCCGGACATAAGAAGTGACTTTCAAATTACGGCTATTTAGTACCATCAGTCAGCTAAAAGTATGAAACGCCAAATTTCCACCTATTTTCATTCGTTCTAAGACACAAAGCAGAATTCACGGCGAGAAATGAACTCAATTCCAGAAAAGCGTTTAGAATATGTTTCGGTGATTGGATTATTCGTAAATGTATCGTTTCCAAAAGCACCCTTTAAATAAATTTTGTTGAATAATTAAATTTGCTTCTACAGTATTTATACTTTGTATTTATGAATTATACGCAAAAATATCAAATTATTACTAATAAATAAAGGAAAGAAAAATTTCGACACAGGCGGGGATCGAACCCGCGACCTCGGGTATACGCCCTGTCGTATATGTCGCGGGTTCGATCCCCGCCTGTGTCGAAATTTTTCTTTCCTTTATTTATTAGTAATAATCCCCACATGAGGTTTTCATGAACAAAAAGATTTAAATTACATCAAATTATTGTTTAAATAACCGACTAAACAGAGTTAAAATATCTATTCTAATTGAAATTTCCTTCCAAATATGAGGATAATATATTTTTGTATTGGCTTAAACTTATAAAACCTTTTTTTAAAACCATTAACCATTAAAACCATTTATTTAGTCGTAAATGTGGGTGCAGTTTACATAGATCTTCTATTGTACAATTGTATCCATACACATTTGACCCTTGCGGGTATACAACTTTAAATATTGAAAATGTGACTATATTTAAAAACATTTTTGACAATTATATGATATCTACAGATAAGCATTATTTAAAAAAAATATTTTATCCAAATTAATTAAAATGTATTATAAAAAAGAAACTGTGATGTCAAAAGATACTCTTAAAAAAAAACTAATATCTATAAAAAAATAATTATAAATTGAAACAATTTTAAAATACTATGTCATGCATATTGTTACGTACCGGGTTCTTAATTTGATAAATACCAGTCACACTTTCGTGCAATAAGGTGTAATTATATTTATTGACCAATAACGCACTTTACACAACACAACAAACACAATCGATAATTAACTATCGATACTCGCACTAATTAACAACACTAATTTACTCCGTTATAGTAACACTGTCCACACCGTTAAGCTTATTTCCGTAATCCGTATATCACTGCACTGTCGTATTTAATTTCTTCGCTCTAGTATTTCGCTTGTTCTCGCTTTAGTTCTTCGCACTCGAATAACTCCGTAGCACGCGTCGCTCTTTATATATGCCAATCTCAAATACGCGAATATCACAGAAAGTTCTAGTACCACATTCTCGAAAAGTCGATATTCGAGAAACATCTAGTAATTCCTTTTTTTACTTATTAAAATACTAGTAACGCCATCTGTTATCTAGTAGTGGCAAATCCTATCTCCTACTTGCGAACAGATGTCGTAACATTACCCCCTCCTTACATTAATACTCGTCCCGAGTATTATTGCTTCCATGGTACTTCGCAAGTCGATCGATGTGAACTATTTTCGAAGCCCCTCTAGGTTGGCGTTGAATTCTGTACGTTACATCGTTTATTCTAGTGACCACCTTGTACGGTCCTTCCCACCTATTTTGTAACTTAGGGGACTTCCCTTTCTGGCGAGTTGGATTGTGTAACCAGACGAGCATACCCTCTTCGAAACGCGGCGTGTTAGCTTTACGGTCATATCTGGTTTTCATCTTTTCACTAGCATGTAAACCATTTTCACGCACTAGGGAATGTACATCTTGCATTCTTTCCCTCAGCGGGCAACTTAATCTCAAATGGCCCCTTTTCCCGCAGCCATAACAAATCGGTCCAGTACTCCTTCCGACGGGTGCTTTAATGACCTTGACGTCCTCATTTGCTTCCGCAATCTCACGAAGTCGATGAGTTTGGCGCGTATCCTGGCGGCAAGCTTCAACTTCTAGAGCGTTCGCCAAGGCATCCTTGAGAGACGTGTGGTGTTGAAGTCTCACCGCTGTTCTCACTTCGATATCTCTGATGCCGTCGACGAATGCTTGCACCAGGTTCATTTCCACCGTCTTCGGATCTACACTGGGATAGGCCTTGCGGACGAGCTTCTCGATTTCAAGGGCCCACTGCTGAAGTCCCTCTCCGGAACGCTGGACCCTATCACGCAGCTGAGCGCGGAACACGTGCTCCAGGTGTCGCTTTCCATAGCGAGACTCCAACGCATCCAGCAGGTCCTTGAAACCACCACTCGGAGTCGGCAGCGCCTCTATTACTGACAGTGCTTGACCTCGGAGCGCCACCGTCAGTGCAGTCAAACACTGTTCATCAGTCCAACCATTGGCAGCCGCAACAGTCTGGAACTGATGTCTATACGCCGACCAGGATGTTGTTCCGTCGTAGGGAGGAACCTTCACACGAGGACCATGGACAGCTACTACATTCTCACCGGAGACAACCTTGACCGGTCGTGATTCAAGCTGCAGAACCCTTTTCTCCATTCCGCGGAAGTCGGTCTTCATGTCATCGATATCTTTCTCAATAGTGGTTACCTGCTCCTTCATCTGCTCTACGTCTTTTTCCACAGTAACCACCCGACCACTGACTTCATTGACCGCAGTGAGAACTTGTGAGAACTTAGTTTGCTGTTCCTCGCGCAACTCACGAACTTCTTGTTTAACACCCTGTACCTCCGAATGTATGTTTTTCAACATTTCAACTATCATCGCCAAGTCAGTATTAGTTGCGGCCGCCGGCGCCGTTGATGTAGACGGCGCGTTAGTCACCGCAGACGTCTCCTCTGGAATGTCACTCCGAGGGTTCGTGACCGATGACCTCATTTCCGACAGCTGTTCACCCTCTGCGGCTTTCTGAGCGCGTGTCTTCACACCCTCTCTTCCGTCTTCCTTCGGCATAACTGGCATCTTCAAATCCACTTCTGACACCAATTGTTACGTACCGGGTTCTTAATTTGATAAATACCAGTCACACTTTCGTGCAATAAGGTGTAATTATATTTATTGACCAATAACGCACTTTACACAACACAACAAACACAATCGATAATTAACTATCGATACTCGCACTAATTAACAACACTAATTTACTCCGTTATAGTAACACTGTCCACACCGTTAAGCTTATTTCCGTAATCCGTATATCACTGAACTGTCGTATTTAATTTCTTCGCTCTAGTATTTCGCTTGTTCTCGCTTTAGTTCTTCGCACTCGAATAACTCCGTAGCACGCGTCGCTCTTTATATATGCCAATCTCAAATACGCGAATATTACAGAAAGTTCTAGTACCACATTCTCGAAAAGTCGATATTCGAGAAACATCTAGTAATTCCTTTTTTTTACTTATTAAAATACTAGTAACGCCATCTGTTATCTAGTAGTGGCAAATCCTATCTCCTACTTGCGAACAGATGTCGTAACAATATCAACAAACACATAATAACAGCACAATAGAAAAAAATATGAAATACATGTCAAATATCATTAATTACATTATATTAATATTCTTATTCCTATCAAAAAATTCATTTATGGAGTAAAAACAATTTTCCAGCAACCAATTAAATAAACGTCTTTTTAATTTATTTATGGGTAAAAACTTTATTTCATCAGGTACAGAATTATATACCCTAACAGAGACTACACAAAATGATTTTCTGCTTGATGATAGTTTAAAATTAGGTACTGTAAGTTTATTTTCGTTTTTCATCTGTAACCGTTGCGAATGATAACCCATATGAGCTGGTTCGAAAGTCTGAAAATTCTTTATAACGTATAATGTTGCTTCGTATATGTAAATACAGGCCAAAGGGAGAATTTTTAATTTTTTAACAAGTGGTCGGCACGATACTGTCTGGTCGCTGATAGAACAGAGTGACCTTATACATTTTTTCTGAGATATGAAAACTGAATGCACATCAGTGGAGTTTCCCCACAGTATCACTCCATAACGTAATAAGGAACCTACGTAGCCATGGTATGCCAATTTGCCAGCTTGTTCTAAAGATAATCTTACAATGCGACCTAGTGCATACACATACTTGTTTATTTTTTTGCAGAGAATATCACAATGTGATTTCCAGTTGAGGTGCTGATCAATTGATATGCCTAAAAACAGAAATGAATAAACTTTTTGTATTGTTTGTTCTTTGTATGCTATATTCAAATTGGGAACTATTTTATTCGGGTGGGAAAATTGCATATGCTTAGTTTTATCACTGTTTAGTCGTAAATTATTTACTTCCATCCAGTTACCTATTTTATAAAGAGTCGCGGTCGCATGTTGTTCTAGTGATGTAAAACTATTATCTTTAATAACTGCAACGCTGTCATCTGCATAAAGTATAATTTCATCGTCAACTGATTTTGGGAGTTCATTAATATACAGTATAAACAAAAGGGGTCCTAATATACTTCCCTGTGGGACTCCATATTTATTTATACGGAAATTGGAATAGTACTCTTTAATTGTTATTGTTTTAAAAATAATTACTTCTTTGAATAATCAATAACAGTATAAAGAATAATTATTCTTGAACTATGATTGATTATAATCAATCCAATCCTAAATGAAACGTATGTTATAAGCACCCTAGTTACGAAATGTGAGTACTTATGTATGCTGCCAGTTATTTTGTTGCAGCAATTAGTTTTCGAGTAATAATTAAGGAGCACAATTGGTATAAAAATGTTCCCTACACAATAGTTAATGGGGGCACATTTTTGACAATAATGATTGTTGACAGATTTACATGGTTTGATTGATTTACATGTAAACATAGAATCGCGCGCCAAGATGTAATTGCACATCTATCAAGACGTTTTTAATTAGTTTAACCGTTCTATTATAGAAATGGTACATTTTTAGTTTGTCTAAATATATAGCGGGTCTCAAAAGGTGATAAAGAAAAGGATAGTTGGTGCTGGGTAAATAAATTAGATTTTCCTCCCAGTATGCTGCTTAACTTAACAAAAGTTGTCTTTTCTGCTTTCACCAAAAATATAGTAGAAAAGTTTTATGAGATCTCAATACTGCATTGTTTCTTAACTATTATGTTTAGTTTTTTATTCCAAAGGTATAATATCTATTAAGTTTCATATAAAATATATGAATTAGGTTGTAAACATACTGGCTGAAAATTTCAAACCTTTATAATCATCACCCAATAGACTACTACTGCTACACATAGGCCTCCGGCTCGCTGATTATGTAACTTTAGCGACCGCGATTGTGTCGCAAGTTGCAATATTGTCGCTGTCAAAAGTGTCAAATCGCATACAAATATATGACATTGACAGCGACAATCGTGCAACTTGCGACACAGTCGTCAATCGCTAAGGATACATGGAATGAATACATAAAAATGGAAGACACAGAGAGCGATACAAAATCATCTCCCGAAAGCATAAAAGTGATTGCAAATAAATTTATTACATTTTAGGCGAAAAGACGTGAGGTAAGACTAGTTAATAATAATAGAATAGCAAACTCGATTGGGACCTTAATCGGGCGAGTTCTTAACGCACACTACACAGCTATCTACAAATATTGGTTCGGTAAACCATGTCGTCGTGTAGCCGATTGGTGTAGTATAACTACTAATTATTACCTACATTTACTATTGTGTGGTTGAAAATACAAAACAAAAACGAATTGTTTTATTAAGTGGTGTTCTAAGACTAACTAAATAAATACTTAAAAAATATTTTTATATCTTAAGTTTTTTTTTAATTTGGCAGGATAGGCTATCCAATATTCGATATTCAGATAGTGGCTGGATATTTGTATCATGACTAGTTATTACGTCAGGGGATTGGGGCTTTCTCAGTAATTGTTTGATGTGGCTGGATGGAGACCCATCACCACCAACCTTTTCCCCACACAATTTCCAAAAGTTAATAATGAAAAATAAAAAAGTCTTACCCGACAAGCTGCCAGTGCTAGCAGCGTCCAAAGTAGACACTTGAAATAGTCGCAATGCTTCTGTGACATGAGCTTCACTTGCAAATGGCTGTAACTGCATCTTGGCCAGCGATTCTGATATGCGGATGATGGCTTCTAGTTGTCTGTTGGAAATATTAAATATCACCATAAAAAAATATATATTTATGTTTTAGAAAGTGTTATAGGGTATTGATTACATCGTCTCTTGATGTGTGTTAGAGGTAAAATAAATTCAGAACATCACTTGAGATTTGGTGTGTGTGTTCCCGCAATAGGGCCTTTTACAGCTTCAGACGAACTTATTTTCATATGACTAAGTAAATAAAGAAAATATATCTCAATTGGGAGTCCATACGATGTCCTCAAAGCTAACCTACCTAACCTAACCTCAATTAGGGGTTCGAACACATGCATTATCTCAAATTATCTTAAGTTGAGCTCATCTTAATGGGTCAATAAGTTATTTTTGAAAAATTATTAGGTCAAATACCTCAGATAAAGTTACTAATACATTTAAGCGTCACATTTCAATTCAACAAAGGTAATTAGAACACGAAAGTTAGGTTCAACATTTCATTTCCTCGCGGTGAAATTTTAGATGACTCTTTAATTCCGATAATTATATCTCAGAATCTTTCGATAAGATGATTAAGGATCACAATAGTTGGTTGATACGGATCGCGCCTTATTTTTTTACAGAATTGCATGTTAAAAATGGTAAATCCAGGTAATTTGGAACATGACATTCTTTATGCGTGTAAAATTTGCTTAGATTTATAATACATTATAATTCGTTATTTAGTATAGTTTTCTGTGACACCTAACACTTTTTTATGCCAGCAAAATTGGCTTAGTTATACAAAATGTTTTGATTCGTAATTTTGCGTTTTTTTTCTGGAACGTGATACTTAATTTGCGAGCAAAATTAGCTTAATTTTTCTTAATATTACAATGTATTAATCTAGAAAAACAAGTCACTGTTCTCCGCTATCCCCACTCACCGCACAGTGATAGGTATGGCCAGTCTCTTACTTTTACCGTTTTCATATTGAATTGATGCTTGCTAATAAGACGCTTCGGATGATCTAGTCTTGAATCCTTTGCTGTTTTTGATACGGAACGGGACATTTTTTCACATTTGTATAGTTAATCCATTCCTTTTGGAACGTGTCATTTTTTTCTACGTGCAAAATTTTCCTAGGTTCTCTTTTAAAAATTTCTTTATAATTCGCAATGTAGCATTTTTTTGTAAAATGTAAAAACTTCTTTTAGTACAAAATTAACTTAATTTTACAAAATATTATAATTTTTATACAAAACATCACAATTAATAATTTAACAATCTTTCCCTCGCTGTCCCCACTCACTATGGCTAGACGCTCACTACTTATACGTGCTCCTAGTACTTTTACCGTTTTCATATTGAATACATGATACTTGCTAATAAGACACATTAGGTGATATAGTCTTGACTCTTTTGCTGTTTTTTATACGGAACGGAACACGGATTTTTCACGGATTTGTATTAATCCATTCTTAAGCTTTTGGAACGTGACACTTTTCTTTACGTGCAATATTTGCTTACTTATACAAAGTATTATAACTGGTAATTAAGCAATCTCTTCTGCGTAACATGGCACTG
>OY755185.1:7458172-7487771 GCA_963576735.1 Bedellia somnulentella | reverse complement strand
GCTGTCCCCGGCGCCCGCGCGCATGAGCACGTACCGCGCGCGCAGTCGCTCGGCGGCGGCGGCGGCCAGGCGCGGCCCGCAGCGCGCGCGGCAGTACGCGGCGAACCGCCGGAGCGTGGACAGCGGGATCTCGCCGTGCGTGGCGCGCTCGGGACGCGAGCCGCCCGTGTGCACTGCCATTATGTGTTTGGCTAGCGTCTGGAATTGGTAAGCAGCTTTTAAGATGAGGTTGGAACTCAGTATATATGGCTGTGATACAAAATTACATGCAGAAAGGCTTCGGTGGAGAGCCAATGTGTCTTCTAAACTCATCTGTAGGCCTGCCCCCTATCACGTGCGTACACTGTGTAACGTTACGTGTCTTAAGTCTAATCCCCTTATGGAAATAAAACCTAAGACACGAAACGCGGAGAGCAAGGAGACTAATAAAACAAGAAAGAAGTTACACCAGTCTATTAAAAATTAGATGTACACAATACAAAAATATTACAAGAAGGAATTATATAAAATAAATATAACTAAATAACGATACTGATGCGATTCCAAACTTCCACGTTCTGGCTAGAGCAAAGGTATTAGTAATCTCCAAAACCAGTAGTATAGCCGGCGAAATCAAAGGTCCAGATATCAATCTTTGATGATTTTTAGTCCACAAGCCAATAAGACCAAATGATTGGTCACTTCGGAATACCACTCTGACTGGTTTAACAAATTCTGCCAGGGTATAAAATTATATATATTATTCTTAGGTGTTTTTAAGCAAAAGGACACCAAGTAGTAAAGGTTGTTCAATATAACAACGGTAGTAGTAGCTATCCGGAAAAATCTTCAGTAAGATATACTTTTTAAGGATCTCTTGTAGAATGATAAATCCGTTCTTCCTCCATAAAAAAACATCTTGACAATCAATAAAAAATCCCAATAAACAATAAAACCTAAAAGAAGGATTTATTAAAAAGAGTTTCAGTTAACATAAAAAGATGAAAACAGATAAATTTGAATAAGTAAAATGTCCTAGCCTTACATTAAAAATAAAAATAAATGCCTGCGCTATCATTTTAGACAACAAAAGTGCATTAAAATTGTATCATTTAACATAATAATATTTTAAAACTATCCTACCTTCGTACACAAACACATTGAAAATTGATAAACTAAAGAAAAGTTTAAGATAAAATATAATTTGACAACTCTCAGCTCCGTCGTTGCCATAACAACAACAAAATAAAAACAATAACATAAACCAGAGAAATAAAAATATTATCGACAAATCGCAGAAAAATAATAAAAAGGAACTAAACAATGATATATAACCGCAGGAGACTAACATAAAAGGAAATAAATAATAATAAAACGGATTAACAATATTTACAGGTAAGGTTTTATATATTACAACTGTCAAAACAAATGACATGAGTATCACGTAATGATCAGCCCGGCTAGTACGAGCGCTATTATATCAACACGATAACGGTTAGAATGAGACGGCAGTACGATACTAAGTGAGTGCGTAAGAGATGGCTGCTTTATCCCCCGCGATAACTAGTTTAAACACAGCTCGTACTAGCCGGACAGGACTATTATTAGCTCTCTCTATCTGGGGGCACGGTAGTGCCCCCGCCAAGACGAGCCAAGCGAAGCGCACGGGCACTACCTACCTTTTCTCGAAGCGCTTCGTCGTTTTTTTGAACCCTCATAACTTGGGTTTGGGTTATGCTAGATCAACAAAATTTTCGGGATATATTGTCAATAGCGGATTTATTGAACATATTAAGTTTTAATTACATTAGCTTTTATACTTCAGATTTTATTTATATCTAAAAAACGCTGATTTCGTCACTGACTCACTGATGATCATCAAAATTATTAAGGTATTTCCTAATGTCCTAGAAAACTGAAATTTTGTATGTAAGCTAGTATTAGCACACAAACAACAAAAAATTTATAAAACTTGTAACTTTCATCCTCCAACCCCTTAAACTAGGTGATGGGAGTTTGTATGAGACCTGTAATTTTAAAAGATTAAATTTTGATGACGCTAGAGGTCTAATCTAATAATGATCTAAAACTTGGTGCCCTCAGATATATATATATATATATATATATGTATAGGTACTCCTTGTTATAAAAAATAATAATTAATCGACATATATTGAGACATATTGACAGTATCTGATCTATCACTTATAAATAACTTATAATATTAACAGTAAATCAACAAAGAAAAAAGGCAAAGATAGAGAGTGGGCTATAAAAAAATGCGTCTCTGATGTGCAAAAAATACACCCCAAAAAAAGAAGAAAAAAATAAAAAAAATATTGTTACAAACAACTTACAAAAAGAAATGAAATCCCACCAAAAACATTTTCATGTAAAATGTTGCCAAGACGAGCCCATATGACTCGCACTGTCAAAAAGTTATCAGATCTCATGTAGAGCCAAGTTTCTAACACTACACGCCCTAACTCTACAAGGCCTAACTTCACAAACTCTACACCTTAGTCAAAATATGTGGCTTGGCCGTTCGTTACTACAAGAACTATTGTATAACACAAAAGTAATGAACAGCTTGGCTCTACATGAGATCTGATAATTTTTTGACAGTGCGAGTCATACGGGCTCCTCTTGGCAACATTTTACATGAAAATGTTTTTGGTGGGATACATATACTACGATAACGTTGAAAGCGAATTATCACAGTGCGTGGCGCGCTCGCGACGCGAGACGCCCGTGTGCACTGTTATTATGTATTTAGCTAGGGTCTGGAAAGGTGCGTAGCTTTTAGGCTAGGCTAGAACTTAGAATATTACCTACATGAAGCAGATGAAAGAAAACAAAGTAGAAAAAGATATATAGAGCCAGAATGAATGGGTCTTTATAGTGGAAGAAGGAAAAGCAGATAGAAACTGCTCTTAAAAAGTCGGTAGTCCGAAGTGAGAATTAGAAAAGACATGTATAAAAAGAACAACGAATGTGAAAGCGGCATTGGAGTCAATATTCGCAATCGATAATAGCGTGAGTATACTTGCCACGTTGTCGTCCTGGCAAACCGTGTGAGCTTGACATTCGTCAGTATAGAATCAGTACACAATCTTAAAAAAGTTTAATACTTACAATATCTCTATCCTTGTCATGCTCATCCTTGACAATGAAGATCATATCGAACCGAGACAGGATAGTGGGCATAAAGTCAATGTTCTCATCTGCCTTGGTATCGTCCCAGCGACCAAATACGGAGTTAGCAGCGGCCAGCACTGAGCAACGGGAGTTTAGTGTCGTGGTTATACCGGCCTGTAATGTTATATAGAGGTTACAATTTATCTTCCACATTATTGGTGCTGTTTCTAAGAGGATTTTGGATGTTTTCTATCTTTAAGAGGACAGTCAATATACATTGGAAAAGTATAAGTTAGATTATATTGAACATAGACAGAATGGTAGGCGTGAAATCAATGTGCTCGTCTGCCTTGGTATTGTCCCAGCGTCTAAACACAAAATTAGCAGCGGCCAACGAAGGGAGAAATATGTATTTAGAGTTTGGATATTGCTTTTCAGTACATACATATACCCACAGCTATAAGTCCCTAGAAGTTTAGAGTTGTTATAACAGCCTGTAATTTGTATGGTGGTTAATATTTATGTAGAATGTTGATATTGCGTTAAGTTTGAGACGAGTTAAGCGGTCAACGTCCATTCAGTGCTACGGTGACAGCGAACTGCGACGCGTTTGTACAGGTTATAAAGAAAAATGAATCCTTTTGCTGTTGATGCTCTAATATGTGCACGCTATTTTGTGCATCGACGTCGTAAATGAAGGCGGCGAATGCACATCTATTACTTGTAAATCTCTTCTTGCGTGTCAGATTGCTTTGCGCGAAAGGTTTTAAAACTTAGTTCGATATACCAAATGCGGCACCGCCGAGAATCATATACGGAAGGGGTTCTGTAGTATGAGATAGTGCTTTTGGAGGATTTATAAGTAATGGATGTACATGATATCTTCTCCACCTTCTATTTCGACGTCGGCGCAAAAAATAGCGTGCACATATTAGAGCATTAACATCCCAAGGCTCAAGTTTTCTTCACAATTGTACACGCGCGTTGTGGGAACAGCAAAGATATACTGGCCAGTACACCCTGCTGTGTACCAACTTTGAATTTGTATTTATGCTTAGCTAGAGAAACATTTCGATACCGCGATGTACGATTTTTTATGACGCTGCTAGTATGCGAGTGAGTTCGCCGTGTAGCGGTCGCCACAGTACTCCCCTCCTAGTCGATAGACGATATCGAAGAGCTAGGAGGTACCTGTTACCAATAGTAGAGAGGGACTAGTGTGGGAGCGAGTTCGCCGTCTAGTAGTAGAGTTTCGTGTGAGCAGTGAGGCAGAGTAGCGTGCCAGTAGATGCTCGGTAGGGTGAGTAGAGTAGTTTGGTTAGGTAAGCGAGGAGTATAAGATGTGGGTAGATTGAGAAATGTAGTAGAAAGATTCGTCATGTTGTTGTCGGGGGTCACCACTGTGGGAACAGCAAAGATATACTGGCCAATACACCCTGCTGTGTACCAACTTTGAATTTGTATTTATGCTTAGCTAGAGAAACATTTCGATACCGCGATGTACGATTTTTTATGACGCTGCTAGTATGCGAGTGAGTTCGCCGTCTAGCGGTCGCCACAGTACTCCCCTCCTAGTCGATAGACGATATCGAAGAGCTAGGAGGTACCTGTTACCAATAGTAGAGAGGGACTAGTGTGGGAGCGAGTTCGCCGTCTAGTAGTAGAGTTTCGTGTGAGCAGTGAGGCAGAGTAGCGTGCCAGTAGATGCTCGGTAGGGTGAGTAGAGTAGTTTGGTTAGGTAAGCGAGGAGTATAAGATGTGGGTAGATTGAGAAATGTAGTAGAAAGATTCGTCATGTTGTTGTCGGGGGTCACCACTGTGGGAACAGCAAAGATATACTGGCCAGTACACCCTGCTGTGTACCAACTTTGAATTTGTATTTATGCTTAGCTAGAGAAACATTTCGATACCGCGATGTACGATTTTTTATGACGCTGCTAGTATGCGAGTGAGTTCGCCGTGTAGCGGTCGCCACACGTCTTTCGCTGTCAGTGTAGCACTGAATGCATTTTCTCGACCAACCGAAGATCAGCGCTGACCGTCGGTCGAGCACTGTTTCAAGCCTCTACACCTCTGTAGTTATGAAGTTATCTAAGCTAAGTTATTTTCAAAAATTTAACAAGCTCTTTATGGCGAACTTAACCTCTGACTGGAACCCCGAAATCCCTATTTACATTGATTCACCAAAAATTAGAAAACTAATTAAAATTTAACATACCTTAGCAATAGAGATGGTCTGCTGTTCCATAGCCTCGTGTATAGCGACCCGGTCGTCCTCCCTCATCTTATCAAACTCGTCGATACAGACTACACCCCCATCTGCTAATACCATTGCACCACCTTCCATTACGAAGTTACGCTGTAAGAGAAGAACATGAAAACATGATATTACAATTTATCAGATGGAATTGTGCTTTAAGATACAAGAGAAAGAAGTTAGTAATCACGGTAGAAATGGATTATTAGCAACCCTACCACCACCTTAGCCCATGCCGAACCAGAGGGCTTCAATGAAGCGAATTCTGTAATGACTAATTGTGTTCATGTGTCATAAGACGTTTTCAACACATTTGTAAATAAAACTAATTAGTGATTTATTTCCGAGGAAATTTTTCATTCAAGAAAAATAAAACATGGTGACAAATATTACATCCATCTCACATTCTACTTCTTTGGGCTTAATACCATCTATTCATTATAAATGTATACAATTATTAATTTTCATATCAAACTTACACTTCCCGGATCCCGAATAACAGAAGCAGTAAGACCAGCCGCACTGGATCCCTTGCCTGAAGTATAAACTCCTATTGGAGCCACTTTCTCAACGAACTTCAGCAATTGAGACTTAGCAGTTCCAGGGTCTCCGAGCAGCAATACGTTTATATCCCCTCGACGGGTCAGACCATCTGGTAGCTTTTTGCGGGATCCTGGAAAGAAATAAAGTTGTAATTTAAAAACTTAAATATAAAATATAGTCTAAGAATAAAGCCTTCCATCAAATCTAGCATGGTGTCGGTTAAAATCAAGTATAAAATACAGCTAATAAATAAAGAATAAATAAAGGAAAGAAAAATTTCGACACAGGCGGGAATCGAACCCGTGACCTCGGGTATACGCCCCGACGAAATTTTTCTTTCCTTTATTTATTCTTTATTTATTAGTAATAATCGCCACATGAGGTTTTCATGAACAAAAAGATTTAAATTAAAAAATACAGCTTTTCAAAAGCCTCTTGAGAAGGTAATTTTAAGGCTGTTAACGGTGACTGAAAACATCGCGAGGCAACAAACATGGCTAAGTTATACTTGGTCATATAACAGTTTATTCGTAATATGCTATGACAGGGGTGTCCCTTGTGCACTCTGAACGCCACGTCACATGATGTACTGAAATACCTGCAAATTTTCCTAGGGATACACGGCGTACATCGTGCATATCTAATAATTAGACTATATCTCCTATCAAGTATATAAGTACAAACTGTAGGCAGCATATCATAAACCAGTAAGACAGACTCACTCCCAAACAGCAGACAAGCCACAGCCCTATCATTGGCAGCGCTATAGAGATGATGATCCGCTCATGCACGTGGAGGCAGCGAGGCGACAGAAATAGTCCTCTTCTTCAGAGGTAAATTGCTATCTAATCTATAACCAGTCTGTTTTTTGGAGTTCATTTACAACCACTAAACCAGTAAGACAGAAACAAAAGACAGAGTCAAAGTTCAAAATCTCATTATATCAGTAGTCCCAAAGATACTAGGCATAATAAATAAAGGAAAGAAAAATTTCGACACAGGCGAGAATCGAACCCGCGACCTCGGGTATACGCCCCCGTCGCTCTGCCAATTGAGCTACGGTGTGAATGGCTGCCAGCGCGAAATTCTTCTATCCTTTTATTTCTTTTACACGAACCCGCGACCTCAGGTATACGCCTCCGTCGCTCTGCCAATTGAGCTACCGTGTCAATGGCTGCCAACGCGAAATTCTTCTATCCTTTTATTTCTTTTACACGTTTAAGTAGTGTTCGAGTGGGTTCGATTCCCGCCTGTGTCGAAATTTTTCTTTCCTTTATTTATTCTTTATTTATTAGTAATAATTCCCACATGACGTATTCATGAACAAAAAGATTTAGATACTAGGCATAGTTTTCTTCTTTGGAGGTAAATGGCTATCTAACCCATAACTGGTCCATTTCAATTCTTCAGCTACAACCTTCAAGACTTACCGGCAAGTGGCTATCTAATCTACAATCGGTCCATTTTTGTCCACTAGCTACCAAGCTCTAAAATCAGGAAGGTAAACTTACCCCCAAACAACAGACAAGCCACAGCCCTCTTCATATCAGTGGCTCCAAAGACACTCGGCGCTATAGAGTTGGTGATCCGCTCATACACGTCCGGGGAGGCAGCGAGGCGACGGAAATAGTCCTCTTCTTCGGAAGTAAACGGCTGAGTGCTTGATATTCCCTCCTCTGTTGTTAATCCTACGGCGCGGACGTAGGATGATCGTACTCCTACAGAACCTTTGTCGCGGCCTTCTCGCTGAAAAATTTTAGGTTTGGTTAAAATAGAAATATTTTGATTGGTTGCCACATTAATTTTTTTCAGACTTATTGCTCTTGTTTAGAGGCGTTTGAGTAAAAGAAAGCCGCTTAAGAAATTCAAATTTCACAGCCGAAGTAGTAGGAAGGCTGTAAAATAAAGGATGGTCGATGATGGGTCTCCTGCCACAACATTTGACGAACACCCGCGGTAAGGTTATGTGACATATGAAAAGTAGAGAGGATTTGATAAAAGGCAATATCAGTAGAGGACAACCATGGGTGAAAAACAGGAAGTGCTCGAATGACCAGAAGTTCGTATAAAGAACATATGTATGGAGTAGCGAAGTTCATTTTGGGACATGATATTTATATGTATGAATAACGAAACTCACCCCTTGCTTAGCAATCTTCTTGATGCTGTAGATCCCAGTAACAGTGACTCTGGTCCCGGGCGCTGCTCGCTCACATAGCACGCGCTCACAATATACGGACACGTGGCGTGGCATCTCGCCTTGGGGAATCAACTCGGGGGCCTCTTGTAACTTTAGTACCTAACGTTTACTTTACCATTAGTATTTTGCATAATCAAAAATGTGTCTTAATATAAGAAGCATAAGGAAAATATTTGTTTGCATAGATGCGCAGCTCGCTCACATAGCACGCGCTCGCAATACACGGACACGTGGCGCGGCATTTTGCCTTGGAAAATCAGCTCGGGGGCCTCTTGTAGCTTTATTACATGGTTTTTTAAAGCCCGACGTCACGGGAAGACTGAGGTGATATTACTGTGTAATGACTAATAACTGTGGTGTTATTACTTGTATAATGACAAATAACACCTCAGTATTCCCGTGACCATGATAACTGAAAAGTTTTTTTTGTAGCTTCAGTCAGTGCCTAACGTTTACTTTACTATTAGTATTTTACATCATTGAAAATGTGTGTTAATATAAGAAACATAAGGACTATATTCGTATGCTAAGATGTGCGGCTCGCTCACATAGCACGCGCTCACAATACACGGATACGTGGCACGTACACATTTTCAACAAGTTACAAGTTTTGATTTTAAAGTGATGCAATACTTGGCCAACATATGCCCCTCTTAATCTAAGATTCACACTTGATATACAACAATTAACATAGTATTAAGAACCCTACTTTTAGTTGTTACTTGTTTGAACTGACAGTGTAATAAAATATTTTACCTGATAGTCGATACATTTGCATTTGTCTGGAATGATGAAGTATGGGTCCAGTGGGCATTTTGGACGGCCAGCTTGCTCTCTAGAAAATACAGGATCATTTATAATATGTATAACACATTTTATGATATGTTTGTATGTTTTAACAATTTGATCCTGCTACTGTCTAAAAACTCAAACTCAAATGTGAGAATGTCAACTGGTGTTTAGAGTACCCACGTTTTGCTTGGACAGTGTACTCACGTGATAGGGAGCAGGCCTATCGCTGTTTTGTACGAATAAACTGTCACATGACAAAGAACAACTTAGCCATGTGGGTTTCCTCACGATGTTTTCTTATACCGCTAACAACCATGATAAATTAACCACACATAAGACTTTAGAAAAGACAAATTGGTGTATACCCGATCCAGGATTTGAACGCTCATCCTCTGGACGATTTAGGGTGTTCTACCCACTGAGCTATCACAGTTGCTAATACTAACTGTCTGAAAGGTAACATCTGATTGCAAGGGGACTTTAACTGGCATATTAACAAGTAACTTAAATAAAATATAATTAAAATACTTGCTACCCATGCAAATTACTAGTTTTTATGCTATAGTTTTTGTATAATTACATATGTGTTTATTCAGTCTCTGTCTCTCTGTGAATTAAACATAAGAGTGAGAACATTAGCTGTTTAA
The DNA here is from genome assembly GCA_963576735.1 of Bedellia somnulentella. Taxonomy (NCBI): domain Eukaryota; kingdom Metazoa; phylum Arthropoda; class Insecta; order Lepidoptera; family Bedelliidae; genus Bedellia; species Bedellia somnulentella. The sequence continues at coordinate 7,478,215 of OY755185.1, read as the reverse complement.
ATTATTAATACAATGATTAGCAAATTGGTGATCATCATAGAAAATACTTCTAGAATACTACTGCTACTACTAGAATAGATCAAATCTTAACTTATTCCTCTACATCAACCTTATGTTGCATATAGATACTTGGATAACTTACGTGTTACATTTCCTTGGCATAACATATCCTTCCAATCCTGGTCTCACAGGCAAGTTGGGGATGATGTTGCGGCAAGAGCGGCATTGTATGGAAATCTTTGTGGCCTTTGCACGGATACCTGATGCTGATATCACTATCCCTGGGATTTTCACTATGCGAGACACTGAGTCGGACTGAAAAAATATAGGAGTTGTAGTCATGTTACAAGAAAAAATTATGAATTTGTTTTGATAAATTCTGAGGTTTTACATTGAGTTTTTATTTAAAAAAAAACTAAAGAAGGAGGTGCAGACGAGGATGTTGAAAACAGGATACGGAAGGCAAAAGCGGCCTTTGCCCAACTGAGACCTGTCTGGGAGTCAAATTTCTTTTCCCGTCGAGTAAAGATCTCCCACTTCGAATCCGTGGTGAAATCCGTTCTGCTCTTTGGCTGTGAAACGTGGAGAGTGACAAAGGGGCTAACGAATAAGCTCCAAGTCTTCGTCAACAAGTCCCTGAGGTCAATCCTCCGCATTTACTGGCCAATGACAATCCGGAACGTGGACCTGTGGAACCAATGCCAGCAGACTCCAGTTGTGACTGACATCGCACTGAGAAAATGGAGGTGGATGTGGCACACATTTCGAAGAGGGACCACAAACACCAGCATCGCTTTCGAGTGGAAACCACCGGACGGCAAGCGAGCCCGCGGCCGCCCCGTACACACTTGGCGCCGGATCGTGGAGAGCGAGCTGCGAGCAGCGGGACTGAGCTGGAGTGCGGCCAGGGAAGTTGCGGCAGAGAGGAAGGCGTGGCGGGAGCTTGTGCAGGCCCTGTGCACCAGTGGGGTGCCTTAGGACGACAACAACAAAGAAACTATACACTATATGATTTGACTTGATGATAAAATACAATTGAGTCTGCATTTTGTTAATACAACATTTTTGAAAACATAAAATGATATGTATACAACATACTTTTAGCTCCCTTAAGTTTGCTGGATGAGATTCTGATGAAAGCAATACTTGGATATCTTCAACTTTCTCTTCTCCTTCAGGTCTTGGGGCTGTCAATTCATCAGCCAACTGAAAAAAAAATATATAATATATAAAAAACACAAGAAATAAAACTCTCTCTCAACTCAAACTATCACATTGTATATCTCTGAAGAGGTTGGCAGAAGTACTAATACTTCTGAAGCCCATATGACTCAGTACAACTTTGCCATATGGGTTTCCTCACACTGTCTTCCCACACCAAGCCACCATGATAAATAAATCACATATATGACTAAAATTGGTGTATGCCAACCTGGGTTTTGAACCCTGCCTGTCAGCATGGTAGGCAGTGTTATACTCACTGAGCTATAATGGTTTTTACTGCAGATATAGTAAGGATTTTGGAAGTAACTTGAGTGCATCAGATTAACTTAGCTTAGTAATTGGTCTAGCTAGAACTTGTTCCTAAAACATACATACATACATATTCATTTGGAGTAAGCGGAGACTATCGATCGCCACTTCGTACAATCCTGGGAAATCTCTCTAGCTTCATTCACATCCATCAATCTTTTCATACATGCTCTTTTATTCTTTATACTTCAGTCACCAGTGCCTTTTTGAGCACATTGTCTATTTGATTCAAATGTGTCCTCTGAGGTTGTCCTCTACTAAAATTACTTTCCACATTGGCTCTATAAATCACTTTCACCAATATACTGTCATCCATCCTCTCTATATGTCCAAACCATCTCAACATTCCTTTATCCATCCTCTCTATATGCCCCAACCATCTCAACATTCCTTTTTATATCTTTCTTACAATATCATCTTTTACACCACACCTTTCACAAATCACGTCATTCCTCACATGATCACATAACCTCAGCACAACTCATACCCTTTTTATATTTTAAACTGATTAAAGACATCAAATTAAACAACTTTGCCTATGGAATGCTTATCTAAACATACAAAAATACATATACTCACGGCTATATTTCCCTAGAAGGGGTAGCCAGAGCTAAGGAATTTTAAATTCCTCAGCCACTTTTGGAAGTTGAGTGGGGAAAAGATGGTAAAGCATTCCATAAGCAAAGTTGTTTATTTTGGCGACTTTTATCAATTTGAAACATAAAAGGGTATTTTTTAAAAACGAGGTCTATACCAATTAGAGAAACCTTAAACGTTTTTGAATATTCCAGCCAAATCTTATTCCTCTGCATAGCACCGATTGAGTAAACTTGCCAATCAGATTAGTAAAATATTAAGAGACATTCACCAGCCCATCAGTAAACAGTATTATAGTATAGTGACTTACTAAAAAAAATATTTATTTTTTTACCTAGGTTTAAGTAGTTTGCTGTGTAGTGTCGGCTTAGAATTTTTACTACTACCCCATTTCTTCCGGTTGGTGTACGTAAGAGGCGACTAACAGTATTTGGGCTTTTAAGGGATTTTTGGGCGATGCGGTTGGAGACCCATCTCCAACAACCTTTATTTAACCATCTTTTCCTCACTTAATTTTCCAAAAGAGGCTGAAGAATTTCTAATTCCTTAGCTCTAGCTACCCCTTTTAGGGATTTATAGCTGTGAGTATATGTATGTATGTATGTGTATATATAAAATCAAAGTGGTCAATATTAAACATTCTATCTTTTAACAACTTTTAGCTTTGATGTTGTGGTATAATAATGGTAGATTCATTGTACCTAATGTGTATTTGATATGGACTGATATTCTAATGTAAGTAATTAAGTAAGTATGTATGTTTAAGTAAATATTTATAAAAAAAAACATGTGTCACACTGTTTGTCACCAAACTCCTCCAAAACTGCTGTACTGATTTAAATGAAATTTTGCACACACATTTGGTAGGTCTGAGAAAAGGTTTATAACTACTTTTTAGCCATCTAAGATATAAGGGTTATCTAACCCTAACATTAGATTTGCTAGAATATAAATTCTGTAGAAATAAGTCATGGAAATGGAACATTTGCCGGGTCAGCTAGTATTTATAAATAATCTGCTCACTAGGGGATAACACCATGGGATAACAATAGTCATAAACTACCAAAAAATATGAGCCTGTGATACTTAATTAACAAATGTTCCTTGAATAAGAAATTCCTGGATGCTACTACAAAAAATCCATTATGAAGTCTATGTAGGATTAGAATATTATTTATACGCAAGTGCCTTTTAATTTATTTTTGAGCAGGTACATTGAAAGCCTCTATTTTTTTTATCCCACTACTCAAATGGGGTACTCCCACACAAATAATGGTTTTCTATTGTTTCATCTTTCAACTGCCACAAATACAAATGATGCATAAAATCACATTTAGCTCCTTGACATAAATATACTAACATTATTAAAAATATGGGACAAGATGGTAGAAATATCCTTGACCTCCACTTCTATTATTACCATTTAAGAAATATTCTGATAATATTAATTATTCTTACCTCTTTAGCAGCTTCTTCCAGAATAGGTAAGTGCTCTGTTGGTTTCTTGTATAATTTCTCAGCCAAGACTTCATCAAAGCTGGATAAATCTTCAATGGTTATATCAACCCAATATTGACCGAGATTATAGTTCCTCTTTAGAGAGTCCCTGCCATTAACAGATTTAGTGATAAATTAAATATTACTAGGCATACAAGTACATCAATATACTCACGCTGTTAGTTCTCACTGGGGTAGGCAAACTATCGATCACTATACATTTACATGACTTAGATTGGTTTTGGCATTCTTTTTTACATTCAGTCAAATATCAAAAGTATAGAGTTGAAAATGAAAATAACCTGTATTTATAATTAAAATTGCCAGTATGGAATTGCCGTATAAATTCCTTGAACTTCTTTTTCACAGCTTGAAGGTTAACTTGGTCTTGTGATTCGTTCTCCTCTACACCAAAATTGTCAGAGAAGAAAACACCGGGATCATCGAAGCCTTCCATTATGCCTTACTAAATTTGCAGTTACCTAATAAAATAACGAATACACCGTCTTTTGCGGTAAAAACAACAAAAGCTAACACTCAGAACAAACAACACCGGAAATTTGGCGCGAAATCTGACTTTATGTGACATGTCTTAAATTTTGTTGTGCATTATTGGGTAGGCTAAGATGTGACTATGCGGCCTAATCCTTAATTCGATTGTATGTTTTGAGGGTTCCGTCTTCGATCATACATACCAAAGATACACCAACAAAGCACGAGAAACGGCCCGACCAAACAGTGCTTATTTATATGAAAAGCACTGATGGTCGCGTGCTAGATCTTGCAATAAATAATAAGGCTTAAGAAAACGCGGTAAGGTCGATGATTGTAGAAAAAAATAATTAATGGAGAACACAAATGGGTCAAAATATCTGTACCAAATGCACATGAAACTTTAGTTTATATCATGTACATTACAATACTTTTTTTTCACGTCAATACATGCAGTATTTCCGATGCAGCGACCTCCAGAAGTTCAACCCCGTTTTCAAATCTTCAGATTTCGCGCGCGATAATTTGGCGTCACAACCCGTGAGCCGACCGCTTATTGCCACTGCACGAAGTCGGTCCGTTGGGAATGATGCGATTGTTTCTCAATTTATTCCTTTTATATGCTGGTTTACAATACATTAATATAAATGATATGTACTTCTGACAACCCCTACGGGGGTAACTGTGTGAACGTTTGAGTTTCGAGAGTTGAGTTGTTACAAAAACTTCCTGCCTGATAGCTAAAGTAAAAGCTTAAAAATGGCTTAACATCACTTATAGAAGTTGAGAAGAACTAATTTTAAAGGGCTTATTGTTGTTGGTGATGGTTTATATTATCCATGTACTATCGGCACAGAATAGCACTAACTAGTTTCTTCACAAGGGTAAAACCCAGCGGCTTGAGACCCATCACCAATCAATAACAACCTTTATTATTCAATATTTTCCGCACTCAAGTTCCAAAAGAAGCCAACAAATTAATGCTGAAGATTATTCTGCTTATTTCAATTTTATATCCGTGATTTTATTTGTATTGCTCTGTAGTATCAGTTTAGAATAGCACTACCCCATTTCTTCCGCTGGGTGTACGTAAAAGGCGACTAACGGTAATGTTTTTTTTATGGAATTTTTTGGCGATGTGGTTGGAGACCCATCACCATTGTATAGCCGTGATTATATGTATGTATATGCCATAGGATGATTTGATGTTTAGGATTTTTGCAAAAATCCTAGGGATTTTGCAAAAATCCGGATAATTAGGCAACGGTTCTAATATTTTTTAATCTTACTAGGTTTTTTGCAAAAAAACTAGTTGGTTTAGTGTGACTCCGAAACGAAATGTCAGTTTTTATGAATACTGTACACTGATTGGTCGATTGCAGTGCCCCGTAATCACGTCATCTCTGATTGGTTGTTGATTAAGACGTACTTACTTCATTGATCCTACCTACATTTAATTTGATTTTTATTTCTATTTTAGTTACAAAAAGTTCCTAAGCATAAAAATAGTATTGTCATTTCCCTTTATAACTCTAGCTATAATTCCTCAATGCTACAATTTAAAACGTACTTACTTTGTTGTTCCTACCTATATTGAAGACGTTCGTGGCCGAGTGGATAGGTGACTAACTTTTCGGTCTGGAGGTTGCGGGTTTGATCCCCGCTGAGAGCAACATTTATGTGATGAGCATATGTGTATTATATTATATTAAATATATCGCTGAGTTAGTATCCCATAATACAAAGTTTGGGGTAACTTGATCTGTGTATAAAATGTCCGAACGTGATTGTAATTTCACTACAACAAAAGAGTAAATAAATTATTTAATTCCTAGTATCAAATAAGCATTTTCATTTCTTACCCTTTATAACTCAAGCTCTAATATCTCAATACCACAATGACGAACCAATCAGAATAAGTGTGGGCGAGCAATCAGAAATCAGCCAATCAGCATTAAAGAAGTACAATCTTACTAAACCAACTAGTTTTTTTGCAAAAAACCTAGTAAGATTAGAAAATATTATAACCGTTATCTAATTATCCGGATTTTTGCAAAATCCCTAGTTTTTTTTGCAAAAAACCTAAACATCAAATCATCCTACGACATATATATGATTATATTTAATATTTCAGTGAGTCTCGATAGTCTCCTATAGTAGATAAGAATAATAGACACATACAAAAAATTTTATACATACATATAATCACGGTTATAAATCCCTAGATAGGGTAGCCAGAGCAAAGGAATTAGAAATTCCTCAGCCACTTTTGGAAAAATTAGTGGAGAAATTTAATGGGTCTCCAACCTCATCACCCAAAAATCCCTTAAAGCCCCAATACTTTTAGTCGTATCTTACGTACACCCACCAGAAGAGGGGTAGTGCTATTCTATGCCAACACCGCAACGAAAAAGATCTATCTAGTGTTTTTAACTCAAACTTTTATTGCATAAGTGTAGTGCAACGATCATGGCGGTGAAAGAGGGTGCGTGGAGTGATGACTAATCACTTTTAATGATAGAGAAGTACTGATAATCGACAGAGCAAGTAGGCTATCTTATGACTCCATGATTAATAAGTATATCGACTGACGTAGAGGGATGCGTTCAAAGAAATGATCTCGTGTCACGAGGGCTAATGTTCGCAACAAAATGCGGGAACAGATGTTTCGTAGTCAATGTGCGGACCGCGCGCGCCACCTGAAATGTATCATGCATGGTAACATACTCTGCAACAAGATTTGGACGCATCGCGCGCACGAACTACGCCTGGGTCGCGCGTTACAACTCGTGCGCGGCTGGATCCGAGATTTGTCAACAAAACAGGTCCGAGGCAGCAGGAAACATGCTATGTTATGCAGAATATTATATTAAATGTTGCATTTGACCAATGTATAACCGGCTTTCTTATTGAGAGCAAATCTCTTAAGCCCGGTATACATTGATGCAATGCAACATGTAATGCAAGAATTATACGTCCACATTGCTGAAATGTATCATGCAAGGTAACATACTCTGCAACAAATACTCAAACTTTGGACGCCTCGCGCGCACGAACTGAGCCTGGGTCGCGCGTTACAACTCGTGCGCGGCTCTATCCGAGATTTTTTCAACAAAAGACGTCCGAGGCAGGAGAAAACATGCAATGCTATGCAGAATATTACATCACATGTTGCATTGCACCAGTGTATAACCGGCTTTCTTATTTAGAGCAAATCTCTTAAGCCCGGTACACATTGGTGCAATGCGACATGTAATGCAACATGCAATGCAAGAATTATACGTCTACATTGCTGAAATCTATCATGCATGGTAACATACTCTGCAACAAATTCTCAAGATTTGGACGCATCGCGCGAGTTATGATTGACGCCCCTAGCCACTACTCATTTGTCAGCAAGTAACCATCAGCACTTTGCTAGGTATTGGTTTAGCTGAACTAAGGGTTATTTTTATTATATAAACTAGCATTTTAGTTAGAATAAGACATTATTGTATTAGCCGTTATGCTGTCCAATTAAATAAATATATTTTTATTAAAGTCTTTGGTCTCAATATCTTAATTGGCGCAGCCGTTAGGTTCCCGTAGGTCTTTTGGGTCGGCTACGTTATAAATTCTAACGTTATTTTGTACGCTACTCAATCGGCGGTCGTTTCAACGCGTAAATCGGGAATAACCGAACCTATAAATTTATTAAGAATAGACCAAAGTATCCGCGTCGCGAGTGATCAAGAAGCAGAGCAGTCATTGGAGGCAAACGCAGCAGTAATCCAGAACATGAGAAAGGCTACAAACCTGTGAGTAAAACTTTTCACTTTCCTGTGCCACTTTCTTCCTTGTTCTGTTTTATATTTAGATAAATACATCTGGTGTTATAGGGTATTAATAACGAAGTAAGGGTAAAACATAGTAAGGCATTAGGCAAGTAATTGTTAGGTTAGACTACCTAGATCTATTTGGGAATCATGTTAGGTTTACTTTCCGTGATTTATTCAGGTTTAAAAATGGAAGAAATAACCAGAGTTCCCATGGAGATGGTAAAAATCATTCCAGTCTTCGATGGTGACACAAGGTTATTACCGTTATTCATAAAAAATGCGAGTATATTCTACAAACATTCCAAGAGGGTAGTGCTCAAATGATACGGTTCTGTTTTGAATCGATGCATTTTGATTTTTTCTACATTGTGGAGTTGTCTTTACAATCGCTGAATATAAATACTGGATTAGGGGCTTAATTGCTCCATTTCTGTTCGCTATATACCTAAGCGATCGTAGTGCTCTCCTATTTTGTTTTATCTGTGACGTGTGGTGCAACAAGAAAATATCTATACCACGTAATTACTAGCAGGTTGGTAGGCGAAGCAGCAAATTTAGTTGGGGAAAGGGATATGGACGAAATTGCGAATTGGGATACGTTAAAAGAATTACTCAATCAATACTTTGGCGACCCAAGGTCGGAGGAATGTCTTTCCCTAGAGTTAGAATCGTTAATAATTTATAAAGGCGAAGGTTATTTAGAATTTTGTAACAGGATTCAACAAACACGTAGTATACTGTTTGCAAAAATGAACGAGACCATCCTTGACGCTAATATACGTAAAGCCAAGCAAGCTATCTATAATCATTGCTCTTTAAATGTGTTCTTATATAATTTACCCCAATATTTAGTTAGATTAGTTAGGCTTAGGAATAATGATACTTTGGAAGATGCGTTGAAAACTGTCCTGGAAGAACAAAACTTTCAGACAGTTTACGATAGCAGAAATTCTAGGTTTAATAATAGACCCCAATCTGCACTTCCAAACTCTAGTTTATTTAGGAATCGTTACCCGAGCCATAACATGCCTTTACAGCATAGCCGTCCAACAAATCAGTATTCGGAAAATCATCAACATTCATCATCAAGATCATTTAATAACTTTAATCGTCGTATGAGTAACGAACCGAGGTTATCAAGTACATTTGCACCGAATAGTGCAAACGTTAATCCATATTCAAATGTGCAATCTAATTCGCAACAGTTAAGGAATGTCAACCGTTCTTATCAGGGTAATTCGAATCCGAACTTATCTAGGTCACCGTTTCCTCGCACATCGTCACCACGCAATATAAACAACCAGCATTTTACGAATAATTATGCGCGTGAAAATAATACACCGTCAGCATCGAATTCTAACACCGATGTTACTATGCGTACGGCAAGTTCTAGACGCGTGAATTATACGGACGAAACTTTATCACCTCAGCCACATAGCTCGCATTACCGAATGGAACAAAATAACTCTAATGTTGGTTATGATAGAGTCGAAAATTTTTTCATGATCGCCTCAACTATACCGAAAAAATAAAACTTAATTGTACACGGTTACTAAACCTTCCCCATATACGGGTTCCAGAACTGAACGCTATTTTTATGATAGATACTGGAAGTACTAGATCGTTTATTAGTCCGCAATTAGCATCTAAGTATTATGAAAAGAATAAGTTGTTTGAGCCATTCGAAGTGATCAGCACTCACGCATCAAGTAGACATAATGAAGTAGCTTTAATTAAGTTACCGTATATTTTTAAGACTTCACTCGAGCATAAATTTTATATTTATAGTGTAGATAATCGATATGATGGCCTAATTGGTAGTGAATTACTAATGTCACTAGGGGCCTCAATCGATATGAACAACTTGCAATTAATTACAAAAAACACTATTATACCTATTATCTATTCTCCTCCATTAAGAGAAACTTATTTCTTACCCCCACGTGGCGAGAAAAGAGTAGAACTTCCAGTAAATATCCTAAATGGTCAGGCTATTCTAGATTTCAAAGAATTTCAGGATGGGATTAGAATGCCCTGCGCGTTAGTTAATTGTATTGACGGTTTCGCATCAACCGTAATTCAAAATTGTTCCGATATAGAACAAACTCTTATTGTGACTGCTCCATTCATAGTAGAACCGTATGAGGATACCTTATTAGATAATAATATGAATAAAATAGAAGTTAATCTAACAAATAGCGAATAAGATAGTTGTCTCGATAAAAATTTAGAAAAATTATGAATAATGAAGAGAGAACTATAATCGAAAACTCATGCCGCGAGTAAAAAGACATTTTTTACTGCGAACAAGTACCATTGTCATTCAGTAACGAAGTGAAACATGTGATTAGGACTAAGAACGAAGATCCTATCAATATTAAAGGACATCGCTACCCGCATATCCAAGTCAAGGAGATAAAAAATCAAATAGAGAAGTTATTAGATGACAACATCATTAGAGAATCGTATTCACCTTGGAGTGCACCGGTACATCTTGTACCGAAGAAAGCTGACTCCTCTGGCAAGAAGAAATGGCGGATGGTCGTAGATTATAGGAGACTCAACGAAATCACCATCGATGATAAATATCCCTTGCCGAATATAAACGACTTGTTTGACTTATTAGGCAAAAGTATGTACTTTTCTACCCTAGATCTCGCATCTGGGTACCATCAATTGGAAGTAGAAGAGGCAGACAAACCAAAAACGGCGTTTAGTACACCTTTTGGGCATTATGAATACAACAGAATGCCGTTTGGCCTCAAAACAGCTCCAGCAACATTCCAAAGGGTAATGGACAATGTGCTTAGAGGTCTTCAAGGAATTCACTGCCTGGTGTACCTGGATGACGTCATAATCTTTTCACAAAGCTTGCAAGAACATGTGAAAAAGCTAAGAGCAGTTTTTGATAGATTCAGAAATACCAACTTGAAAGTCCAATTAGATAAGTCACATTTCTTAAGAAAAGAGGTATTATACTTAGGTCATACTATAACCAGTAAAGGTTTGAAACCAAACAATGATAAAATAGATGCAGTGTTAAAATTTCCACTACCAAAAACAACAACAGAAATAAAAAGTTTCTTAGGATTAGTCGGATATTATCGGAAGTTTATAAAAGATTTTGCACGGATAACAAAATCTCTTACAGCGTGTTTAAAAAAGAATAAGAAAATTATTTTGGATGAAGCCTTCAAAGCTAGTTTTGAAACATGTAAGAAGATTTTAACAAATGCTCCACTGCTACGATTTCCTGATTTTGAAAAACCATTCATTTTAACAACAGACTCATCCGATTTTGCAATAGGGGCAGTATTATCTCAGGGGACAGTTGGCAGTGACAAACCCATTGCCTATGCAAGCAGAACACTAAGCGATACAGAGGTCAAATATTTTACTACTGAAAAGGAAATGCTCGCAGTAGTATGGGCAGTTAAACACTTCAGGCCTTACCTATATGGCAGAAAATTTATGGTTTACACAGATCACAAGGCATTAGAATGGTGATATAATTTAAAAGAACCTAACTGTAGGCTTACACGCTGGAGACTTAAACTAGCCGAATATGATATGGAAATAAAATACAAAAAAGGATCCCAAAATACAAACTCTGATGGTCTTTCCCGAATAAAAGTAAATGTGTTGGATGATTTAGATTCAATTCTGGTAAATATAGATGATGATGATGAAAGGCTGGAGGAAATAATCCAGGAAATTAATGATGAAAATGTTACCAAGAGAAAGAAAAAACAGAAGAAGATAGCACCGGCATTAGAACAAGAATTCGACGTAGATGAGTATGTAAAAGAAATAGCCCAAAAAGAATTAGACGGAAATAATATGGAAGTCGGCCAAAACATATTAGATGACGATCAGTCAAGCGTTGGGGAAAACAATTGAGCATTCGACAATGTAACAACACGCAGAGTAAATGGAAGAGAACCAGAACTAGTTGAGATTCCAGACGATGGTGTGACAGCTAATTCCGTTTCGAATAGAGAGCATGATGGTATACCCATTTTACAAGAGGCAATTGATACTAAACCTAAACAGATCCTAGTGTATACATGGCTTATCGATAAACTGTCGGTTAAGGATATCTCGAACAACAAACAGAAAATCTTAGAAGTACATATGCCGACAAACAACGAAGAACTTATTAAAGAATTCCTCAAAGAATACATAGATTATAAACATAAATATTATTTTTATTATGAAGACCCATCGTTTCGAAGAGCGTTTGCGAATATGATAATCAAATTATTTAGAAAAGGCGCTTGTCATTTAATAGAATGTACAGAAAGAATAGTTAACTTAACAGACTCGGAATATGATCAAAAACAAGTAGTTATAAAGTACCATGAAGGAAAAACATGCCACAGAGGGATAAACGAAACCTTGATGAAAATCAAAAGACAATATTGGTGGCAAAATATGAAAGAAACCGTCACTGCAATCATAAATGCATGTGAACCATGTAAAAAAATGAAGTACGAAAGAAAACCCATCAAACCATTTATCCCACTGACACAGAATCAGAGCTCTCCTTTTCAGGAAATATTCATTGACTTATTATTTATGGAAGGTAAATATTATTTAACATTAGTAGACGCATTTAGTAAATTAGGACAGGCAATACACATATTGAACCGAAGTACACCGGAAGTAGTGAGAGGACTCATTAAATATTTCAGCATGTATGGATTACCGAGAAAAATTAATAGCGATTCTGGCACTGAATTTAATAATGAATTACTGAAAGAATTTTTGAAATTATATAAAATTGATATCCACATAGGAACACCAAATAACCCCAGCTCAATGGTCCCCAGTCGAACGTTTTCATTCAACAATAAATGAAATTTATCGCTTAGCCAAATATGAGAAAAGTGACATGGATGCTTGCTCAGTTATGACATATGCGATTAGGCATACAACAACTCCATTCATTCAGCAACAGATTTTACACCCTTTGAGGTCGTGTTTGGAAATACGGATGCAGGAAACTTGTTTGACATTGATAGAAGCTGTAATCTAATGCAAAAGCTAGTACAAGACCATCGAAAACGATTAAAAGTACTTTACGAGTATGTCGCGGATAGACTAAAAGAGAACAAAATTAACGTAAGGAACAAAAGAGGAGGCGAAGTGATTCCAAATATTAACCCAGGAGACACAGTATTTATGAAAACAACAAGAACTAGGAAAGCCAAAAATAAACCACGATTCGAAAAAGCTAGAGTAATAGGCCCCGAAACAAATAACATATTACCAGTGGAACTTAATAAAAGAAAGACAAGAGTAGGTATTAAGAACTTAAAACGTCCTCCACAGGTCGTGGCTAGTACTTCTTACACTAGCGAGTCAAGTCCACAACATGAAGCTAGTGGATCTCAGTACGAACCCGGGAATTGCCCCTCTGAAGATTGGAGTAGCACTGAAGAAGAATAACACATGGACTATAGTAAAGAAAGTTAATCTAGATCTAGTTATAAAGGAAATAAGTAGAAATACAGTTATATTTAATGAAATAAATACGATAATTAAGAACAGTAATAATAGTAATTTTGCAGCAGAACTAAATGGCGTTAGTATACAAATAGAAACGTTAATTATAATGTGTAACAATAGAATTAAGCAAATTGTACCTAATCATAGACTCAATAAGCGAGCCATTTTCAAACCCCTTGGGAAGTTGGTAAAAGTCATAACAGGCAATCTGGATGAAGATGATGCTGATCACTTCGACATCGAAATCAATAAATTAAAACATCGGGAACACTCTGTCGAAAACAAGATGACTTTAATTACTCAAGCTTTCGACGGAATAGTAAATGTGTCAGAAAGTTTAAATTTTAATATAGAGATGTTAAAAAACAGGACTAGAGAAATACAAAAATTTAATTATAAAGAGGAAAGCATTGAAAACATTGTCTCGTTAATGAACCATTTTTATCAAATTCTAAATAATTTTCGCACTATATTTAATATTATCCAGGAAACTGAAACAGCCATTGCATTTAACAAACTCCATACTTTACATCAGTCAATAGCGAACTCTACGGAACTAATTGAGATGTTGGGGAAAATAGAGAAAAAAAATAAAGTAAATAGGTTAAATCTTATAAAGTTAGAAAGATGTATAGATATTAAGGCATACATTAAAGATGAAAACGTAGTATTTTTATTGTCAGTACCGTTGGTAGAACCAGATGTATATATTTATTATAAAATAATCCCTGTGCCTATATGGAACCCAATAACCTACCAAACCCATGTTATCATACCTTCATATCCCTACCTTTTAGTGAAAAGTCTGAAATACAGTGCAGTAGCCAACCCCTGCGAGGAGATTGAAGAAGGAAAATATTTATGCTCCGATGACAACCTTGCCCCATACCCATCTGAAACCTGCATAAAAGAAATAATGACAATGAAAGACCCAGAAAAATGTCATCAACAGCTGATCCACATAGAAGATACTAAGATCCAAACTATCACCCAAAGTCATTGGTTAATCTACGTAAAGAAAGACACAATTATAACTATGCGACGATCAAGCCTACAAACGGAAAGTACAGGGGACCTTTATTATAACTCCCAATAACAACTGCAGAACTCAAGTTGGAGAATTCTCAATCAGGACTTCGATCAACGCGGCCACCGACATAGTAGACCTGCCCATAGTAGGGATGCCACACATCAGCCAACAACACCAGCTCAAGAAAGAAGATAAATATATAGATTTGACAAATGTGGACTTTCGTGACATAAAAGAACTGTCGAATAACGCAAAATTTACTAAAAGTGAAAGTGATTCGGACTTCTCAGTGAAAAACTATATAAGCTCATGGACCATATGTTTATATTTAATTGTATTTGTCGCCGTACCTGTTATATCAGTTAATAAAATAAAACCCTATTGTAATAGGCGAAATTCTCCGAAGCCTTCCCTAGAAAAGCCTTCGGATAATTTCACTCTTAAGGAGGGGGGAGTTATGATTGACGCCCCTAGCCACTATTCATTTGTCAGCAAGTAACCATCAGCACTTTGCTAGGTATTAGTTTAGCTGAACTAAGGGTTATTTTTATTATATAAAGTAGAATTTTAGTTAGAATAAGACATTATTGTATTAGCCGTTATGCTGTCCAATTAAATAAATATATTTTTATTAAAGTCTTTGGTCTCAATATCTTAATTCGCGCACGAACTACGCCTGGGTCGCGCGTTACAACTCGTGCGCGGCTCGATCCGAGATTTGTCAACAAAATACGTCCGAGGCAGCAGGAAACATGCAATGTTATGCAGAATATTACATTACATGTTGCATTGCACCAGTGTAGAACCGGCTTTCTTATTGAGAGCAAATCTCTTAAGCCCGGTATACATTGGTGCAATGCAACATGATATGCAACATGCAATGCAAGAATTTTACGTCCACATTGCTGAAATGTATCATGCAAGGTAACATACTCTGCAACAAATACTCAAACTTTGGACGCCTCGCGCGCATGAACTGAGCCTGGGTCGCGCGTTACAACTCGTGCGCGGCTCGATCCGAGATTTTTTCAACAAAAGACGTCTGAGGCAGGAGAAAACATGCAATGTTATGCAGAATATTACATTACATGTTGCATTGCACCAGTGTATAACCGGCTTTCTTATTTAGAGCAAATCTCTTAAGCCCGGTATACATTGGTGCAATGCAACATGTAATGCAACATGCAATGCAAGAATTTTACGTCCACATTGCTGAATCTATCATGCATGGTAACATACTCTGCAACAAATTCTCAAGATTTGGACGCATCGCGCGCACGAACTACGCTTGGGTCGCGCGTTACAACTCGTGCGCGGCTCGATCCGAGATTTGTCAACAAAAGGTTCGAGGCAGCAGAAAACATGCAAAGTTATGCAGAATATTACATCACATGTTGCATGGCACCAGTGTATAACCGGCTTTCTTATTTAGAGCAAATCTCTTAAGCCCGGTATACATTGGTGCAATGCGACATGTAATGCAACATGCAATGCAAGAATTATACGTCCACATTGCTGAAATGTATCATGCAAGGTAACATACTCTGCAACAAATACTCAAATTTTTGACGCCTCGCGCACATGAACTGCGCTTGGATCGCGCGTTACAACTCGTGCGAGGCTCGATCCGAGATTTGTCAACAAAATACGTCCGAGGCAGCAGGAAACATGCAATGTTATGCAGAATATTACATTACATGTTGCATTGCACCAGTGTAGAACCGGCTTTCTTATTGAGAGCAAATCTCTTAAGCCCGGTATACATTGGTGCAATGCAACATGCAATGCAAGAATTTTACGTCCTTATTGCTGAAATGTATCATGCATGGTAACATACTCTGCACCAAATTCTCAGGATTTGGACGCCTCGCGCGCACGAACTGCGCCTGGGTCGCGCGTTACAACTCGTGCGCGGCTCGATCCGAGATTTGTCAACAAAACACGTCCGAGGCAGCAGGAAACATGCAATGTTATGCATTTTATTACATTACATGTTGCATTGCACCAGTGTATAACCGGCTTTCTTATTTAGAGCAAATATATTAAGCCTTGTTAACATTGGTGCAATGCAACATGTAATGCAACAGCACGTAAACAAAGGCCTACTTCGGAGGATTTAGGTTTAAATAGCCCTAATATGAAGATATATATAAATGAACACTTAACACCGAAAAACAAAATTTTGCTCAAAAAAACAAAGTCTATATGCAAGGAAGTGGGGTTTCAGTATGTTTGGGTAAGAAACTGTCGTATCTACGTAAGAAAAACGGAAGGAAGCAACCACCTCGTGATCACCAACGAAGCGGATTTGAAGAAAATTGGGAAAGAATAAAGAAAACGTTTCTTCTTTTAAATTTAGTTTGCTTCAGAGTGCAATTTGGTTTTGTTCTATTTTTAAGGACTCTAGACCTTTTGGTTTTTTAATTTTACCTAATTATGGTAAATTTAGTACGACTTCATTGCATTGGAAGCGTTTAGTTTTAGCTAATGTTCTGATTAATTTTATATCTAGGTTACCTTTCTTTACTTATATTTTACACTATACACAAAAGCACTTATTTACAACCATTTTATACATTTTATACTATACACAACAAGCGATGAATACAAGAAAACAAGTACAGAGTAGGAGAATTAAATTTTATTGTAACACCATAGTGGTTTTTCATTTTTATAAAATTCAATTTAAACATATTTTATAAAAATGTGCGTGGATTACGCACTAAAACACAATCAGTTTTCGCAGACACATCTTTATCATATCAATATATGACGTTTATTTATTTACAGAGACGTGGCTCAATAGTAGTTTCTTTGACGGTGAATTTTTTAATACGAATAACGGGGATAGGATCAGGGGCTTTGCTTTTAGGTTGTGTTTACGTAGCGTGTGGATCCAATCACGCTGACCTCATGTCCTCGTTTTGCAATAATTTGGTTAAAGTTAAAGATGAGTACCCTAATGATAAAATATTGTTGACTGGTGATTTTAATTGCCCCAAAATAGAATGGTCTAGAGAATGCCCGAAAGAAGAAAGAAAATTTCGAATAATGTATGTGTTAATATGGAGTTACTGGATACGATTGCTTTTGTAGATTTACGCCAATATAATTACATACTTAATGATAACAATAGAACACTTGACTTGGTTTTTAGTAACTGCGAAGTATCGGTGAGGCGTAGTTCAGAATATGTTGTAAAAGAAGACCTGGGCATTTCTACGGGCAGTGTCAATTGAGCTACTGCTGTGCAAAAAGTATCTTATAATTATAATGAAATACTTCAAAAAAATCACACGACTTTTAAGGGCTTTTGACTCCATGGAGAGCATTTCTAAAAGATTGTTATACTTTATATAAACTCTGAAAAAAAAACCTAAACTTTGAAAACGGGGAAAATTTGGCCAAAAAAGTCGTGTCGGGATTCCAGAATTGACTCGATATTGCTTCATAACTTTTTTTTATAATACCTTCATAGTTAAAAATCTTACATTCCCAGAACATGGAATAGACAATTAATCTATATAAGTAAATATATTTAATGTAACTACTTGGGTTTTAATACAATAACACTTTGTAACTTTGTCGGAAGCTTCGGTCTCAATTCGCTGAAATTTACTTTTGTCTACCTACATCACTAACTAAGCGCAGTACGAACGTCACTAGCTGGTTCCCACAAACTGCCGGTAGCGCCCGAGCGGCCGAGCAATATGTGCAAAGGGACAGCATTATTGAGTAGCATTTTTCGAAGGTACGAAAGTAGTCGGTAATTTTTGGATCGTGTCATTTCTGAAATCGGTGTGTTACATAAATTATGACTATAAAAGTATTTACAACGATTATTGCTCAATTTATCGACTAGTTTAGTGATATCTTCCTATGTATTTTGAATAAATAGCTTCAAATTGTATAATTTATGAGTTATTTGGTGAAATGTGTTATTTCCCCAATTCGGTGGGTCTCAATTACCTGGAAAATTGAGCACCGAATTGAGAAAA
This sequence comes from Bedellia somnulentella, assembly GCA_963576735.1. NCBI lineage: Eukaryota > Metazoa > Arthropoda > Insecta > Lepidoptera > Bedelliidae > Bedellia > Bedellia somnulentella. Next base: position 7,459,739 of record OY755185.1, on the reverse strand, counting down.
CTTACACCGATTTGAAATGTTACTATGCTTTTAAGAATTCACTATAAAGATTTGATGAAAATTAGCTTAAATAAGCAAAAACTACTTTACCAATATATGCTTCATGTTTCTAATATTACATCCCAAAACACGTACATTAAAAAAATCAAAGCTGAACTTGCTTATGACCAAGGCATAATCCACTGTGACTTTGGTCAGAACTATTGCACGAAGTACGCTAACGAAATAGCAGGAATGGGATACGATGGAAGTAGCAGGCAACAAATATCCTAACACACAACACTTATTTACTATATACATACATACATATACTCACGGCGGAATTATAAATTCCTCAGCCTCTTTTGGAAGTTGAGTGGGGAAAAGATGGTATAAATAAAGGTTTTTGGTGATGGGTCTTCAACCGCATCGCCCAAAAATCCAATAAAATGCCCCAATACCCTTAGTCACCTCTTACAACACCCGTGGGTAGAAAGGGGTAGCGACATTCTAAGCCGGCTCTACACGGCTTACTTACTATATGAAACATGGAAACCTCGTTACCCAATCATTCTGTACTGTAAGTGAATGTCTTAGGTACGATGCTGTACGATTTTGAGAAGATGAAATATCTGATATACATTCTTTTTTTTATATCCGATTCACCTTCAGCTCAGTATTGCAACCGAAAAATCTTTTTTATCATGACTTGTCTTCACTAGCATTTTCTTAGCCTTGCGTCGGATGGAACTATACAGAGCATGGGCATGGTAAAGGAGCGCCTGATGGCGTTGGAGGATGCCTTAAAAGTACGGCTGATAAAATAGTATGGCATCCTGGTATTGACAACTTTCGTGAATCTTTTGAAAAAACATGTCAATAACATCAAAATTGAAGTGGCCGATGAGTCTGGCATTTTGAAAAAGGAAATGCTTGTGAAAGGGAGCAGCCCTTGTGCGTCTGCTCCACGTCCACGAAGTTGGTCCACGTTGTAAGAGTCTCTCGTTGACGACGGTTGGTGGTGGATGAATAAAAATAAAACCCAGATATGCTGCGAGAAGGGTTTACTGCTGCTACAGTTATAGGTTATACTAAATGGTTATTACAATTACATTAATAAATATCTTCTCGTCTTCTCCGTGTCTTATAGTTCAGTTTGAGATGAAATAAGGGGCGAGTTGAGCCGGTATCGCTGTTTATATAGAAAAATGTCTTGACAGCTGATACGTTGTTGTTTCATGATTGGATTGAAGTGACGCGCCTCTGGCTTCTCCCATGTTTTCAGCCAGTGTCAGCGTGCTTCTGTTGAAACGCTTCAACATACTGGGGGGCCATTGAAGACTAGTCTTCAATCGAACTTCCACATCTCTCCAGTTGTCGCGGTAGGTCTGGTGGCTCTTGCTTGGTGAGTGACCTGCCGAGGAAAAAGTGCCTTGGTGTGAGAACTGCCAATCATTTGGGAGGAGAAGAGAGAGGGGAGAGTTAGGTCAAGTTTTAGGACGACCTCAACCCGAGCAAATAGGGAAGATAGTTCCTCATATGTGAGGTGGGTGTTACCCATATATTAAATTAAATTGGGCTAGCTGAA
>OY755185.1:7266420-7457972 GCA_963576735.1 Bedellia somnulentella | reverse complement strand
AATGCCAGCCTCTGTGCTTCAATTGTTATTGAAGAAAGGATGCGTAAGCCAGAGAAAGATTATTAAGAATCATGAACACTAGCAACTACACAAATGAAATAATTAAATTAAAAATTAATTTTGAAGCACAGAGGCCGGCATTCAGCTAGCCCAATTTAATTTAATATATGGGTAACACCCACCTCACATATGAGGAACTATCTTCCCTATTTGCTCGGGTTGAGGTCGTCCTAAAACTTGACCTAACTCTCCCCTCTCTTCCTCCTCCCAAATGATTTGGCAGTTCTCACACCAAGGCACTTTTTCCTCGGCAGGTCACTCACCAAGCAAGAGCCACCAGACCTACCGCGACAACTGGAGAGATGTGGAAGTTCGATTGAAGACTAGTCTTCAATGGCCCCCCAGTATGTTGAAGCGTTTCAACAGAAGCACGCTGACACTGGCTGAAAACATGGGAGAAGCCAGAGGCGCGTCACTTCAATCCAATCATGAAACAACAACGTATCAGCTGTCAAGACATTTTTCTATATAAACAGCGATACCGGCTCAACTCGCCCCTTATTTCATCTCAAACTGAACTATAAGACACGGAGAAGACGAGAAGATATTTATTAATGTAATTGTAATAACCATTTAGTATAACCTATAACTGTAGCAGCAGTAAACCCTTCTCGCAGCATATCTGGGTTTTATTTTTATTCATCCACCACCAACCGTCGTCAACGAGAGACTCTTACAACGTGGACCAACTTCGTGGACGTGGAGCAGACGCACAAGGGCTGCTCCCTTTCACAAGCATTTCCTTTTTCAAAATGCCAGACTCATCGGCCACTTCAATTTTGATGTTATTGACATGTTTTTTCAAAAGATTCACGAAAGTTGTCAATACCAGGATGCCATACTATTTTATCAGCCGTACTTTTAAGGCATCCTCCAACGCCATCAGGCGCTCCTTTACCATGCCCATGCTCTGTATAGTTCCATCCGACGCAAGGCTAAGAAAATGCTAGTGAAGACAAGTCATGATAAAAAAGATTTTTCGGTTGCAATACTGAGCTGAAGGTGAATCGGATATAAAAAAAAGAATGTATATCAGATATTTCATCTTCTCAAAATCGTACAGCATCGTACCTAAGACATTCACTTACAGTACAGAATGATTGGGTAACGAGGTTTCCATGTTTCGTATAGTAAGTAAGCCGTGTAGAGCCGGCTTAGAATGTCGCTACCCCTTTCTACCCACGGGTGTTGTAAGAGGTGACTAAGGGTATTGGGGCATTTTATTGGATTTTTGGGCGATGCGGTTGAAGACCCATCACCAAAAACCTTTATTTATACCATCTTTTCCCCACTCAACTTCCAAAAGAGGCTGAGGAATTTATAATTCCGCCGTGAGTATATGTATGTATGTATATAGTAAATAAGTGTTGTGTGTTAGGATATTTGTTGCCTGCTACTTCCATCGTATCCCATTCCTGCTATTTCGTTAGCGTACTTCGTGCAATAGTTCTGACCAAAGTCACAGTGGATTATGCCTTGGTCATAAGCAAGTTCAGCTTTGATTTTTTTAATGTACGTGTTTTGGGATGTAATATTAGAAACATGAAGCATATATTGGTAAAGTAGTTTTTGCTTATTTAAGCTAATTTTCATCAAATCTTTATAGTGAATTCTTAAAAGCATAGTAACATTTCAAATCGGTGTAAGTTTTCTCAATTCGGTGCTCAATTTTCCAGGTAATTGAGACACCGAATTGGGGAAATAACACATTTCACCAAATAACTCATAAATTATACAATTTGAAGCTATTTATTCAAAATACATAGGAAGATATCACTAAACTAGTCGATAAATTGAGCAATAATCGTTGTAAATACTTTTATAGTCATAATTTATGTAACACACCGATTTCAGAAATGACACGATCCAAAAATTACCGACTACTTTCGTACCTTCGAAAAATGCTACTCAATAATGCTGTCCCTTTGCACATATTGCTCGGCCGCTCGGGCGCTATCGGCAGTTTGTGGGAACCAGCTAGTGACGTTCGTACTGCGCTTAGTTAGTGATGTAGGTAGACAAAAGTAAATTTCAGCGAATTGAGACCGAAGCTTCCGACAAAGTTACAAAGTGTTATTGTATTAAAACCCAAGTAGTTACATTAAATATATTTACTTATATAGATTAATTGTCTATTCCATGTTCTGGGAATGTAAGATTTTTAACTATGAAGGTATTATAAAAAAAAGTTATGAAGCAATATCGAGTCAATTCTGGAATCCCGACACGACTTTTTTGGCCAAATTTTCCCCGTTTTCAAAGTTTAGGTTTTTTTTTCAGAGTTTATATAAAGTATAACAATCTTTTAGAAATGCTCTCCATGGAGTCAAAAGCCCTTAAAAGTCGTGTGATTTTTTTGAAGTATTTCATTATAATTATAAGATACTTTTTGCACAGCAGTAGCTCAATTGACACTGCCCGTAGAAATGCCCAGGTCTTCTTTTACAACATATTCTGAACTACGCCTCACCGATACTTCGCAGTTACTAAAAACCAAGTCAAGTGTTCTATTGTTATCATTAAGTATGTAATTATATTGGCGTAAATCTACAAAAGCAATCGTATCCAGTAACTCCATATTAACACATACATTATTCGAAATTTTCTTTCTTCTTTCGGGCATTCTCTAGACCATTCTATTTTGGGGCAATTAAAATCACCAGTCAACAATATTTTATCATTAGGGTACTCATCTTTAACTTTAACCAAATTATTGCAAAACGAGGACATGAGGTCAGCGTGATTGGATCCACACGCTACGTAAACACAACCTAAAAGCAAAGCCCCTGATCCTATCCCCGTTATTCGTATTAAAAAATTCACCGTCAAAGAAACTACTATTGAGCCACGTCTCTGTAAATAAATAAACGTCATATATTGATATGATAAAGATGTGTCTGCGAAAACTGATTGTGTTTTAGTGCGTAATCCACGCACATTTTTATAAAATATGTTTAAATTGAATTTTATAAAAATGAAAAACCACTATGGTGTTACAATAAAATTTAATTCTCCTACTCTGTACTTGTTTTCTTGTATTCATCGCTTGTTGTGTATAGTATAAAATGTATAAAATGGTTGTAAATAAGTGCTTTTGTGTATAGTGTAAAATATAAGTAAAGAAAGGTAACCTAGATATAAAATTAATCAGAACATTAGCTAAAACTAAACGCTTCCAATGCAATGAAGTCGTACTAAATTTACCATAATTAGGTAAAATTAAAAAACCAAAAGGTCTAGAGTCCTTAAAAATAGAACAAAACCAAATTGCACTCTGAAGCAAACTAAATTTAAAAGAAGAAACGTTTTCTTCATTCTTTCCCAATTTTCTTCAAATCCGCTTCGTTGGTGATCACGAGGTGGTTGCTTCCTTCCGTTTTTCTTACGTAGATACGACAGTTTCTTACCCAAACATACTGAAACCCCACTTCCTTGCATATAGACTTTGTTTTTTTGAGCAAAATTTTGTTTTTCGGTGTTAAGTGTTCATTTATATATATCTTCATATTAGGGCTATTTAAACCTAAATCCTCCGAAGTAGGCCTTTGTTTACGTGCTGTTGCATTACATGTTGCATTGCACCAATGTTAACAAGGCTTAATATATTTGCTCTAAATAAGAAAGCCGGTTATACACTGGTGCAATGCAACATGTAATGTAATAAAATGCATAACATTGCATGTTTCCTGCTGCCTCGGACGTGTTTTGTTGACAAATCTCGGATCGAGCCGCGCACGAGTTGTAACGCGCGACCCAGGCGCAGTTCGTGCGCGCGAGGCGTCCAAATCCTGAGAATTTGGTGCAGAGTATGTTACCATGCATGATACATTTCAGCAATAAGGACGTAAAATTCTTGCATTGCATGTTGCATTGCACCAATGTATACCGGGCTTAAGAGATTTGCTCTCAATAAGAAAGCCGGTTCTACACTGGTGCAATGCAACATGTAATGTAATATTCTGCATAACATTGCATGTTTCCTGCTGCCTCGGACGTATTTTGTTGACAAATCTCGGATCGAGCCTCGCACGAGTTGTAACGCGCGATCCAAGCGCAGTTCATGTGCGCGAGGCGTCAAAAATTTGAGTATTTGTTGCAGAGTATGTTACCTTGCATGATACATTTCAGCAATGTGGACGTATAATTCTTGCATTGCATGTTGCATTACATGTCGCATTGCACCAATGTATACCGGGCTTAAGAGATTTGCTCTAAATAAGAAAGCCGGTTATACACTGGTGCCATGCAACATGTGATGTAATATTCTGCATAACTTTGCATGTTTTCTGCTGCCTCGAACCTTTTGTTGACAAATCTCGGATCGAGCCGCGCACGAGTTGTAACGCGCGACCCAAGCGTAGTTCGTGCGCGCGATGCGTCCAAATCTTGAGAATTTGTTGCAGAGTATGTTACCATGCATGATAGATTCAGCAATGTGGACGTAAAATTCTTGCATTGCATGTTGCATTACATGTTGCATTGCACCAATGTATACCGGGCTTAAGAGATTTGCTCTAAATAAGAAAGCCGGTTATACACTGGTGCAATGCAACATGTAATGTAATATTCTGCATAACATTGCATGTTTTCTCCTGCCTCAGACGTCTTTTGTTGAAAAAATCTCGGATCGAGCCGCGCACGAGTTGTAACGCGCGACCCAGGCTCAGTTCATGCGCGCGAGGCGTCCAAAGTTTGAGTATTTGTTACAGAGTATGTTACCTTGCATGATACATTTCAGCAATGTGGACGTAAAATTCTTGCATTGCATGTTGCATATCATGTTGCATTGCACCAATGTATACCGGGCTTAAGAGATTTGCTCTCAATAAGAAAGCCGGTTCTACACTGGTGCAATGCAACATGTAATGTAATATTCTGCATAACATTGCATGTTTCCTGCTGCCTCGGACGTATTTTGTTGACAAATCTCGGATCGAGCCGCGCACGAGTTGTAACGCGCGACCCAGGCGTAGTTCGTGCGCGAATTAAGATATTGAGACCAAAGACTTTAATAAAAATATATTTATTTAATTGGACAGCATAACGGCTAATACAATAATGTCTTATTCTAACTAAAATTCTACTTTATATAATAAAAATAACCCTTAGTTCAGCTAAACTAATACCTAGCAAAGTGCTGATGGTTACTTGCTGACAAATGAATAGTGGCTAGGGGCGTCAATCATAACTCCCCCCTCCTTAAGAGTGAAATTATCCGAAGGCTTTTCTAGGGAAGGCTTCGGAGAATTTCGCCTATTACAATAGGGTTTTATTTTATTAACTGATATAACAGGTACGGCGACAAATACAATTAAATATAAACAAAGACAAATACAATTAAAATAAATAAATAAATAAATAAATTAATGCGTGATCCAGGCGCAGATAGTGCGCACGGAGCGTCTTAATCATGAGAACATCTTACAATGTATGTTACCTTGCATGATACATTGCAGCAATGAAGGCGTCAAATTCTTGCATTGCATGTTGCATTTCATGTGCAATGCATGTTGCATTGCATGTTGCATTACATGTTGCATTGCTCCAATGTATACCCGGCTCAACGCGCGATCCAGGCGCAGTTCATGAGCGCGAGGCGTCTCAATCATGAGAACATCTTACAATGTATGTTACCTTGCATAATACATTGCAGCAATGAAGGCGTCAAATTCTTGCATTGCATGTTGCATTGCATGTTGCATTACATGTTGCATTGCATGTTGCATTACATGTTGCATTGCACTAATGTATGTCCGCCTTAACGCGCAATACAGGCGCAGATAGTGCTCAAGAAGCGTCTAAATCATGAGAACATCTTACAATGTATGTGACCTTGCATGATACATTGCAGCAATGAAGGCGTCAAATTCTAGCATTGCATGTTGCATTACATGTTGCACTGCATGTTGTATTGAATCTTGCATTGCATGTTGCATTACATGCTGCATTGCACACAATGTATGTCCGCCTTAACGCGCGATCCAGGCGCAGAAAGTGCACACGAAGCGTCTAAATCATGAGAACATGTTACAATGTATGTGACCTTGCATGATACATTGCAGCAATGAAGGCGTCAAATTCTAGCATTGCATGTTGCATTACATGTTGCACTGCATGTTGTATTGAATCTTGCATTGCATGTTGCATTACATGCTGCATTGCACACAATGTATGTCCGCCTTAACGCGCGATCCAGGCGCAGAAAGTGCACACGAAGCGTCTAAATCATGAGAACATGTTACAATGTATGTTACCTTGCATAATACATTGCAGCAATGAAGGCGTCAAATTCTTGCATTGCATGTTGCATTTCATGTTGCATTGCATGTTGCATTGCATGTTGCATTGCATGTTGCATTGCATGTTGCATTGCATGTTGCATAGCATGTTGCATTGCATGTTGCATTGCATGTTGCATTGCATGTTGCATTACATGCTGCATTGCATTAATGTATGTCCGCCTTAACGCGCAATCCAGGCGCAGATAGTGCTCAAGAAGCGTCTAAATCATGAGAACATCTTACAATGTATGTTACCTTGCATGATACATTGCAGCAATGAACAACATGACAAGGCGTCAAATTCTTGCATTGCATGTTGCATTTCATGTTGCATTGCATGTTGCATTGCATGTTGCATTGCATGTTGCATTGCATGTTGCATTGCATGTTGCATAGCATGTTGCATTGCATGTTGCATTGCATGTTGCATTGCATGTTGCATTGCATGTTGCATTGCATGTTGCATTGCACCAATGTATCGCCTTAACGCGCGATCCAGGCGCAGATAGTGCGCACGGAGCGTCTAAATCATGAGAACATCTTACAATGTATGTTACCTTGCATTGCAGTGCCCTTGCAGGGCTCATGTTACGGCTACTTCTATAAATTGTACCACCTATGTATACCACATGAAGCAATAAATAAATATGAATATGAAATACATTGCAGCATTGAAGACGTCAAATTCTTGCATTGCATGTTGCATTGCATGTTGCATTACATGTTGCATTGTATGTAGCATTACATGTTGCATTGCACTAATGTATGTCCGCCTTAACGCGCAATCCAGGCGCAGATAGTGCTCAAGAAGCGTCTAAATCATGAGAACATCTTACAATGTATGTAACCTTGCATGATATATTGCAGCAATGAAGGCGTCAAATTTTTGCATTGCATGTTGCATTACATGTTGCATTGCATGTTGCATTGCATGTTGTATTGCATGTTGCATTGCATGTTGCATTGCATGTTGCATTGCACCAATTAATGCCCGCCTTAATGCGCGGTCCAGGCGCAGATAGCGCGCACGGGGCGTCTTAATCATGAGAACATCTTACAATGTATGTTACCTTGCATGATACATTGCAGCAATGAAGGCGTCAAATTCTTGCATTGCATGTTGCATTACATGTTGCATTACATTTTGCATTGCATGTTGCATTGCATGTTGCATTGCATGTTGCATTGCATGTTGCATTGCATGTTGCATTGCATGTTGCATTGCATGTTGCATTGCATGTTGCATTGCATGTTGCATTACATGTTGCATTGCACCAATGTATGTCCGCCTTAACGCGCGATCCAGGCGCAGATAGTGCGCACGAACGTCTAAATCATGAGAACATCTTACAATGTATATTACCTTGCATGATACATTGCAGCAATGAAGGCGTCAAATTCTTGCATTGCATGTTGCATTGCATATTGCATTACATGTTGCATTGCATGTTGCATTGCACCAATGTATGTCCGCCTTAATGCGCGATCCAGGCGCAGATAGTGCGCACGGGGCGTCTTAATCATGAGAACATCTTACAATGTATGTTACCTTGCATGATACATTGCAGCAATGAAGACGTCAAATTCTTGCATTGCATGTTGCATTGCATGTTGCATTACATGTTGCATTGCATGTTGCATTACATATTGCATTGCACTAATGTATGTCCGCCTTAACGCGCAATCCAGGCGCAGATAGTGCGCACGAACGTCTAAATCATGAGAACATCTTACAATGTATATTACCTTGCATGATACATTGCAGCAATGAAGGCGTCAAATTCTTGCATTGCATGTTGCATTGCATATTGCATTACATGTTGCATTGCATGTTGCATTGCACCAATGTATGTCCGCCTTAATGCGCGATCCAGGCGCAGATAGTGCGCACGGGGCGTCTTAATCATGAGAACATCTTACAATGTATGTTACCTTGCATGATACATTGCAGCAATGAAGGCGTCAAATTCTTGCATTGCATGTTGCATTACATGTTGCACTGCATGTTGTATTGCATCTTGCATTGCATGTTGCATTACATGCTGCATTGCACCAATGTATGTCCGCCTTAACGCGCGATCCAGGCGCAGAAAGTGCACACGAAGCCTCTTAATCATGAGAACATCTTACAATGTATGTTACCTTGCATAATACATTGCAGCAATGAAGGCGTCAAATTCTTGCATTGCATGTTGCATTACATGTTGCATTGCATGTTGCATTGAATGTTGCATTGCATGTTGCATTGCATATTGCATTGCATGTTGCATTGCATGTTGCATTGCATGTTGCATTGCATGTTGCATTACATGTTGCATTGCACCAATGTATGTCCGCCTTAACGCGCGATCCAGGCGCAGATAGTGCGCACGAACGTCTAAATCATGAGAACATCTTACAATGTATATTACCTTGCATGATACATTGCAGCAATGAAGGCGTCAAATTCTTGCATTGCATGTTGCATTGCATATTGCATTACATGTTGCATTGCATGTTGCATTGCACCAATGTATGTCCGCCTTAATGCGCGATCCAGGCGCAGATAGTGCGCACGGGGCGTCTTAATCATGAGAACATCTTACAATGTATGTTACCTTGCATGATACATTGCAGCAATGAAGACGTCAAATTCTTGCATTGCATGTTGCATTGCATGTTGCATTACATGTTGCATTGCATGTTGCATTACATATTGCATTGCACTAATGTATGTCCGCCTTAACGCGCAATCCAGGCGCAGATAATGCTCAAGAAGCGTCTAAGTCATGAGAACATCTTACAATGTATGTTACCTTGCATGATACATTGCAGCAATGAAGGCGTTAAATTCTAGCATTGCATGTTGCATTACATGTTGCACTGCATGTTGTATTGCATCTTGCATTGCATGTTGCATTACATGCTGCATTGCACCAATGTATGTCCGCCTTAACGCGCGATCCAGGCGCAGAAAGTGCACACGAAGCCTCTTAATCATGAGAACATCTTACAATGTATGTTACCTTGCATAATACATTGCAGCAATGAAGGCGTCAAATTCTTGCATTGCATGTTGCATTACATGTTGCATTGCATGTTGCATTGAATGTTGCATTGCATGTTGCATTGCATATTGCATTGCATGTTGCATTGCATTGCATTGCCTTAACGCGCGATCCAGGTGCAGATAGTGCGTACGGAGCGTCTAAATCATGAGAACATCTTACAATGTATGTTACCTTGCATGATACATTGCAGCAATGAAGGCGTCAAATTCTTGCATTGCATGTTGCATTACATGTTGCATTGCACCAATGTATGTCCGCCTTAACGCGCGATCCAGGCGCAGATAGTGCGCACGAAGCGTCTAAATCATGAGAAAATCTTACAATGTATGTTACCTTGGATGATACATTTCAGCAATGAAGACGCCAAATTCTTGCATTGCATGTTGCATTACATGTTGCATTGCATGTTGCATTGCATGTGACATTGCATGTTGCTTTGCACCAATTTATGTCCGCCTTAACGAGCGATCCAGGCGCAGATAGTGCGCACGAAGCGTCTAAATCATGAGAGAACATCTTACAATGTATGTTTCCTTGCATGATGATGATGATGATTGCAGCAATGAAGGCGTCAAATTTTTGCATTGCATGTTGCTTTACATGTTGCATTGCATGTTGCATTGCATGTTGCATTGCATGTTGCATTGCATGTTGCATTGCATGTTGCAATACATGTTGCAATGCATTTGGTCCAAGTGTGTTCTCCGTGGTCGTCCTCTACTAACATTACCATCCACAATATAATGTCCAGTAATGTGCACTTGAAATCGGTCGAGAAGTTCGATCACAAAGATATGGCCCACCCCTAACAGCAATGATAAACTATATAATATCATTGCCTACCCGCGCATAAAAAGCTGAGCGATACTTCGTTTCACCAAAAAAAACATACAATCGAATATCGAATTGTAACTCAGTTATTTGACTACAAACTTGCAATACATGATTCGTCATTTAAGAAAACTTTGACTAGAACAGTATAAGGGAGCGTCCATAAATTACGTGAGGTGTTTTGTTTAATTTTTTGTCCCTCCCTCCCCTTTGGTGATATGTCGTGAGATTTTATTCAAACCCCTCCCCCATCCCCCAATCTCACGTGAGAATTTTTGAGAATGTGAGTTTCTGACGTGTGTGTATGTATCGTTAATTTGGCCAACATTGAGCTATTAAAATATTTTTAACAAAAAGTAAACCGAATTCATAGTTTAAAAATCAACCGAAAATAAACAATCAGGCACTTAAAAGTAAGAATAAGTATTTTTTATTAAATATGAGTAGTAGGAATTTCTTAATTTCACACGCGTCAGTTCAACCTACCTAAATCTTAGACTATTAAAGATGAAAGAACTATTTCCTAACTCGTGGTGATTGAGGACCTACACCTTCCATCATCAGCTCAGCAGCATAATATTATGATTTCCAAAAGCAATTGCCAATATAACTTCAGAAAATATGTAAAACGCGGTACATGTGCCTATAAAATTTGATGGTTCCCCTCGATTTTTCCAAGATCCCATTATCAGACCCTGATATCCTCATCATGGTACCATTCCGGGAGTATCTTCTTTCCAACTAAAAAAAATTATCAAAATCGGTTCATAAATGGCGAAGTAATCGGTGTACAAACATAAAAAAAATATACGTGTCGAATTTAGAACATTATTTTTTTGAAGTCGGTTAAAAGAAGAAAAGAGCATGTATGCAAAAAAGATTATTGGATTTACAAAGCAAGAGAGGTTTGCAGGGTCGTACACAGTGGCAATTGATAGTCTCCGCCTACGCCAGTGGGAAATAATGGCGTGAGTATATGTATGTAAGTATCGAGCAATTTGGTATAAAATAAATATGGTGGTTTGACATTTAGTGGATGTATAACGTCGAAGTTTGAATAAAATTGTTTTCTTTTGAATTCGAGAATAATATTAATCGTATTACGATGACGCTGAAGATTAAATCTTGAGAATGTACATACAATTTCGATTGAATGGATCAAAAAAGTATATAATATTTTGTATCAATCACAATAAAAATTGCTTGATATTTGTAGAGACCCCCCCCCCTCTCCCCAACGTGAGATTAGATGAGATTTGTGAGATTTAACTATACTCCCTCTCCCCCTAAATCACCTCACGTAATTTATGGATGCCCCCTAACTACAATCAGTACAGTACGTTATTCACCTCCTAGTCGAAATACGACATCGTAACTAGGACATAGCTATTTCCTATATGCCATGTTCAATATGAGCAGTTAGACCGATGCGTGTCTATAGATGCTCTGCTGAATGAGTGGTGGTTGAAGTAAGCATGAATAGAGAATAAGGGTAGGTGGTGAAACACTGTGAAGGATTTGTCGTGTTAATACACACCGCCGTGTTTTTTATTATCCAAAGAATTGGTTGCTGCTGGCCTTGTAACCTATGCGGCTCTACCACGACTTTATGTGTGCATCTGAAGGCCGCCCTGGGGCAGGGCAACCGTGTGTGTACCTAAGCTGTATCGGGTAGAGATGAGAAAGTAGTCTCGAGGTCCTCTGAACACAAGGTGACCAAAATTTCAAGCGATTGACAGAAGTATTTGTTAAGAGTTGAGTTCTTTCGATAAGTATTTTAGGCTTAAAACTTATCAAGCTCTGTAGCATGGAATTATTTGATGTATATATACTCACGGCTATAAATGCCAAGAAGGGATAGCCAGAGCTTCGCATTACGAAATTCCTCACTTACTTTAGGAATTAGCTTAATTTTTATGTAAACAGGAAATGCAAGCCTGCAATATCCTTTCAAACTGAGTTATATGTTCAGATGACTGAAGTTATCAAGTTTGACTTGTATTTTATTTGATTACTGTCTAGCGGACCACCACGTGCCAATAATGCCACATGATGTTTAGAAGTATTACCTCTACAACCCCTTGGGAATATTTGGCGTGAACGTTTGAGCCTCTGTGCCTTGAGAGGTTTTATATCTGTGGTTAAGTGGTATCAAAGCTTAATCATTGCATACAATCAAACGAACAAACAACTCTTTCGTTTTTATAATAGGAATATTTATATAGATAGTTTTACAATATTGTTTTTCAATCTAATTTAATATGGTTATTAACAGTGTTAGCCATAGCCACTTTTGGAAGTTGAGTGGGGAACAGATGGTAATAAATATTTGTTGAGACGGGTCTCCAACCACATCGCCTAAAAATCACTTAAAAAGCCCCTTTACCCCTAGTCGCCTCTTACGATTACCCACGGGTAGAAATGGGGTTGTGCTATTCTGAGCTTACAGAAGGTTTTAAAAGTTTTGTTGGATATGTTAACAGGAAGCTGTAGAAAATTAACAGGAAGGCAACCGATAATGATTCTCATTTTGAAAATCAATGTTGCTATGGTTTCCGATCAAATAAAATCGTTTGTTGTTTTGACGTTTTAAAGGATTGTTAAAAACAAAGCAAATAATAGAAACAAATGTTTTATTTATTATAGTTTAAATGGAGTGATTGAATATTATTTAGTTATTTAACTTTACTTCTTTGAAAGATGGGCGATGTAAGTTTGCAACAATTTCTACTAAGTATTTTTTTTAAACTCGATCTCAAAATATATTATTGCCTTCATATGTACATAGGATCTTAAATAACACATGAAACCCTGCAAGGGAACTGCAAATTTAACTTAAAAACTTAGATAAATCATTTGCTTTTATTCTTATTCTATAAGTTTCAGAACGGGGACAGACCCGTGCTTCACCTCGTTATTTCACCCAGGTGAAGCACGGGGCATAACAGAGTCCCGTGTTTCACCCAGGTGCAACACGGGGTATTCACTAGTCCCCGTGCTCCAACCAATATTATTTTTGTACAGTCATGATCAATCTATGATGCTCGTAATCTGAAAAACCTAGTTATAATAAGTAATAATTAATAATTTCAAGTGAATAGAACCTTTTTTTATTTACATTATGTATTACGATAGATTTCTGGTTGGAGCATGGGGACCAGTGCATACCCCGTGCTGCACCCAGGTGAAACACGGGACTAGGTTATGCCCCGTGCTTCACCTGGGTGAAACAACGAGGTGAAGCACGGGTCTGTTCCCTTCAGAACAATGAAATTATGAAACCCAC
This sequence comes from Bedellia somnulentella, assembly GCA_963576735.1. NCBI lineage: Eukaryota > Metazoa > Arthropoda > Insecta > Lepidoptera > Bedelliidae > Bedellia > Bedellia somnulentella. Next base: position 7,444,464 of record OY755185.1, on the reverse strand, counting down.
GCTTTTATGTGGGAATAAGCCAAATTACCTTAATAAGACCCAAACAATATTTTATTTAGGTTTTCTTGAGCCTCATTATCTTTTCCAAGTTAACTTGTGGAATTATTGGTTCTAAACTTCTAAAGATTTGAAAAGATTGATGGATGTAAACGAAGCCAGAGAGGTTTGTCAGGATCGTACGAAGTGGCGATCAATAGTCTCTGCCTACCCCAATGGGAACTAAGGGCGTGAGTATATGTATGTATGTAAACTTCTAAAGCTCTGGTTACTGTTTTAGGATAATAGCCGTTAACGTATGTATGAGAACTAAGAATATTATTAATGGGGCTCTGTAGTTTGAACGTAAACACTGATGCTTTGATGATTCAGGCTTCTATTAAACTGACTAGCTATCAGAATTGCTATAACTACTAATTAACCTGGTTGAATTAGTCATTTTATATATTGGCGATGATATGGAAATGATATCTATAAAAAGTAGGTAATGGTATGATAGTATGGCTTAGGTATGAAGTTCAAAGTTTAAAATGCTAAAGAAGGAAAGATAAAGATGTATTATCTCTTTGTCTCTAACAAATATGTTTTCAGGCAGCACTAGTTTTATATTAGCTTATAAGAAGTGAGATTCAAGGGAAATAAACTATTACTGGTACCCTTTACGCTATATCATAAAAAGGCCACCGCAATTTAATGGCAACTTACACCAACCACTTTGATCTAATTTGAGATAATTACTTTTACATACATACATACACTTACGGCCATAAATCCCAAAAAGGGGTAGCCAGAGCTTCAGGCTGGAAAACTCTTCAGTCACGTTTAGAAGTTGATAGGAGACAAAATGGTAGTGATAAAGTACCGTTCGTTGGTGATGGGTCTCCAACCGCATCGCCCAAAAGACACCCGTGGGTAGAAAGGGGTAGTGACATTCTAAGCCGGCACTACACGGCAACTTTTATTACTACATAATAATCACTTATATTTATCATACTTACAGAAAGATGAGACCATCGACGCTCGCATTGAGTTTATGAGTGAATATTTGATGAGAACATTAAAACAGAAAGCTGAGAAATGGACTAAATTCATAACTGGAGATGAAAGGGTAAGCAGAAAACCATACTAACATTCATTTAGCTGTATAGTGTCGGCACGGAATATCACCGACATATTTCTTGCTGAGAATGAATGCTACGACGATGGGTACTGTAGTAGTGTGGTATTTGTTGAGCTATGTTGCTGGAGGTTCTCAGTATAAACTTTGAAAATTATAATATGTAATATTGTTAAAACTCTGACTAGGTACGAGGTAATAACGTAGATAAATTTTGAATCTTATGCGCTTAAACATCACGTGACATTTCTTTCACCAGCACTAGTAGCATGATGCTTCTGAGAGCGCGTATGGCACATGAGGAGTGAGAAACTTCAGATTGCTCACTCAAATTCTGTCAATATCTCACATCTGACATACTTGCTCTCACATGCCTCATGGTACGGGGGCACCTGAGCACCTACTCGTAGTACCCACTTTTTGCTAAGACAGTGTATTGACTTGATATGAAGCATTTGTATTGTATAAACACTCTATCACATGACATGGCTAAGTTAATCTGAGCCTCACCTGACGATGCTTTCCCACACGAAGTTGTTATAGACTCATGAAGTGATTGTATTATGTCTGCATTTCCAGCATATACATACATACATATACTCACGCCGTTAGTTCTCATGGGGGTAGGCAAAGTCTATCGATTGCCACTTTTTACGATCCTGGCAAATCTCTCTAGCTTCGTTCACATTCATCAATGTTTTCATACATGCTCTTTTATTCTTTTTACTTCGTACACCTGCCTTTTTGAGCACATTTTCTTTTTGGTCCAAATGTGTTCTCCGAGGTCGTCCTCTACTAATATTACCTTCCACATTCAATTTTAGCATATGCTGCCGAGATTCTTCGAGACGCCCAGATACAACATACTGGTGTTCAGGATGAATTCGAGCGGCTTGTTGACTTGCTCGCTGACGTTTCCTTCCATGACCAGGGGCAAGGTTGTGTACTTCTTGAGGAACAGCCCCGTTGTTATTACTCAGTCGAATTACAATAAGGTTAGTTTTTGCTTGAAAGATTGGTATTAATTTGTTCCTTACACTTTTTAAACACTCGCGGTTTGTAGACATTATACGTAATACGGTACCAGTAGGTGTGCCGAAACGTCGGGCAATCATATCACGTATTATGTATAATTTGTTCCTTGTTTGTAATATTTTTGTTTACGCCAGATCTTTATGATATTTATAATATTACTTACATAGATAGTAAGTTTTAAATTCTACTAACAAAATGGAACTTCTTTTCTACATTGTAAACATGTGTTTATTTTTCCCCTTCTAGGGATTAACAGCCGTGAGTATTTGTATGTATGTTTCGCGGGAATGTGGGCAGCGCAGGACCGGTCGTTGTGAAAATCTTTAGGGGAGGCTTATGCCCAGCTGTGGACGTGTTTGGCTGATTGATGATAATGATGTATGTTTTGATTTTACAAGAATAAAAGTGGCTTAGCAATTATTGAGTAACTTTTGGTGTTAAAGAAGATATAATGTTGTATAATATAGAATAGCCGTAACAATCTAACCGAAACCTGCAGAAATAATTTAAATATCAGATCCCTCAATTGCCTCATATGACATTTATGACAAGTAGTGTATTTATGGTCTGATATGTCCCTATTTAATTACAGGTTCTTATCATCGGAGAAATATCCAGTAACGTCCTTCAAGACTTAGGTATTTTATCTGATGAGGTGGTTGGTCCGATGCTGTGTAACCCCGAGAATCAAAAGGGCTGGCCGAAAGTTGTGAAAAATGACATGAAGAGGCATGTCGATGAGTTTCGGGGTTTAATGCATAAGGTAACGTTTTAAGGCTTCTTAAATATTGGTCTCGACTCGTTTTTAACGATTATTAGAATGTTTTGTTCACGAAAACCTCCTGTGGGGATTTAGTTTTCACTTTGATATTTAATTGACGTATAGTGTATTAAAGAGCACTAATCAATTTTTTTCCCATGGGTGTCGAAAAGGCGACTTATGGAATTGGGCATTTTATTAATTTGAACGATGATCATACTTCTTCAACAACGCAACACTGGTTTCAATTCCTAGGTATTTGAAATAGTACCTCTGCCATCCCTTCCAGTTGTATGCAAGCTAATACATGTCTATTTCACTTGACAGTTGAGAGGTGAAATGTCAAGTCAAGTAATGCTGCCGATGCCGGCTGGAATGGAAAATATTTACCACGCAGAAACAAGGCTGAGAGAAAGGTATCAATATCTTATTAAAAATCGATAAATTTCATAATTTAATTTGTGGTGATCTAGTAGGAACTAAGGGGCTCTGACCCTAGGTAATGGATACCTTTTATTCCGTTTTAACGCACAAACAAAATTTTAGATCTGAAGTACACAAAAACGTTATACATACATATACTCACAGCCGTAAATCCCAAAAGAGGGTAGTCTAGAGCTTTAGAGCTAGAAACACTTCAGCCACCTTTGGAAGTTAATTGATGAATTATAATGAAAAAAATCTTCAACTGTCAAAAGCTTATATTAAAAGTATGAATGTCTGGGTGAATAAGCTTGAAACAAATAACTAATAAGTATGTTATTTATTTATAGTGATGGTGAAGATGTAGACTTATATTTGAAGACGAGCATTGAAGGAGCCGTCATAAAATGGACGGAGCAAATTCACGACCTCCTACAAGAAGATTCTTACATTGGTAAAGCTATTTATCTAAAAAAGATGTTCAATAATAATAAGCGAATCTATTTTTGAATACAAGTTCTGGGAGTGAATACAAACAAATAAAGAATAAATAAATAAAGAAAATATTCGACACAGGCGGGAATCGAACCCGCGACCTCGGGTATACGCCCCCGTCGCTCTGCCAATTGAGCTACCGTGTCAATGGCTGTCAGTGCGAAATTCTTCTGTCCTTTGTTTCTTTTACACTTTTAAGTAGTGTTCGATTCCCGCCTGTGTCGAAATTTTTCTTTCCTTTATTTATTAGTTAAAATCCCCACATACAAACGTTCCTTGAAAACAAATTTCAATACAAAAAAGTAGAACGGCTAAAAATTTGCAGCGAAATTGCTTGGGGTTTATATTATTTTTTAATATATCCCGTTTAAATATTATTATTAACTTATTCGTGGGAACTGTATAGGGAATGAACTGTATACGAAACTTGCGATTTGCTTTTAATATATAAACTAGTCTAGTCATCGTCACCACATATTTTTGTCACTGAGGGTCTCGAGTCTAAACAACTTGACTAGGTCATACTCCACAAAACTGGCCTTGGCTTGGTAAACGGAACAAAAACAGTATTGTAGTGAAATTTTTAATTGTGCATTTTTCTGTCACAGCATTCAAAAGAACCAAGTTTCCGCTGCCGTCAGCAGACGTGGAGTTTTACGCTAACAGATTGAAGAACTTAGAAGGAATCTACTCCCAGCTTCGAGATCCGAGAGTCAAGCGCATGGCACATTACTTAGAAGACACAAAGAGCGTCTATATTGATTGTTTTAAGTCTCTGATTACTAATGTTGTTGCAGGTAATTTTTCCAAAAATATTAGCTTATTCATACTTAGAAACCAAAAACTAAAAGAAGTAATAACTAAAAATGATCAATTTAGGCATTTTTATTTGTAAAATGAAGTCCAATCTCGACAGCAGTTCGGTCCAAAATAAATATGGATCATAGATATCTACCATAAGCCCTATTGTAGAAATGATATGCTTGTAATGAAAATATCTATACCAGATGAAATTTGTTTTGATAAACCTTTAAAAAAGTGCAAATTATTGATATTATAGAGTTTATATTTATAAGGTTTTTGCAAATGTTCCAGCTATTGTTGAATGTCGTGATATTTTCATATATCAGCGTCCGTTAATACCACACATTGAAGGATTTGAGGGAGTTGATTTTCTGGACTCCAAGTATCTTATACGGCCAATGTTTCATTGTATAGGCCTTCTCTGGGGCAACTCTAAATATTTCTGTAACATCGAGAAACTTATACGTAAGTAAAACTTTTAATGCTTGGATATTTAATGTGAAAGATAATGAAGAAAATCGTAGCCTGATTTATAATAATGTTACATGGTTTTATTATTTGCAGCTCTGTTACGGGAAGTTTGTAACTTGGTGATTCAACAATGTTCAAATTCTATAGACCCTCTATCGATATTCCAAGGAGAGGCAGACGAACAGCTTCTGAAACTGAGAAAAGCCTTAACTATACTGGACCATTTCATGTGCGTTTATCATTTTATTATTTACCACAACTAGTAAAACTAACCTTCTGGAGGCCTAGCACAAGCGTTATTTTATTGTTACTCTGTCGGTTAGAATGAGACAAAATATAGGATACTATGTAATTTTGTCCTTTTGCCGTGTAGTGTCGGCTTAGAATATCACTACCCCTTTCTACCCACGGGTGTGATAAGAGGTGACTAAAGGAATGGGGTTTTTAAAGTGGTTTTTGGGCGATGCGGTTGGAGACCTATCAACAAAGATACTTATTTGTACCATCTTGTCTCCTATCAACTTCCAAATATGGCACATGAGTTTCTACTTTCTACCGCCGTTTATCTCCAACCCTTAAAGTTCTGTAGAATTTTTATTCTTATGAATTAATAAATTTGACATAATGTTTTATAGTGCCACTTACGAAATGAATCGTGACAAAGTACAGAATTTCTTTCCCGCTGGTTCGATGAAAGTGCCCTGGTCCTTCAACTTTAACAGAGTATTTATGAGATACAACGAATACATCAAGCGGCTTAAAATGATTGAAGAGATATTAGAAGCCACTGTTGAAATACTCAAACTAGAAAAAGTCGAATTTTGTGGATTGAGAGGGAAAGCTATAAGTGCTGATTGCATGGAGGTATGTATTTAGCGCGATAAACACGGCGCTCGAAGGACCGTCGGCGCCGTTAATGCTCGGCCACACATACACGGCAGCCTGTGTTAAAAGAATCATGTCTAACCTATGTATGGAAACTAAACCGCCAACAAAAAGTTGGCGACATATGTCTGCGGCCCGGTGGGCTTATTGTGGTGCGCTTTCAACTTGAATGGTCCTATCCTATATCTGTTATAGGGTTGAGGTTATGATGGTTATTTCAAGTATGTTCGTAGTATATAAATTATTTCATAAATTGATTCACTTTCCATTTAGTCACACGGACGATAGCTACGAAAATCATTCCTTTAGAAGCACAATTTTTAGGGCTTGAAGCGGAATACAATTGAATAGTTTCATATATCACAAGTATATATTTTTATTACAATTGATTGTTATTTCGACATATATTTTTTTAAATATTTTAACTGGCAAATTCTTAAATCTATTAAATTCTTCAGGTCACATTTTTCTTTCTAATAGTAATTTGATAAAAATAAATAATTCAATTAACGTTGCTTTATAAGCTTCAAATATCATGCTTTTATAACCCCAGCATACTAGCCTTAAAATATATATTAAAAGATTCCGTTATTTTTTATTCAACAGGTGCTAGATTATTATTCGCAGCAATATGCAATTCTGGGCAACATTACGTATGATCCTGCTGACCCGGAAGACACACAATTTTACGATGACTACAAGAGACATATGGGCATTTTGGAAGACGTTGATCGCCATCTAGCTGCTTTATTCACTAGAGGGATAGAGGAGTGCCACAGCATTGAACATTTCTTTAAGGTATGGAGAAACTAAATTGGCACTACGGCAAAGGACCATCAAGAGGGTATTTTAAGATATTCGTTCTTCATTTAAGCCTATGCATAAAGGTTATAACAAAGAAATGTCTTGCCTTGCTATGTTTATGGCGTAAACTCCTAAAATACTCAAAATAATAAAGAAAGGAAAGAAAATTTTCGACAATGGCGGGAATCGAACCCGCGACCTCGGGTATACACCCTCGACGCTCCGCCAATAAAGCTGTCGTGTCGATGGCTGCCAGCGCGAGATTCTTCTATCCTTTGTTTCTTTTACACTTTTAAGTAGTGTTTGCGTTCCCTACCTCCGAATTTTTTACAAATTCGGGAGGCCACTTGTCTACGTTTTCAGATAGAATGCAAATGTTGAGAACGCTTAACTATCACATAATTTGAATGTTTTTGTTTGTACTTAAAAGTGTAAAAGAAACAAAGGATAGAAGAATTTCGCGCTGGCAGCCATTGACACGGTAGCTCAATTGGCAGAGCGACGGGGGCGTATACCCGAGGTCGTGGGTTCGTTTCCCGCCTGTGTCGAAATTTTTCTTACCTTTATTTATTAGTAATAATCCCCACATGAGGTTTTCATGAACAAAAACATTCAAATTACTCAAAATAATCCGTGAAGGCAGTTTGTCTATTGGTCTATCAAAGGATAATAATAAATAATGTTCAATCTTTATTTCCAGTTCTTTCAAATCGCCGGAGACTTGTATAACAGACCTATAATCAAAGCTGAACTAAAAAACAAAGTACCGGAAATTCTCGAGAAACTGCATAAAAATTTGGATACAGTGAAAGATATATACGACGAGGGTATGGCGGTAAGATATTTTGACTTTCAGATTTGGTCTAACTAATATATTACTAGTTGCAAGGTGCAACCGTGATAGTCCAGTGGGTAGAACACTCGGTTATCGTGCAAACGACTAGTGTTCAAATCCTGGGTCGGGCCTACACCAATTTGTCTTTTCTAAAGACATATGTGTGGTTAATTTATCATGGTTGTTAACGGTGAGGGAAAACATCGTTAGGAAACCCACATGGCCGAGTTGTACTTAGCCATGTGCCAGTGTATTCGTACAAAACGGCGATAGGCCTGCCCCCTATCACGTGAGGGCTTATTCCGATTATCCACCCTAAAAAATCCTCCCTAAGTCGGATATTCGGAAACGCATGTCCGATTATCCACCCTGAACGGGGTGGATAATCGGAATTCATAATAAAATGTTTCTTCCGATTTTCTACCCTGCCTACGTACAGTCCTTTACAGGAACATGTAAATTATTATTTATTGTGTGTCAGTGGTGAAAAGACCCTAAGTTTTAATTTTGTTATTTTTTGTTACGAGTTTCTTTCTTGTTATGGTTTCATTTGTCACAACAGTCAATTTAAATGGTTTTCACCCAAATCTACAGGTGCTTACCTGCAATTTTTTTATTTTTTTTTAAGATTACTTAAGTTTTTCGTTTAACAATAAATATTAAATTAAAACTTTCCACCAGGATAATTTTATTCAGACTGTAAGTAGGAAAGTAGGTATGTATATCTCTGTTGAAGTTTCTTGGACCAGGTTGTGAGTATGTTTCTGTGAATGACTGTACTTGGGGTAAAAAATCGGAAGAAACATTTTATTATGAATTCCGATTATCCACCCCGTTCAGGGTGGATAATCGGACATGCGTTTCCGAATATCCGACTTAGGGAGGATTTTTTAGGGTGGATAATCGGAATAAGCCCACGTGAGTACACTGTCCATGCAAAACGTGGGTACTCTGAACACCAGGTGACAAAGTCACGTGATGTTCAGAAGTATTAGTACCTCTGCCAACCCCTTCGGGGATATTCGGCGTGAACGTTTATGTTATGTTAATTAAAGAAAGATTAAAAATTCGACACCGATACCTTACGGTCAACGCCTCGGTTGCTCTGCCAATTGAGCTAAGTTCTTCTGGTCTTTCGAAAATTCGGGTGTCGAAAAAATAATAATTCCTTAATTGATTAGTAATAACCCCCTCATAAGGTTTTCGTGAACATTCTAACCAACTAATATACGTTCGTAAAACTTTAAGTTTTCGATATTTTTTTAGAAACTTGGTAGAGGGCCAGAGCGACCTATGGTAGACCGTTATTTTCCTCCGGTGTCCGGAGTGCTGTGGTGGGTGAGGAAACTGCGTAAACGAATTCAATTACCGATGGAAGAGTTCATTATGTTTGAAGATGAGTAAGTATTATATAATGAAAGAAATTCAAACTCTATTCCCTAAACTTTATTATTACCATCTTTTCCCCACTCTACTTCCAAAAGTGGCTGAGGAATATTTTATTCTAAAGCTCTGGCTACCCCGTTTGGGGATTTATAGCCGTGAGTATATGTATGTATGTTATTTCCTGAACTGTCGCCGATCGTTTATTTAGTTTAGTTCAGTTTATATGTGATTAAGAGGTAATTTTCTAAAGTTTTTAATTGCTTCAAAATGATCTACTTGAATTTCATGCAAATGTGTGAGTCGATCGATGGCAAACAGAACCTCTGCTAAATTGGTATGTTTTAGTATCAAGGATTCGGAATCAGCTCAGTATTTAAAGCAAAAACATAACGAGATGCTTACCTTCTTGAACCAAACGGAAGACAAACAGTTCAAAACATGGGCTGCAACTGTTCCAGGCATATGTAAAACACATTTGGTTAAAAACTTGATATACCGAGAGCCGCCATTTGTTAGAAACAATTTCAGTCCAGAGGTAAATATTGTAGTACTACATACAAAGAAACGTTTCTTCTTAATATTTTTAATATGTTATTTTTTTCCTTTCTAACGGGTTTTATTTATTTTAGCTTGTCATGTTATTACGTGAAATACGCTATTTAAAGTACTTAGATAAACAAGGTATCCCGCAAGATGGAATGGACTTATTCAACAGGAATGAAAAACTACAGGTACGGTGACTTTTACTAGATATTAAAAGTAACAAATATAGATTGATTTGCGATATTTGTAACAAAGAAGGGTTTTAGATTATATATTGTTTATTAAATTATTTTTTATTTTAATAGTATATTATTTTAATGCATTATATTAAATATGATTATGATCAAGTTTATTGAGCTATGTGGTGATTTGTTTAATAACATTACAGTACGATATGAACCGACTAAATCGGGCTATTTCGTGGTACAACGCTATACGTGAAGGCAGCCACGACACAGAGGTAGCTCTCATTGAAAAGGAAATATCGGCTATTGATAAACTTTTGGGCAAAGGTGTTGAGCAGCTCACTTGGAATGATGATTGTAAGTCAAATAATCATTTTTTACACTATAGTTTGTGATGTTACTTGCGTTATATTACGATACATATAAACACTGTATTCGAGTTATTTCGTTACGTGTTAGACTACGTGTTAGACCGTTATTAAATTTATAATAATAAGTATATTACATTAATGAAGTTTTGAAAGATTATAATTGCTTTATTTGTGGTAATATTACAGTAAAATTGTATACATTTCTCTTACGTTTTCTTCTCGCATATAAGTCACCGATTGGATGGCGGATGTTTACCAAGCAATAAACGCTTTACAAGAACGAGTACTGACAGCACAAAACAACGTCAAAAGAGGTCTAAATAATATAGCTGCTTGGGGTGATGTGCCTTTACATAATCGTAAAGAAAACCTTGACAAAATGGAACTGTTAGCTGTTAATGAGAGACACTCAAGATTTGTTCGAAGGTAAATTAGAAATGTGGATTATATATTCGTAATATTCAATAAAAAAGATTTATTTATTATATGTAGTTAATACACCAATTTGTCTTTTCTACACCAATTTGTCTTTTCTAAAGTCATATGTGTGGTTAATTTATCATGGTTGCTAACGGTGAGGGAAAACATCGTGAGGAAACCCACATGGCTGAGTACTTAGTCATGTGACAGTGTATTCGTACAAAACGGCGATAGGCCTGCCCCCTATCACGTGAGTACACTGTCTAAGCAAAACGTGGGTACCTTCTCTGGAAACTAGATGGCGCTTGCCATGTGAGTACAGGAGTATTGGTACCTCTGCCAACCCCTTCGGGGATAAACGGCGTGAACGTTTATGTTATGTTATATGTTATGTTATGTTATGTAGTTATAATTGCCTTGCCGTGCTGTCACATTTATTTTATAAAATGTAAATTTTGGGCTGTAATAATTAATATCTTCTATGAATTATCAGGCGTAATGAAATACTCGCGAGTCATCAAGAATTCCAAGATATACTGAAAAATAATTACAAGCTCTTCTTTAACATCAAAGACGAGGAAGATGTAAGTTCTAGTAGCAGTAAGGCGAAATTAATTAATAAATCTGGATTCTTAGCTCAATTGATGCCATATTGATTATTTTATATAGATTGAATCCGAAGTAGCAAGTCTTGAAGAGGTGGATGAAGAAACCTTGGATGATGCAGAAAAAATTGCTCGCGCTGCAAAGCAACAGGAAATTGATGAGAAACGCGAAGAACAGCGAATGCGCAAAGCTGCGCGACTAGCAGAAAAAGAAGAACTTGCAAGAATTAAATTTGAACGTCGCGAAGCTAGACGTGTTAAACGCGAGGCAAAGCTTGCCGAAAAGATGGAAAGACAAGGACGGCGAGATGCAGGTACAGCTAAAGTCATCCCATTCTATAAAAATATACCCCATAGATAGCCATTTCTAGTATCACATACTCTGCCTACTGTGTTTTGTTTATAGAACACTAGCGACCCGCCCCGGCTTCGCACGGGTGCAATGCAAAATATACCTACTACAAATGTCCTTATACACAACGTTCACAGCTTTTTTGTCATTATCCAATACAAACATGTTTTGCTTAGACGTTACTCTTGACAGCGCGACATATAATTGGCCATGTGAAAAACACTCAACACTCAAGTCTAATCCTGCTATTAGACGCGCTATTTATAGGCACGCGCCGCCCGGCGCAATCAACTACGACCCTGCATTTTAAATTTGTAATATCTTCGGTAATATTCACTTAAATTACATGCTGTAAAAAACATATTGATCTATAATAAATGTACAATTTATTTAAGGTACTTAATTGGATAAGAATTAATGCTGTATTGTTTAAAATCACTTCGTAAATAACATTTTTTTAGTAAAGAATAAAAATGGTTATGCTGGATTATCCCTAAGAGATAGACATATACCATTGCGGACTTTTTTGTTGAACTTTTTAAAGTGCACAATACTGTAGTACATTATTTTGGTCTATCTCGTAGGGTTCAGCCAGCGTTTGCAATATAAGCGCAAAAAAACTTGCTTATTTACGACATCACATTTGAAACCTTTAAATTTAACAGTGTTTCTCTACTATATTATGCATTTATTATACATACAAACCTTCCTTAAGAATCACTCTATCTATTAAAAAAAACCGCATCAAAATCCGTTGCGTAGTTTTAAAGATCTAAGCATACATACGGACATACAGCGAAAGCGACTTTGTTTTATACTATGTATTGATAATAACAAAAAATAAGTATCATGTTTCTGGTCGTTACGTTTGTTATTATCTTCTTTTCCCCAATCAACTTCCAAAAGTGGCTGAGGAATTTATCATTCCAAAGCTTTGGCTACCCCGTTAAGGGATTTATAGCCGTGAGTATATGTATGTATGTATGTATGTTTCTGGTCCTTATTATATATTTCTTTCTCTCTTATTAATAGGGGAAGACGTAGAATCTCCAGTGGAAGATGAGGAAGAAGTGCTTGACCCTGAAGAATTAGCTGATATTGAACTTGAAAAACAAGAATTGGAGGAAGAAGCATTCAGACAGGAACGTTGGCCAGCGTACGTGCGATATGTCGACACTTTGGTAATTATAACCTATTAATATACTTCGGATTCATTTATTATTTTTTCTCATTTTTTATGTTAGGAGTATAGTTGCGATGACCTCATAGCTTATTGTTGGAATTGTATATCATCTGCCATTCCAGCAACTCTATTTGACATTTAACGCAGGCTCTTGAGTTTTTTAGATGATTAGAGTGTCCCTGAGGTATGTTTACGCATGAATATACTGATAATGAAAACAATAAGTATATAGGCCCGTTATAGTTGAGGCGCGTCTGGACGTGGTAAGCATGTGATACCCTGGCTGCAGCAGCCTAGAATATAAAAAAAATATAATCAACCACAATTAAACTTTCAGGTATCGGCACAAGTTATGAAAGCAGTAAAATCGAGCATAGATCTATTTGATAGTCAAACTGATTTAGAAAAAGGACCTCAAGTGGCTTTCATGGAAGTAGTTGTTGAATTAAGAGATCCAGGTTAGTAATTAAGCAGCAATAAATTTGTAATTACTTATGAAAATTCAACTCAATTAATCATTGACCTACAATAACCCGAACCAAAAGTTTAGTACATTTTTAAATCATTGACTTTTTAAGGCTTAGATCGAAACCGCTACGGACTTACCCACGGCTACATAAAACAGAACTAACACATTTCTTGCCGCGAGTGCTGTAAGAGGCGACTAGATGATTAACGGTCTTTTAAATGTTTGTTAGGCGATGTAGTTGAAGACCCATAACCAATCATCTTTATTTTACCATTTTTCTCGACTCGACTTCGAAAGTATGCGAAGCAAAAATACTGCCTTTGATATTTACAGTATAATTGTTGTCAATTGTTTTCGCCTCTCCCTTGCAAAATGCCGTCTGGCCACTGATTTTTTATGTTTCAGATATATTTTTCACTCCATCCTTACATATTGAAGACGAAGGTGGTTTGTACGATACTATGAAAGAAATGATGATGGATATGTGCTGTCAGGCGACACTGTTTCCTCGAATAGATCCACTTATCGGAATTACTTCATATGAGGGTATGTTTTTGTGTATTATTTGAGAGTATAATGCATTTTAATTTTGGTTCCGCTACTATGTTAAATTTTCTTGGAAATTTTCCAGATGACATTGAGCGAGAAGTTGATTTGATAGACGAATATCACGATATATTGAAGAGAATCGAGAATTCCATAAATGATGTGACAACATATGCTTCCGTAAGTTCAACTTTAAGTTTTGAATTGACTATTTGATCTTTATTTCCAAAACTATGAAAGAATACGTTTTTTTTGTCACCTCATAAATAATTATTATGTAAATTTATATTTTTAACAGAAATATGAAAAATATGCGCCTCTGTGGTTAGAAGATCGTCAAGAGATTTTAGCAGGATTTATGAAATATGGACGGGTCATTCCTCCCGAAGAATTTGATAAATACGTTTATGAGTTCGGTTGTGACCCTCCTGAAGTGAAACCAAAACTAGAACAATATCAACAAGAGGTATAATTTGCTGTTTTTTTTAAATAACATACATATACTCACGGCTATAAATCCCTAGAAGTGATAGCCAGAGCTTCAGGATAAGAAATTCCACAGCCACTTTTGGATGTTGTGTTAAAACAAAAGTTTTTGTTGATGGGTCTTCAACCGCATAGCCCAAAAATCACTTAAAAGCTTCAATACCCTTGGCCGCCTCTTACGAACACCGATGCGTAGAAATGAGGTAGTGCTTTTCTAAGCCGACACTACACAGCTTATTCTAACTTTTGTTTTAATTTCTAATTTAATAACTATTTTCAGATTGATAAATTTAACTCCCTGTATGATGAAGTGGCTGCTCTACCTCCACACTTTCTTTGTAACGGTTGGCTGCAACTAGCCCTCAAAAGACTCAATCAGGCCATTATGAATATAATATGTAAATGGAGTAACCTATACAAACAAAACCTTAAAGACCATGTACTGAAGAGGTACGTGCGTATTACATTTTGTTTCATTGACTACATATGTTTTTTGAAGTACTAGAAACAGTTTGAAGAAACTAAATTGCTTTAGGATTATTGATTTGTCGGCCAGTTATCGTACTAGATATAGGGAAAGAGGGTGAAGTATGGCATCGTTTGTGACTGGTTGCCAACCGTACCCCTCATCAGTTAGTACAAATATATTTCAGGACACTCCCAGGAAGTTATGAGGTAGGGCTCTAATAGTGGTATAGCAATGTACGATGACGAGCTATACGATTTTAATTTATATCCAATAAATATTCTTTTTTTTCTTTCTAGCCTCGAAGATCTTGACAAATTCATTGTATATGCTACTAAAGAGCTGAACGTTGAATTAACTGACGATGATTACGAAGGTCTTTTGCAGGTACCTAAGAACATATTTGTAGAAAATCATCTCCTTCTAAATAAATACTAAATTAAGCTTATTATAATTTTATTTTATTTAGGTGATGAGGGTATTGAATGAAGTAAGAGCCAAAATGGATGCTGGTACTGAAAATATGTTTGATCCACTAAGAGAAATAATAGATGCGTTAAAAGAATATGGTGTGGACTTTCCTGATGAAACGTATGAGCTCGTAAGTATGGATATGCAACATTTCGATATTTGATTCTGGTAACAAGATTTGTTGAAAGAAAAGTTAGTTTCATTGTGGAATAGAAAACTATGAAACTATTTTTCATAGTTTTTTATTACTAAGCTTTTTACACAAAAGTTTTAGATGCTCAATTTGCAACCTCTTTTTAATAAACAACCAGTTTTTAGAGTCTTTTTATGTTTAAAATTATTTAACACACTATTTAAAGTTTTACACACAAATTTATTTCCTATATTGTTCAGCCACTTTTTGAATTTTAAGTGGGAAAACGATTGTAAAGTAAACATTTTTGGTGATGGGTCTCCAAACTCTCCTCTCTCGCCTCTTACATTCACCAATGGGAACAAATGTGGTAATACTATTCTAAGCCGACACCACACAGCATAATATAATAAATATATTGTGTCATAAATATATGGATGTAATTTACAATAATACTTTTTTTTGTGCTTACGCAAGGATAATTCGAACGAACAGTTACCAGCAGAACTATGGGTAAGGCGAATAGGACATACAATATATTTTATTCTGTTACTTTTACCTGCTACATTTTTTTATCCTATCAAAATTTTACTTACAAATTACAAGTATGAAAATTGTATAGATTTTGAAGATTTAAGCATAGGTTTTTGATTAATCATATGGTTGAACATCTACCTCACGTTTCTGTAATTTATTAATCTTTCCATTTCCATATTATTCAGTTTGTCTGGAAGAAATGGCTTTTAGTGATGACCGCGAATTGTACTTTTGTTATTGAATTTGTATTTGTGTGTGTGTTTCCTTTTTTGAAGTGCAATAAAGTGTTTTCCATTCTATTTTACTTTTATTCTAGAAGTTTTACTAATATCTCCGATTTCGCAGTTGGATGTGTTACCAGAAAAATGGCGAAACTTAGTTCGTCTAGCAACGGTTATGAAGAACAATATCGCTCCAATACAAGCCGCTCAGGCTGCGTTAATAGCAAAGAGAGTCGCCTTGATAACGCTGCGGCTTAACATGTATAGAGACCTCTTCAAACAAAAGGAGGTGAGATATCTCGGAACTAAAGTTTGTTTTAAAGAATATGCCGATAATTTTTAACTGTTATTTTGAGAGATTCTAGAATGTTTAAGAAAGTCTTATGTATTTGATTAGGTTCTCCTTTGATGATAAGCATTGAAAGCACGGTTTAAGAATTAATTCAGATTAAAAACGTTTGTGATTGTTTATTTTACACATTTGCTGGTCTATACCTGTGAAACTATAAGAATGTTACACTTTATCTAAAAAAAAACCCTAGAACGTCTAGAAACTATAGGTGGCTCTGACGGAAAATCTGGAATATCTAATGGTAAATTTAATAGAGTGCAAGAAAAGAGAAGATTTTAATTCGACTGTATAATCTCACCCTTGCATAACATACTACTATCTGCAAAATAACAATATTAATCATAATACTATGTTTTCAGATATTCTTGGAAGCTTGCAAAGACCCATATTATGAAATCGATAAAGTGCATCAAGAGCTTTTACAATTTGAAACTGTGATTGATGATCTCAATAAATCTTGCATTCTGTTCGATATTCAGCCACCTGATACCAAAAATATAAAACAATGTCGCCGCGAGCTAAAATCCGTTAAGGTTAACAAATGTTATACATACATATATATACTCACGGCCATAAATTCTTAAAATGGGTAACCAGGAGAAGATGGTAGAAATAAAGTATCGTTTGTGATGGGTCTCCAGCCGCATCGCCCATAACCACTTAAAAACCCCATACCGTTAGTCGCCTCTTATGACATCCGTGGGTAGTAAGAGGGGTGACATTCTAAGCCAAACCTACATTGCATGAATTTTATAATTAGTTTTATTTTATATAACTTAAATTATGTGTAGTGTTAATATCTTATTATAATTTTTAGACGCTATGGGACTATTACAGTCTTGTGTACAGTACCATCGAATCCTGGACTAAAACATCATGGAAAAAGATTGATGCTGACGGAATGGACCAGGAGTGCAAGCGGTTTACTAAAGATATACGACAGTTGGACAAAGACCTGCGAACACTGTTAGTAAACTAGTAAACTACTTCGTAAAAATATTTATAGCAAAGGTTTTTCAGATTGTGTGAATGAGTCTGTTTATTCAGTATTCATGCCTAAATACTATCTTTTTGCAATTTTTTTGTTGTTATTAAAATATATTTTATTTATTTAATAGACGTAAAAAATAATAGGCGTATTGGCTGTTATTTAGGTTATATTAGCATACATACATACATTTTCTCACGCCATTATTTCCCATTGGGGTAGGCGCACACTGTCGATCGCCCCTTTGTACGATCCTGGCAAACCTTTCTAGGTTCATTGACATTCATCAATCTCTTCATATATGGCCTTTTATTCTTCATAATTCGGATGCTTGCCTTTTTGAGCACATATTTATATTTCTTGGGCAAATAGAAAGTGTCCTCCGTTGTCGTCCTCTACTAACTATAGACACGTGTGAAAGATATTACACACGTGTCTATAAATTCCTTTTACCAATTTATTAACATCCACCCTCTATGTTCACAAACTAACAATATCATCTTTCACACCCTTTACGGCATGAACGTTGACTTTTGAGTTTGTCACTTGTTTATTTTAAGTATAAATGTAAGCGTTTCTTGCTTTCAGGGAACCATTCCTTGCAGTTGAAGCAACGATAAAGAATCTGATGACAGCTCTTAAAGCTATAACAGAATTGCAAAATCCATCTATGAAAGATCGTCATTGGCTAGAATTGATGACTGCAACAAAGGTATAATTAAAAACTTATCTATTTGCGTTCACTCCATTCGAAAGAGGAACTTTTACGTGCATTGATATAATACGTTATATTGTGTGATTACCTTACTCAATTTTGTAACAGTTGGAGGCTTGTACACAAAACTATTCGATGCTATTCGAATTTCTTTATTATTCAGCAGAAAATTAGCGTCGCATCGCAGTTATATGTACAAGCCCTAATACATAAATACGTTGAATTTATATTTAAAAGAGTTAGCATACTTTCTCAATCTTGGTGCTGGTGCCACCTCTTTATGTTCCTGAATAAGATACTAATAATTTTCATTGTATTTCCAATCCGTATTTTATAAGAATATATTACATAATCAGAAAATATATAAATACATTTGTCCACAGGTTAAATTCACGATTGACGATTCTACAACACTGGCTGATTTGTTAGCATTGAACCTACATAAGTTCGAGGAGGAAGTAAAGACAATAGTCGACAAGTCTGTTAAAGAAGCTGCTATGGATAAAACATTAAAGTAATTCTTACCTTATTATATATATTACTTACGTATTACTTACCCATACTCAAGATATTAATTCCCGCTGTCACAAAATCGATCGATCATCTCTTTGTTAAATTTTGCAAGTTTTTATCATCTTTTTTTCTTCTCACCTCCATTTTAGATAGATAGATAGATAAAAACTTAATTTATGTTAACATAACGATCACATACAACACATTATAATACATAGACACATTAAAACACATACAAAAATAAAAGTAAAAAAATTAATAAGAAAGTCAAAAATGTGTGAAAACTAAAAATAAACAAACAAATTACAAGTCTGCAAGGTATGGTAACACAAACTAGGCCATAACTCAGCGTTTGTAAATGCTATATAGCAAAAACACTGATTTTCAGTTATAGCCTCAGAACATTGCATGGTAAACAAAAAATATATTGAGCATCTGCTACAAACATAAAAATACTTACAAATAAAACTTCAAAAATAAATATGGTTAACACAATCCTACGCAAATGGATAATAAAAAGTCAAAAGAGTCAATAAATAAATTTTACAATCAGACTAGAATTACAACATACAAAATAATTATATTATGTAAAAAAAATAAAATAAGTAGAGAACTGTTCAATTAACCCTATTTCACTGAGAGTTGATAACAGATTGAGCAAAGCATTTCGGTATATTTAATCTTTGAATCTCAAGTAAATGAGTCTTCAGTATGGTTTTAAATTTAAATTTACTAGTAGAATCTCTAATGGGTGGAGGGATATTGTTCCAACACTTTGTAGCGTGATATCGAAAACTTCCAGTGAAAGCTACGGTGCGATGAATGTGCGTGTATTGCTAAAGGTTCATGTCTAGAACGAGTAGGATAGAACCCGTGAAAATTTGAAAACCTCAATTTCTCAAACAAGTACTCAGGGGTTTAAAATTTAATAATATCGTACATTAATGAGGCTGTGTGCAATCGCCTGCGGGAGTCCATGTTGAGTAATGATGAATTATTGAGCAACGGGGACATATGGCTTCGTGGAGGTGCATCGAAACAAAACCTGTAGCAGGCATTTTGAACACGCTATATCTGCCTCTCAGACGATGATAAAAGCCTAGGTCCATAAACGATATCCGCATAGTTAAGTTTTGAAAGAATAACTGATTCACAAAGAGTTATGCGGGCTCTTTCAGAAATGTAACAGCGAACCTTATACAGAATTTATATCCTATAAAAACAGTTTCTGATCAAATTATCTACATGTTTTACGAAGCGAAGTTCACTGTCGAACTTAAGCCCTAGATTACGGGTGACGTCAATACGCTCTATATTTTGATCTAAAATATTTATAACAGGATTCTGCGATGTAATTTTAGAGATATGAGATTTGCTTCCCAGAATCATAAATTTTGATTTCAGCGGATTGATCAGCAATGCATTCTTATCACTCCATTGAGACACACTATTTAAATCATCATTTTCAGCCTTTGTTTCTCACCGTTGCATGGAACTAATTTCCAATGCAATATCTCTACTTTGCTGCTAGTTGTTTCACCCAGCTTTATCCACTATAAATTATAGATGGGCCTAGAACATCATCAGACACTGCTATTCGAATTCTGTCAGACGTCGATTGACTCAGCATTAAACTCTGTTTTTCCATTTACAGCAATTCCATTTTAATAATTCTTATTAATTATCTTATTCGTTTCTACCCATAGTAAATTAACTTCCTGGGTTTACTAACTCTTTATTTTTTAACTTTCTTACCATATATAAATACAATATGATAATCAGCCATTCTGTAACGCTTTCCTCTCTGTCAAAACTATGGTGTTGGTTTTTTACATTCAATAATTCAATATAAACTATAATACAAGTAGCAGGTACTACAATTGTTATAAGTTTTGTATATAAAGTGTAAGTGTAGTAGTAGTAAGGCGTTATATCGCATTTATTACTTTTAATACCCTTATAGGTTGTGTACCTTTATATGATTGATTTCAGAGAGTTAGAAAATACTTGGGCAGTTTTGGAGTTCGATTATGCTCCTCATGACCGGACGGGAATCAAATTGCCTAAAGCTGGAGAGGAACTTATTGAAATACTTGAAGATAACCAGGTTAGTCTGAGATTTTCATTATACTCAATTTGTCATCGTTTCATGATTTATATATCATGTATCATACCATAATAATAATAATATAAATACATATACTCATGCCGTTAGTTCCCATTGGGGTAGGCTGAGACTATGGATCGCCACAATGTACGATCCTGGCAAACCTATCTTGCTTCGTTCACATTCATTAATCTTTTCTTACATGCTCTTTTATTCTTCACACTTCGGACAGCTGCCTTTATGAGCACATTTTCTATTTGGTCCAAATGAGTCCTCCGAGTCCGTCTTCTACTAACATTACTTTCCACATTGTCTTGATAGATATCTTTCACCAATTTACCTCTATTCTCTTAACCCATTCATCCTCTCTATGTGCCAAAACCATCTCAACATTCCTTTATATAAATTTTATTTTTTACAATTAATAAACAATTTAAATGTTGATACCAAAAGGGTCTTAAGATGTCAAATGATCGTTCGATTTAGAGCCGTTTGCACATCACAACTTTTTGTCGCGCGGACAAAGCGCGTTGGTCGCGATACACACGCAAATCAGAAGCCGACCATAAATTTTTGGTTAGAACCAGCGTGCCGTTGACGCACTACAGAGAAACAACACAGGTTCTTAGATATACCTTTTTAGGGACTTATTAAGCTTTAAGATTCTGTTACTTTATGTAAAAAGCAACTCTGAGTATGATGTGTATTTTCCATTCCTATTATTTTACGGTATACCATGTTATGGAAAAATATCCTATAATTTCAGAATCAAGTACAAATGATGATGTCCTCGAAATTCATCGGTTTCTACGAAGCTGAAGTATCGGTCTGGGCTAAAAAGCTGAGCACGGCTGATGCAGTCATTTCACTTTGGTTCGAAGTGCAACGGAAATGGCAGTATTTGGAGAGCATATTCGTTGGCTCGGATGATATAAGATCTCAACTTCCCGAAGACTCTAAACGTTTT
The DNA here is from genome assembly GCA_963576735.1 of Bedellia somnulentella. Classification (NCBI taxonomy): domain Eukaryota; kingdom Metazoa; phylum Arthropoda; class Insecta; order Lepidoptera; family Bedelliidae; genus Bedellia; species Bedellia somnulentella. The sequence goes on along the minus strand of OY755185.1, from coordinate 7,422,822 downwards.
GATACCATTGATAGAGTTTTTAAGGTGAGTAACAAATACATGATGGTCTAAATTTCGTCTAAATGATTCTCAGGAAGTCTTACGCAGAAGAAGTTTAACATAATAAATGGCCATATCTAAAAATCAAAAAGACATATGATCAAATAAGATTTAATTTCAGTAATAAGTATAATTAAACAATGAAGTATACAAAGAAATTTTCCGTCATTAATACGCAAGTAGTTAAAAGATAGAAATTTTAATATTGACCACTTTGATTATATATGGGGAAATAATACATATTTTATGAAAATCAAGTTTGAAGGTTGCTTTTTGCATAATAATAAAATTCTATATTATGTGACTACTGCACAAACTTGCGACCTGACCGGACCCATGAATTTATTTTTTCACAAAAATGTAAATGAAACTGTAGAGGCTCCAACAACGCACGCAGGCGAAGGAATACAAATTCTATCCCGCCTACGATCACCATTTTGGTTGACTTTGATTTGTAGCAGCTACTGTCCTTACGAATATCGTATTTGTAGGTCTAAATACATTTATTTTATTTTTTGTCAGATTAATAAGCAATTTTGGTTTTCACACAGGAAATGCTCAGAGATATTGCTTCAACGCCTAATGTGATACAAGCAACTAACAAACCCGGTGTTCTTGACAAGTTAGAAGATTTAATGCAAGCCCTTAATCTTTGCGAGAAAGCTCTCAATGACTATTTGGAAACTAAGCGTCTAGCGTATCCGCGGTTCTACTTTATTTCTTCGGCAGATTTGTTAGGTATGGTTTTATCATAGCTTTATGTCATATCATAGCTTCTTGGACCGGAGGTTGCGGGTTCAATCCCCGCTGAGAGAAACATTTAATGCGATGAGCATAAATGATTGTTTCTTAGTCTCGGATGTTATTTATATGTGTATTATGCAATATTAAATATATCGCTGAGTTAGTATCCCCTAACGCAAGCTCTACTTAGTATGGGGCTAACTTGATCTGTGTCTAATATGTCCGTATATCATAAAATAGATTTCAGGTGATTACGCGTATATGGGCTATATTTGTATTGTTTTTTAGATATTCTATCCAACGGAAACAATCCATCAGCAGTAAGCAAACACTTATCCAAGTTGTACGACAATTTGGCTAAACTAGTTTTTCCAGCGAATGGTGGGAGGACTGCGTATGAAATGATTTCTAAAGAAAACGAAGAACATGTGCCATTCAAAGCGCCATGTTGTGATTGTTCAGGAAAGGTAAGGTATTATCGTGATTTATTTAGGATTACACACTTAGTGTGTAGTGTCGTCTTAGAATAGCACTACCCCATTTCTTCCGGTGGGTGTACGTAAGAGGCGACTAACGGTATTGGAGCTATTAAGGATTTTTTGGGCGATGCGGTTGGAGACCCATCACCAACAACCTTTACTTTACCATCTTTTCCCCACACAACTTTCCAAAAGTGGCTGAGGAATTTCTAATTCCTTAGCTCTGGCTACCCCGTTTAGGGATTTATAGCCGTGAGTATATGTATATGTATGTACAAATTTAGATCAAATAAAAAAGGAATGTATGATGAATGTAAATGAAGGTTGAGAGGTTTGCCGGGATCGTACAAAGTGGCGAACGATAGTCTCTGCTTAGCCCTATGGGAACTAATGGCGTTAGTGTAATGTATGTATTTTTGTATGTAACGTAGTATCTTTTTTACTAATAAATAAAGGAAAGAAAAATTCCGAAAAAAAAAAATCTTTCCTTTATTTATTCATTATTTATTAGAAAAAAAAAAATATTTCTTTCCTTTATTTATTAGTAATAATCCCCACATGAGGTTTTCATGAACAAAAAGATTTAAATTAGTATCTTTTTTGTTATGCGTGATGGCCACTTTGTTTGGCTAGAGGATTTGAATTAGAGCGGCTACTTCAGATTACGTACATTTATACATATTTTCACTCCGTTTGTTCCCATTGGGGTAGGAAGAGACCATTGATTGCCACTTTACTTGAAATTCTAGATGTTTGATCTACCTTATCCTAGTTATAGTACAGATTCATACAAAAGCTTACAACTATAACTTAAATATTATAATATTTATACATTAAGATTTCTTCCTGGTATATATTATTATTCATTTAGCATATTACACATTTTAAAAGACTGCAACATGTTTACATAGTAAAAGCAATTATATAGTCGTATTGCACTTTTTGCTGAAAATAAGTTAACTATAAAATGTTACTAGTACAACTAATCCTTGGAAAATGACAATTAAATTCAATATTAAACATAATTAAAAATACATTATTTTTAATTGTTTTAAAGGTAGAGGTATGGCTTAATCGTGTGACGGATTGCATGCGATTTACTCTGAGGGATATTTTTGATCACTGTGTAAAGTCATATGAAAATAAACCTCGTGAAGAGTGGCTGTTCGACTGGCCGGCTCAACCAGCACTTGTGGGGACACAAATCTGGTGGACTACGGAAACCAACCAGGCATTTGAAAAATTGGAAGAAGGTATAATTAACCCGTGTAGTGCCGGCTTAGAATGTCGCTACCCCTCTCTACCCACGGGTGTCGTAAGAGGCGACTAAGGGTATTGGGGTCTTTTTATTGGATTTTTGGGCGATGCGGTTGGAGACCCATCACCAAAAACCTTTAGTTTTACCATCTTTTCCCCACTCAACTTCCAAAAGTGGCTGAGTAATTTATAATTCCTTAGCTCTGGCTACCCCTTCTAGGGAAATATAGCCGTGAGTATATGTATGTATGTATGTATAATTAACCTATGCATTTAAATTATGTCATATATATCACGGCCATAAATCCAAAAAAAGGTACCCAGAGCTTCAGATTAATTACAGTCATAGTTTTGAAGCTAGATCGCCCCAACAGTGGTGCAGAGGCTAGTATCTCTTCATTTGAAAACGTAATGCGTGTTTGTGATCAGGTGCTCAGATATTCATGCATTTCGCTTTAATAATACCGTAATGAAGAGTTAAAAGTGTGGGAACAGCAAAGATATACTGGCCAGTACACTTTGCTGTGTATCAGTACTAACTTATAATTTGTATTTATACTTGGTTAAAATAACACTCCGATACCGTGATGTAGGATTTTTTATGACTCTGCTAGTATGCAAGCGAGTCCACCGTCTAGAGGTCGGGCGCCACAAAAGCAACCCTAGTTCACCCTTACAGTCAACAAATCTTATAAATGTACTCAAAATTTAGAAAACATTTATGAAACCTTAATTCAATATTTTTAATCTTGAGGTAGAGCATTTTCTGTTACAAATAAAGTTGTTTTTATAATTGAATTTTTATTCCAGGATACGAAAACGCTCTAAGAGATTATCAAAAAAAGCAAATTGCTCAGCTGAATGCATTGATTGTTTTACTTCTTGGAGATTTAACAGTTGGAGACCGACAGAAGATTATGACAGTTTGTACCATCGACGTACATTCTCGGGATGTCGTTGCCAAACTGATTGTGGCTAAAGTAGAGACTTCCAACGCTTTCCAATGGCAAAGTCAGTTAAGGTAAGATTTTTATCAGCAATAAATTTAAATATTTTACAACATACATACAAATGCTCCTGGCTATAAATCTCCTAAAGGGGTAGCCAGAGCTACAGAATACGAAACTCCTTGCCACTTTTGGAAGTTAAGTGGGAAAAATATTGCAAAACAAAGGTTCTTGGTGATGGGTCTCCAACCGCATCGCCCAAAATCACTTGAAAGCCCCAATACCCTTAGTCGCGTCTTACAAACACCCACGGGCACTAAGGGGGTAGTGCTATTTTAAGCCGACACAACACAGCTATATATAATATTTCACAATTTTATAATTATTTTTTTATATACAGACATCGTTGGGATTTGAAGACGGAGAACTGTTACGCCAACATTTGCGATGCACAATTTCTTTACGATTACGAATATCTCGGAAACACTCCCCGCCTTGTCATCACTCCATTAACGGATAGGTGTTATATTACTCTTACTCAGGTATGTTGAATATCTTTTATTTTAAATAGGTTAAAGAAAAGGTGAAGCTAGCATATCATGTGGTTAAAACCATCGCGATCCCGAAAATAATAAGATAATTTTCGTAACAACATTTTGCTTGTTGAAAAACTACACGTAAAATATATTTTATTTATACTCTCAGGCTGTTATGGTATGATTAATAGGATACCCTAGTGACGCAGATCTAAAGAGGAATCTTTTTTTATTTTATAGAGTTTACATCTTGTAATGGGTGGTGCTCCGGCGGGTCCCGCAGGTACGGGCAAAACTGAAACTACTAAGGATCTTGGTCGTGCCTTGGGTGTAATGGTTTATGTGTTTAACTGTTCGGAACAAATGGACTACAAATCATGCGGAAATATTTATAAAGGTATCGGTATATATTTGTAAAGGTTATATTGTGATAAGGATGGTTTAAACCACTGATCTTTTCAATAGAAGCTGTTTCATGTCCGCGTAGAATAGCGACAACCTATTTCTTTTCGCGAATATCGTAAGACTTGAGGGCTTTTAGATTATTTACGGGCGATAAGGCTGGATGGATCTCATGAACTTAACTTCCAAAACAGACTTGTCATATTTTCAATTCCCCAGCTCTGACTTACCACTACTTTGTGATTATGCCGTAGGTATATGTATCTATTCAACATTGAAATGTTTGGGCTTTCAAGAACGATTGTATATTTCAATATATAAGTTTGTATGTCTCAAATAATTACTATTTAAACCTTCATTCACTTCATCCTTTCTTGAGATATTTTTTGAAGCACTAGTTATGTTTTATAAAATTACTAGCTGACCCGACAGACTTCGTACTGTCGAATTTGCTTATGACAAAACTTTAGGCGTTATTTCCGGTACTCTTAGTTCAACCAGGCGTGAATATTTTATGGGTAAACTTGAAACGAAGCGCCGCGCCGCGCTGCACTGAAAATTTTATAATTCGACACAACCATCAACGTTGTCTGCCCTCGGGTGTCCGCCCGTTCGGGTCGCGCACCTCAACATGAGGCTTATTCCACTTTTCCCCGTTGACAATCCCCGTCAACGGGGAAAAGTGAACTTTTTGTTCACAAATCCCCGTTAACACAGATTGGAGCGTGTAATGGGGATTAGTGAACTAAAAAGTTCATTAATCCCCGTTACGTTAAAAATAAAATAATCATGTAAGAATCAGGTACCTTCTATTTATTATTGGATAAGAACTCACTTATTAATTATTGTTATAATCAAATTTAATAAAATTTAAGCTTGATTACAACACCATTTATACTAAAATCTAAATTTTTACTATTATTTACGTTTCTTCGATAATGATAGAGCTGTTAATAACAAAACGTAAGTACAAACTATAAAACAAAATACAGACAGTTACTTTCAAGTAATAACTGATTTTACATTTCTTACTGCCTACAATTACAGTTTAATAGTTACTTTCAAGTAATAACTGATTTTACATTTCTTACTGCCTACAATTACAGTTTAATAGTTAAATTTACTTAACACGCCTAACAAAATCACAAAAACTTTTTGAGAAGAATAATTCCCCATACATTGTTATTCTGTATTTTGAGTTATTTCATAAACGCACGCAATGCAAACCTCCAAAAAGCTCGTTTTTCTTCCGCCCGTCTGATAACTGTTACGATTACTCTAATAATTTCTTAAGTAGGTACACCTAAATTACACACCTATAGAATCCCTGAAATGTCTTCTTTCCATTATTGAAAACCGCATAGCTATTGATATAGTAGTTTTTGAGATCCTAGGTAACAAACACATTTTGGGCGCCCTTCACAACTTAATTTTATACTATGTATAGATAGAAGAGAAAACACTCTCTTACTCTGAGTATTTTGTGAAACTTGTATTGGAAATGTCTTGACTAGTTAATGTGCATATGTGTAAGAAAATAAGGAAGCATCAAATTTACATCGTATTCTGAAAACTTAATTTACAGGTCTTGCACAAACGGGAGCTTGGGGATGTTTCGATGAATTTAATCGTATAGCAATAGAAGTACTTTCCGTGGTAGCTGTCCAAGTGAAATCTGTCCTGGATGCTATCAAGATGAAGAAGAAGAAATTCGATTTTATGGGAGAGTCGATAAGTTTGATTCCGACCATAGGGATGTTTATTACCATGAATCCCGGGTATGCCGGTAGAACGGAATTGCCGGAAAATTTAAAAGCTCTATTTAGGTATGAAATGTAGCGTTATTATTATGATTTGCCTAATTTATTCCACTGCAAGACAAAGGCCTTTTTCCCCCTCCTCCACTCTTCACGCTATTGATCTACCTCCCACCAGTCATTGTTATGGTATCTCAGCTTGTCACTCTTTCGCTTCCTGGGTAGATCACGTCCACGTTTCGCGTTTGGGATGAGGGTTGTGAGTTTGGCCCATCGATCGGGTTGCATACCGGCGACGTGGCAATGAGGAAATGTACTATATATTCATTTTAATTTTAACAAATAAATATATAATTTAATATGATTTATATAATACTAGCTGACCCGACAGACTTCCTACTGTCAAATTTGCTAATGCCAAAGTTTTGACGTATTTTCCGGTACTCTAAGTTCAATCAGGCATGTATATTTATTTAGTCAAAATTTTCCGGGATATAAAGTATCCTATGTTACAATTTCGGTCATTATCTAGCTTTCTGCCAAATTTCATTCATATACATAATGTACTTGAGGAGCCTTTTCGCCTCAAACAGATAAACATCCAAACATCTAAACTTTCACATTTATAATATTAATAGTTACATATTGTTTTACTTCATTGCTCGTTTTTTTTTGCTTTCAGACCATGCGCTATGGTTGTACCGGATTTCGAACTGATTTGTGAAATCATGTTGGTTGCTGAAGGTTTCCAAGATGCACGTTTACTAGCTCGCAAGTTTATCACGCTTTATATGTTATGCAGGTGCGTATACTAAATTGCGGTGCAAACCTAGCTTTCACTACCTGCTAACCTTCACTAAAGTATCAACCGAGTATATACATTTAAAATAAAATTAGTCAATAAATAAATAATAATAATATTTAGAATGGATCACATACGATTTTTATACTATAAAGGTTAGGTGTGAAACAAAATTAATAGCTTAGTAGGAATATCACCGCTTTTCATATAGCAGACATGAATTTAAATTCTGTGTCGGGCCAACACTAATGTGACTTTTCGTAAGTCATACGTATAAAACACACATTTATTGGGCTTGATTATGGCGAGGGAAAACATCATGAGGAGGCCCGCATGGCTGGGTTGTACTTAGTAATATGACAATGTCCCTACAATTCGGCGATAGGCCTGCCCGTCTCGCGTGAATACACTGTCCAAGTAAAACCAGGATACTTTGAACACCAGAGGGTAGGCCCACGTGCGCACGAGCGCTATTTTATCTTCACGATATCGGTTAAAATGAGATGCCAGTATAGGATACCTCGTAAGTGTATCAGATATGGATGTATTATACCACGCGATATCTAGTGAAAAGGTCGCTTGTACTAGGTGACATAAATGACCTGACCTGTAATAAATATAGGTATTTGTATCGCTTCCACGCCTTCGCGGATTTACTGCGGGAAATTTGAGTTTAAGTGAGGAACCCCTTTAGTGAGCTAGTGCAAAAGGCAAACGATTTTTGAAATTCATATTTATTAACAACTAGTGGATCGGGCCCAGCTTCGCACGGGTAGCGTAGTTTTAAAAATATCGGAGGTTTCTTCAATCACTGCTCAACCTTTGTGAAATTTAATTTAGTGCAATTTATAGCATTCCTGAATAGTGTAGCTTTGTGATTGTGAAAGCGCTTTAATGAACGGTTCAGTATCTCCGAAGATAAAACCATGCAAACAAACAATCAGAGTTACAAACTTTGCATACATACAGGGAGTATATGTATACTCCCGGCTATCTTTTGCGCGCGCAACCATTACTAAAAAAATATCCTTATAGCATTCACGTGCGACGAAAGGGCGCGATAGCTTATTTCATGTATAAGTTTGGTTATTCTATACCGATTTCTATGTTTTTTTTATTGAATAGACAATAATGTAAACTTTTTTAAATGAGAGATGAATGAAAAATCTATCAACGTAAGAGTTAACAAATATAATCAAAATGCTCCGAACTACTAATCTATCACGAATTACACGTGTTATTAGGAGTCAACCATAAAAGATAGACATATGCTGCAGAAGGATATTTTTTAGAAAATTTTATGTAAAATATTTCCGTCGTACATGATTTCTATGTAACTATAACCACTAAGGCTGCACACGCGACGGAAGCTTAAAAAATGGAGTAACTTCCCCCGTTTTACCAAATTTTCCCAAAATTCCCCTTAATTCCCCTTCACTACTCTGCTGAAAAGTACACTATAACCTGCCCTGGAGTATGAAGAATAATTCTACCAAGTTTCGTTAAAATCCGTCTAGTAGTTTTTGTTTCCATAAGGAACATACAAACCGACAGACAGACAGACAGACAGACAGACAGACAGACAGACAGACAGACAAAAATTTTACTGAGTGCATTTTTGGCATCAGTATCGATCACTGATCACCCCCTGATAGTTATTTTGAAAATATATTTAATGTACAGAATTGACCTCTCTACAGATTTATTATAAGTATAGATAGATGTTAGATTTGTTTTAAAATACACATATTACAATAATTCTAATATTGCATAATTTTGTTCACGAAGGGAGTTGTTGTCAAAACAAGATCACTACGACTGGGGGCTACGAGCAATTAAGTCTGTGCTGGTCGTTGCGGGATCTCTTAAGGTAGGTGTGATTTCTCCAAAACTTAATTAATGTATGTGCCCCCTAAATTAAAACTAATTTTAACATTAATCCGTAATAACAGAGAGGGGATCGCCTTCGTCCAGAAGATCAAGTGTTAATGAGAGCTCTTCGAGATTTTAACATTCCTAAAATTGTAACGGATGACACCCCAGTGTTTATGGGTCTAATTGGTGACCTCTTCCCAGCTCTGGATGTACCCAGAAAACGCGATCTTGATTTCGAAAAGTCCCTAATAAACGGAGCTTTGTCGATGAAGTTGCAACCTGAAGCTGGTTTTATTTTAAAGGTAAATTAGTTTTACACTGATTTAATATAGGGCAAAAAGTTTAATGACTATTGGGCGAATTTTCAAATGGTTTTGTATTTTTAAAACATAGTTTGTTCAATAATGAGATATATTTCAGATTGAAATTTATTTGAAAAACTTAGAAATGTACTAATACAATTGTTGCACATTTATCAATGACTTCTAATTACAGTAATTAATTTCAGTAATAACTGTTTGGAAATGTTTTTCTGGTCATAAAATGTATCCTGGTAGCACTTTTTTCCTATTCTGAATTTATTTTGCTGAGATTTACATAGACTTACTAGAGTATTTGCCGAAATTACTTTAGTTTCCCGATTTTTTAATAAGCTCTTATTGAGCACAGTTATTAGTAAATTTGTTAATCATACTAAAATATTATTATTAAACAGATGGTGCAATTGGTGGAGTTATTTGCTGTAAGACACTCGGTATTTATAGTAGGATTTGCCGGAACCGGAAAATCAATGGTGTGGCAGTGTTTAAACAGAACATATCAGGTACATTATGGATAATTAGACTTTGTATAAATAATGTGATAGTTAGGCGTCCTCAACACAATTGCATTTTATCTGCATATGCTGGCTTTACGAATTCGTAAAAAAATTGAGGTAGAGGACGCTGACACCAGTAAGGTGTTAAGAAGCAAGGAAAGACAAATTTCGCAACAGTGGTTACTTGATACCATAGCTCAGTTGGCAGAGCGACCGGGGTGAAGACCGGGATGTCGCGGGTTCAAGTCCTGCTAGTGTCAAAATTTTTCTTTCCTTGATTGATAAGTAACATTATGGATTAATTATATAAAAAGAATCAACTGTATTAAATTATGAGACAGCGGAAATATAATCTAAAACATTAATTTCAGATGATGAAACTAAAACCGTATTATAACGATCTGGATCCTAAAGCAGTGACCAACGATGAATTATTCGGGGTGATAAATCCGGCGACTCGAGAGTGGAGAGATGGCCTGTTCTCTGTAATAATGCGAGATATGGCCAACATGACTGGCGATGGACCTAAGTGGATCGTGCTTGATGGTGATATTGATCCGATGTGGATTGAAAGTCTTAATACTCTTATGGATGATAACAAGGTAGTTTTAATTTAATGCAATACTCAACTCAGACTTTCACGCCGTATATTCCCGAAGGGGTTGGCATAGGTACTAAACTTCCGAACATCACATGCCATTGTCACCTGGTGTTCAGAGTACCCACGACGTTTTGCTTGGACAGTGTACTCACGTGATAGGGGAGGGTCTATCGCCATTTTGTACGAATACAGTGTTACACGACAAAGTACAATGTGGGTTTCCGCACGATATTTTCCCTCACCGTTAACAACCACGATATATTAACCACACATATGACTTTAGAAAAGACAAAAATTGGTGTAGGCATGAATTTGAACCCTCTGCCCGTTATTGTCTGCACGATAAGCGGTGTTCTACCCACTGAGCTAAGCTATCACGGATTATTAGTTACTGTTGTGGTACCTCAGCTCTCTCTCAGCTGCTTAATATAACAACAACAACATAAGTATTATTGCTAATCCACTACTTCTCTTTCAAGGTGTTGACATTGGCAAGTAATGAGCGAATTGCGCTAACCAGATCAATGCGTTTATTGTTTGAAATATCAAATTTACGAACTGCAACCCCTGCTACTGTTTCTCGAGCTGGCATCCTCTACATCAACCCGCAAGATTTGGGATGGAATCCGTATGTATTCTTAATGTTTTGGAATATAACAAATAAAATTTACATACATTTACTCACGCCGTTAATTCCCATTGGGGTAGGCAGAGACTATCGATCGCCACGATCCTGGCAAACCTCTCTAGCTTCATTCACGTCCATCAATCTTTTCATTCATGCTCTTTTAGCCTTTTTGAGCACACTCTCAATTTAGTCCAAGTGTGTCCTCTGTGGTTCTCTTCCATTTACATTACCTTCCACATTAGCTCTTTACAAATTTCCTATCATTCATCCTCTTGATGTGCCCAAACCATCTCTTCACTCGTTTCCTATCTTATTTACAACTACTAACGGTCAATTGCGGTTCACGTTAGTGATAAAATTGTGTTAAGTCAAAATCATTAACAGATTTTTTTTCTTTTTAGTTTTGTGGCATCATGGATTGAGACGACTCTTGACGATGAATCTGAGAAAGCAATGATGACGGTGTTCTTCGATAAATATATTCCACCTTTGTTAGAGTCGTGTAAGAAATATAAAAAAATAACTCCTCTGACAGAATTACAGCAGATTCAACTCACGTGTTACTTACTCGAATGCTTCCTTAACAAAACTCTGTTACCTAGCGAGTGTCCCAAAGAGTGGTAAGAATTAATTTATCATCAGCATCATTTATCAATTTATTAGTAGTGTAAAGACCGCTATACATGGAATGGTCACGAAGTTAGCTTGTTTGTATAGCTGCATAGTAATTGATATCAACGAACTGCTCGAGAAGTTGCTGTCCTCTATTGAAGGTGCAGTAGATCACTGCGCTAGCAACCACTGGAAACATTTTGACTGCTTGAGCGCTCGTGTATGTGTGATTGCAGAAGATTGTAGAAGTGAAGCAGTCTTAATTAATATGCGGATAAACCATATTTAAGTTTAGAAGCGCCTATTGAATGTTTTCATGAATTATGTTTTTTTTACTTGACAGGTACGAAATATACTTTGTATTTTCTGTACTGTGGGGATTTGGCTCTGGTTTGTTTCAAGATCAATTGATCGATTGGCGCACAGAATTCAGCAAATGGTTCTGCAATGAATTCAAAACTATTAAGTTCCCATTGACTGGAACTATTTTCAGTTTCTTTATTGATCCCGAAACAAAGAAGTTTTTGCCGTGGTCTGAAAAAGTTGAATCTTTTGAGTTGGACCCTGATATTCCTCTTCAGGTATGTAAATTTACCAAAGTAAACTAAACAATTGGAAATCAAAACTAATTTGAAGGTCTCAACAAAATGTGCAATTACCTCAGGAGTGTATCTGACAAAATGGGTCGTAATGAACATGACAAGAGAAAAATCATGTCAAATAGTCATATCGTACCCCACACTATGGATATTTGAAACCCTCCTCTTGTTGTTGAATAGGACAAATCATTCGGTCAATTATAGCTAACTATGGGAATGAGGTCATCCGTCGAGTAAGGATTGACATATATCGGGATCGGGAAGCTGCGACATATCTCCTCGTCCGATATTTCGCAATATCGAAAGACAAAGTCTCAAGGCTCAAATCACTATTCTTTCCTTTCGATACATTCCAGAATTTCATGTTTCTACTTTTTGAAATGAACATTATATACTACCAAGACTAAACCGAGTTTTTATCTTTACAGTCATGTCTGGTTTCAACATCAGAAACAACAAGAACGCGTTTCTTTATGGATTTATTGATGGCAAAACAGAAACCCATAATGCTAGTCGGCAGCGCCGGAAGTGGCAAGACCGTCAGTGTGGCGGCTAAATTGAATTCTCTTCCGGAATCTTTTGCAATCACTAATGTGCCGCTTAATTTTTATACGTCATCAGGTAGGATTTTGTTTTATTATATCATTTCTAATTATGCTCCAGGTCACTTCGACACTTCTAAGAATCATATTTTTCCTTTACATAAGTTGGTCCCTTTGTATGATCAATATTCTGTCATTTGGTGTTCAGAATATTAAATTCTCATCTGGCCGGAGTACCTTAAATATATTCGCATAATAATATATAAGTAGTGAAATATTTGCCTAAAATGTATTTGATCGTTTTCTCTGGGTCTTTTAGTAATTAGATGAAAAGGAGTTTTTTTATATAAGCCTTGGTAAATCGGTGGTGTATTGAGTACGCTATGACTAAGACTCACAATATAATCACTTATTATTTCAGAAATGATCCAAAAAATCTTGGAGAAGCCACTAGAGAAGAAGTCTGGTAGAATATACGGACCGCCTGGTAGCAAGTTTATGATTTATTTCGTGGACGACATGAACATGCCCGAGGTTGACAAGTACTACACTGTGCAAGCTCACACGTTGATCCGTGAATTCATGAACTACAACCATTGGTATTAATTGCCGTATTATAGTTTTATTATATAATAACAATGTCAATTTTGGTTTGGTTTGCTTGCTTTGTAGTGCCAGCTTAGATTGTCACTACCATTTTCTACCCACGGGTGTTATAAGAGGCGACCAAGGGAATGAGGCTTTTTAAAGTTTTTAAGCGATGCCGTTGGAGAGCCATCACCAACGATACTTTATTTTTACCATCTTGTCCCCTATCAACTTCCAAATGTGGCTGAAAAGTTTCTAACTTTAAAGCTCTGGCTTCCCCTTTTTGGAATATTTAGTTTCGCAATGCATTTGCGCCTTTAATTGGCCTGCCTCTATCAAATGAACTTACTGCCCAGGTAAAAAGCGGGTAATCCGAACTCTGTTAATAATAGCACATCAAGTGATTTTCAGAAAAAATAGTACCTACCTTTGATTGTGCGAAGAATATATGGCGTAAATAATTATGTTTATTCATATGAAGGTGGTTATCTTTTATAAGAAATAGTAATATATCACACAAACATGTATTTTGGCTATAAATTTCAAAAAGGGGCAGTTAGAGCTTCATAATTAGAAATTGCCACATCCCTAACGATAAGTTGCCTATTACGACACCCGAGAAAAAAATTGGGCCTAGTAATACAATTGAACTCAGAAACCGGCTATTCTTAAATATTTTTTTATTGTGTGCGATTTGAAAACCCATTCTCTTCATATTACTCAGTCAGGCATGTCATATCTATTTATTAATTTTATGAACAAATAATAATAATAATGAACTTACAAGGGGCAATCGTTAGTCTCAGTAAGTTTATCGCTGTTTTGTTCGGATACAAAGTCTTAATATATATGTTTAAACTCCGCCTTCTATATTCTCTCAAGACAATTTCTATTACTATTGCAATAAGAAACCTTAGTCTAAGAGCCCGCGACGGCCAGACCTTAGTTATAGTATAAAGTCTAAAAGTTTCTCTGTGTATGTCCACTATACAGCTAAGAACGATCCCAGGCTATGAAACTTGGGTCGCCCCGGCTTTGGCAGGTAACAGGTAGTAAAGGTGTGTAAAAATGTATCTCAAATTAGGTATAGCATAAAGCTTAGTTTTCATATATTTTATTAGTGGTTATCTTAGAAATCACCTCGTCCACAGCCAGACACTTAGTACAGTTGCAACCCCCTGCCAGGCACCCTTAAAGTAGGGTTAATTTTAATGATACTTTAGTTATAGTATAACATCTGAATTTTATATATGTTATTTGGAGAAGTATAAAATGATGTTTCCTCAGTAGCCAGACAATTTGTATGGTTCCCCTATATTGCCAGACACGTTAAAGGTCTATTGTAGGTGCGAGCGCGAGGGGCATATGCGAAATGGGTGCGAGTGAGATAGTGCGCTCGGTCCACGGCGATCTTTTACTGCGCATCAGCTATCCTTTATTTTACATTCTGTAATAAACAAATTTTTAGATTTATCAAGAAAATTTATTATTTAAAATTATTAGAGACCAAAAATTAAGTTTTAAAAAAAATGTTTAGTAAAATTTTACGCAGATAAATCTTTAAATCAACAATGCATAAATGTAATAAATTAGGTTGTAGAGTTTTATATGCTTAATTTAAATATTTAATTCAATAAAATTTTCAATATTTTGCAAACAATTTTTTATATACTATAAGGAGGGAATAATAGGCAGGCCGGCATTCGTAAGAAAGGTTGCTCGATGAGCAAAAGTCTTTACAATAGTATTACATCCTTGGTGCTTGGTTTTTTTTGCCAAACTTGATAATCTTCGAATTGCTTGATATTTCAGTTTTAACTTCAGAGTAACATATATCTTTGCCACTATGTGTATAAATATTGCAGATGAATGTTTTTCTTTCATTTCCGATACGCGAAAATATATTAACTTGGCATTATTTGTCAATTTTAGTACTATGAATATTTTACATCATTTCAATTACACTTGATTAGCCGCCGAATGTTCCTTTTTTTGCCACAGTGCGCGCTGTGATCGATTCGTGTTCCCCCACCCCCTACTTTGCACCTAGCGAATAGACCTTTAACGTGTCTGGCAATATAGGGGAACCATACAAATTGTCTGGCTACTGAGGAAACATCATTTTATAGTTCTCCAAATAACATATATAAAATTCAGATGTTATACTATAACTAAAGTATCATTAAAATTAACCGTACTTTAAGGGTGTCTGGCTGGGGGTTGCAACTGTACTAAGTATCTGGCTGTGGACGAGGCGATTTCTAAGATCACCACTAATAAAATATATGAAAACTAAGCTTTATGCTATACCTAATTTGAGATACATTTTTACACACCTTTACTACCTGTTACCTGCCAAAGCCGGGGCGACCCAAGTTTCATAGCCTGGGATCGTTCTTAGCTGTATAGTGGACATACGCAGAGAAACTTTTAGACTTTATACTATAACTAAGGTCTGGCCATCGCGGGCTCTTGCTCTACCTATTAAGTACTAGCTGACCCGACAGACTTCGTACTGTTAAATTAGCTTATTACAAAATTATAGGCGTTTTTTCCGGTACTCTTAGTTCAATCAGCCGTGAATATTTTATTGATCATTTTTTTCCGGGATGTTAAGTATTTGGATCATTATCTTGCATTCTGCTAAATTTCATTCACGCAAATTATGTACTTGAGGAGCCTTTTCGCCTTAAACACACAAACAACCGAAACTTAACTACCTATTTTTTACCTATTCAAGGTTTCTTTGTACAAAATTATTATTTAAAATGATTCGCATAAATTAAATTTTAAAAATCAATTGTTAACTTGAAACGAAGCGCCGCACTGAAAATTTCATGATTCGACACAACCATCAACGTTGTCTGCCCTCACGTGTCTGCCCGATCGGGTCGCGCACCTCATGATGAGCCCACCCCCATCACCGCCGTCGCCGCCGCGCGCCGCTAGTCGCCGCCACTGTCGTGCTATGCGGACCGACCGACTTACACAACGACGAAACGCAGCCGCCGCCGCCGCCATCTCTGCCCTCGGCATTGTAAATGCATCTTGTGTATTAATATTAACATAAAAGTGTTATGATATGTATATATTCGGATAAAAGAATAAAATACGAATAAATAAATAAGAATACGAAGAATAAAAGAGCATGTATGAAAAGATTGATGGATGTGAATGAAGCTAGAGAGGTTTGCCAGGATCGTACAAAGTGGCGATCGATAGTCTCTGCCTACCCCAATGGGAACTAACGGCGTGAGAATATGTATGTATGTATGTATATTCGGAATCCTCATTTCATCAGCTTTAATTTGATATGCTTTTTGGGTCATTTGCACAACGCCATCTATCGGAGTTTGGATTCCAACTATCAACATTAGTTCTATATTTAGACTTAAGATGTCGTTGCAAGTACTATACTGAATTGCGTAACGTAATATTTTTCTTCTTGAACTCACAAAATTAATCATATCTTTTGATAGAGCGAACCGATTTCGATGAAACAAAAACTAAGTTATACCTCAAGTTACGTATAATTTTTGTATATATACATGTTCAGCATTGAATTCGTAGATTTTACGTGATGTGCGCACAAACAAACATATACACAGACAAACAGACAAAAATTTAAAAAATGATGGAAATGGGTTCTGTTACTTATCTGTTCACACGCTGGCTATTTTTTTTTTTTCAATTTCTTCAATGTACAAAAATGACTTTTCTACAGATTTATTATATGTATAGATTCTCTTGATTTTTAGGTATGACCGACAGAAGCTATCTTTAAAAGAAATAACGAACTGTATGTTTGTTTCATCAATGAATCCGACAGCTGGATCGTTCTCTATTGATGCCCGACTGCAAAGACATTTTTGTACTTTTGCTGTGAGGTAAACAATTTTGTTCAAAATAAATAAGGTAAAAATGAACAATTTACCTATTTAAAAAAATACTTTAATAGTTTCCCAGGTTTAGATGCGTGCTTCCATATCTACAAGCAGATTCTCTCCCAACATTTGAACAACCCGCTCAACAAGTTTTCGCCCGGTGTTACACGGTATGCTGAAACGCTAGTGAATGCAGCTCTAGCCCTGCATAATAGGCTGTCCTCGACGTTCTTGCCGACCGCCATCAAGTTTCATTATATTTTCAACTTGAGAGATCTATCGAATATATTCCAGGTACGTCTTAATTTTTTCTTCATAACAAATCTTTTAAAATTAGAATTTGTCAAAACCTTCGAGTCAATCAAATATTTTGTAAATAGATATAATAGAACAACCAGGATAGCTCAGTGAGTCCCGTCTATAATGCAACCAGGCGTGAGTTCAAATCCTGGGTCGGGCCTACCTCAAAAGTTATATGTGTGGCAAATCTATTATGATCGTTAACATTCAGGGAAAACTTTGTTAGGAAACCCACATAGCTAAGTTGTACTTAGTCATATGATACTGTAGTCTTATAAAATGGCGATAGGCCTGCCCCCTATGATAAGTAGTAACGTCAACACGTTAAAAAAAATAGTTTTTGACTTAATTTTGAAAAATAAACTTTTTGACTTTTATCATGTGAGCACACCGTCTAAGTAAAACGAGCTTACTCTGAATACCATGTGAACAATGAGTGTAATGGCACACGATGTTCAGAAGTATTAGTGCCCCTGCCATGCCAAACCTTCGGGGATATACGGCGTGAGCGTTTGAGTATTTAAGTTTTCAGACATTATAGAATTAGAATAGCAAACAAAAATGACTCAAATAATGACAGATATATTAATTTACTTTAGGCCATACTATTCACAACTGGAGATGCGATTAAAACTTCCTCTGATCTGATCAGATTATGGTATCACGAAGCAAGCAGAGTTTACTCCGATAAATTAGTGGATGACTATGACAATGAAAACTTTACCAAACTTATAGGAGAAGTGATTAAGAAGAATTGTGAAGTGAGTATTATATTAGTGAATATAGTCACACGAATCAGTTTCCTTTTATAGGTTTAATGAGATTTGGACGAGGTCCGTGGCTGAGTGAATAGATGACTAGCTTCTCGGCCCGGAGGTTGCGGGTTCGATCCTCGCTGAGAGCAACATTTGTGTGATGAGCATAAATGATTGTTTCTTAGTCTTGGATGTTATTTATATGTGCATATTAAATATATCGTTGAATAAGTATCCCATAATACAAGTTCTTCTTAGTTTGGGGCTAACTTGATCTGTATAATATGCCCGTATATGCTTATTTATAATTTAATTTGAAAAATACATTTACATATGTTTTAGGAGTACGATGAAAATGTGGTGTTTTCCAAACCACTCATTTACTGTCACTTTGCCGAGGGAGTTGGCGATCCGAAATATTTTCCTATAAATGATTGGAACCAACTCAAAAAGTTGCTTGAGGAGTCGCTGTCAGGGTACAATGACCTCGTAGCCTCTATGAATTTGGTACTTTTCGAAGATGCAATGTATCATATTTGCAGGTAAAAAAAATAGAAAATTTTTGGTTATAATAATAAAAAGTTGAGTAATAAACCATGAGAGACATGTCACAGCTGTTATCCTTTATTATTATGATATACTGGGTTTTCCAATAATCTGTGCTATTTTAATATTCAAAGGAGAGTGCACTTATGATTATCATCTGATTTATTTCATCCGAAAGAGGAAGGTATGCCGATGCCGTTAATAATGAAAAATAACATCAGCCAAACGACTAGCACAACCAAGCTTACAGGTCCATATGATTTTCAAGAAATTACCCATAACCCAATCGCAAAGTGGCTGCCTCATGTCCTCGATAGCTTTACGAATTCCATCTTTAAGGTCTTGGGTTGACGCAAGGCTGTTGAGACCTTGTTCTTCACGTAGGCCCCAAAGGAAGAAGTTGTAAGGTATCAAATCATAAGATCTGGATGACTAATTGTGATAACCTCTCAAAGAAAAACTTATCCCGTAAAAGATCAATGGTTGCGTTACTTTTGTGGCACGTAGCGCCATCACTTTGAAAATAACCGTTGTTCAGATCAATACCATCCAAAACAAGCCATAAAATAACTATTAATCATCTCTTGATCCATTAACCGTAACTGATGTTCACGCATCATTTTCGAAAAGTAAGCTACAATTACCCCGCTTGCTTGTGGTGGTCGTTTGGCTGATGTTAGTTTCCATTAACAAAATATCTTCCTCTTTTTAATGAAATACTCATCCGATCATAAATCTAAATAAAATACATTTTCCTTTGAATATCTAAATAACAACTCTTGTTGGAAAATCCTTTACAACTATGCTCTCACTGCTATAATCCTGTAAAATATATAATAATTGAAATAACTATTTATTATAATGGATACCAAACCTTTGAGTAAAAATTTTTCGCTAATATTCTATTGTTCTGTCACGCATATTTTCAGAATTAACCGGATATTAGAAGCTCCGAGAGGTAATGCTCTTTTGGTAGGTGTCGGAGGATCTGGAAAACAATCGCTCTCAAGACTTTCAGCATTTATATCCTCCCTAGAGGTATTCCAAGTGCAGCTTCGAAGGGGATATAATATAAACGACCTCAAGTTAGACATATGTAAGTTATATTAAATATATTGATAACTACTAAAAACGCGGAACTGTTATCCTGTTATTATTACTCATAGGATATCAGTCATACGGTTTTATAAAGCATAAACAAGTTGTAAAAGTGATATGATTTTTGATAGTTCAATCGGTAGTGTATACATGTGTATGTATTAAATTTTATTATTGGTCTTCAGACAATATGATTTGAAAAGTTGTTTCGAAGTTTGCGCTCTGGCATACAATTTTTGGACGGTTTATAAAAGTTGCTAGTTTGAAGAATAATGTTTTTTTATTTTTAATACCTGACCAAATAACGGTATATAGTTACATATTGATGGGTTAAATATGTTTGGGTTGTCTGGAAGAGATCGCTCTTAGTGATAAGACGGCCAGTTGTACTTTGGCTTTTGTACCGATATTTTTTTTGTAATTGTTGTTTTTTTTTTGGGATGTACAATAAAGAGTTTTATTATTATTTCGGGAACACTTTTAGCTTCTCGCCTCTCCCATGGCCGAAACAGAAAATTAGAATTTTGAATGGGAGAGGCGGTACTCCCCGACAAGAGCACAGTCTGTCGGGGTCAGGGAGTCAGGTTCAAGAACCGACGGACAATCCGAGCCGTATCGAGCAGCACCGCTTTCTGCATCTGTGCTGGAACCGACACGCCACAGAAATCCAACCGCCTCAAGTTGGTCGCGAGGCTGGTTGGAATTAACCCGTTCGCGGACAAAACAATTGGGATTATTTCTGTCGAAGTCACACCCCACATGTCGGTGATCTCGTGTGCCAGATTGAGATATTTCCGACGCTTCTCGGTGTCGGCTTTCACGAGACCCTCGTCATGAGGGATAGTGACATCCACTAGAAATACCCTCGACTGCGACCGATCCCATACCACGATATCAGGCTTATTCGCTAGAATAGTCCTGTCCGTGATAACGGATCGGTCCCAATAGATTTTGGCACGGTCGTTTTCTAGGATTGGCTCCGGCAGATACTTGTAATACGGCAGCCTCTGTTGCAAGAGTCCGTATTTTAGAGCGAGCTCCTGATGCAGGATTTTGGCTGCTTGGTTGTGTCTGTGTTAGCAAGAGCCGAACAACCGGAAATAACATGCCTAAGTGACTCTCCGGGACGGCCACATGCTCGACAGATGTCTTTGGTAGCGTCCTTTAGGATGTATCTCCGATAGTTCCGCGTCTTGATAACCTGGTCTTGTATTGCACAGACAAAACCTTCGGTTTCCCTAAAGAGGTCCCCAAACGCAGCCGCAGCAGGGAGGCTTTACGGTCCACGAAAGGTTCGTGAAGTACCTTGTAAAACCTCCCGTGCAGCTCCTTCTCTTTCCATACGGACTCCCGATCAGAGGTGCTAAGTACCTCCGGGGTTCGCCAATCCTGTGAAGCCAACGATAAAAGAGTCAGTCCTTTATCACTAGCGACCACCTCTCCCCGAATACTATCATCTGTCATCGTCAAAAAATAGTTTCTGAGGTTGCATACCTCGCGGTTGTGCATGGTTTTGGCACTCAAGAGGCCTCGACCACCACACTTCCGCAGGATATACAATCTCATAACCGACGATCTCGGATGATGCATTCGATGAGAGGTCATCGTCGTGCGGACTCGTCTGTCCAGAGCGTCTAGTTCGGACTGAGTCCATCTGAGCACGCCAAACGTGTACATCAGTACAGGCATGACCCAGGAATATTATGATTAAATATATTATTTTAAGGATTTGTTATTGTTTCATAACAAATTGATTGGTTACAGCCGGCTTATATGTAAAAACGGGTCTCAAAAATATAGGGAATGTATTTTTGATGACGGACGCCCAAGTAGCTGATGAAAAGTTTTTGGTGCTCATCAACGACTTGCTAGCTTCTGGAGAAATTCCGGAATTGTTTGCCGACGACGAAATAGAAAATCTTATAAATGGCGTCAGAGGAGAGGTATTTGTTTGTATTGTATTAGTATTATAAATATAAAAATAGAAAGAGTTTATCACAGCGATTGATTTCAGTAAGTAGTTGCCGTGTAGTGCCGATTTAGAATGTCACTACCGCTTTCTACCCACGGGTGTCGTAAGAGGCGACTAAGGGTATTGAGGCTTTTTATTGGATTTTTGGGTGATGCGGTTGGAGACCCATCACTAAAAACCTTTATTTTACCGCCTTTTCCTCACTCCACTTCCAAAAGTGGCTGAGGAATTTATAATTCCTTGGCTCTGGCTACCCCTTCTAGGGAATTATAGCCGTGAGTATATGTATATATGTATGATTTTAGTAAAACTAAAAAAAATATTATTTTTTTGATAATATTCTTCGACAATAAATTTAAGTGTTTAATGAAAAACCTTTGGTTCAAGTAAAATAAGTGGTAGTGTTTATACTAATTGAATTAAAAACGCCATGTACCCCATTTTCTATATATAAACAGCAAGTGTGCAATATTTTATGTTTTGTAATTTTAGACAAAAGCCTCGGGTCTTCCTGATACGAGAGAAAATTGTTGGCGATTTTTCATTAATCGAGTCCGAACTCTACTCAAGGTTTGTAAAAGTATTGCGTATAATTATTGTATTTTTCTTATTTATTATACTAATGATTACGTTATTTTTAGGTGGTACTTTGTTTTTCTCCGGTTGGAGCAAAGTTACGAATACGAGCACGTAAATTTCCATCTATAGTAAACTGTACGGCTATAGATTGGTTCCATGAGTGGCCTCAAGAAGCTTTGTTTTCTGTATCAAATCGGTTCTTAGGCGAAGTAGAATCACTACCAGTAAGTTTGACCATTGATCGAAAGAGTATTCTTATTATATTCTTTTTGCAAGTATTTTAATGTGATTCTATCCCATTATAGACAAATCTGGTGGAACCAGTAGCACACTTCATGGCTCATGTTCATCAAAGTGTCAACAAAATGTCTGAAGTTTATTTGCAAAATGAGAAACGATACAATTACACAACGCCGAAAACTTTCTTGGAACTCATTTCCCTTTATAGCAAGTTGTTAAACGAAAAGACAAATAACGTTATAATGATGGTGAATAGACTTGAAAACGGATTAGAGAAGTTAGCAAACTGTGCAGCGGATGTTGCCGTTTTAAAAGTACGTTTATTATTTACTTTTTTATACAGATAAAACATCAACAGAAAGGAACATAAATTTTTCGTTTTAATTAGATTATTTTAAGAACAAAGAAGTATAATTTATTGACATATCGCAATATCGCGAATGTATACAATCTATGATATGTATAACATGGACATATCGCAATATCTATAATGGATATAATCTATGATTCGTATTTCGTTAAACTTTTAGTTTTTTTATCCTTAAATAGAAGATGTTTTGAATTCCTTTTTTGTTTATCTTTTGTATTTGTTCAGCACGATGAGCTGGTATTTTGTACATAATTTTCTTTTAAATATTTTGGTATGTTCGAATCTTTGCCTGAATCTATATTTTAAATTTGTCTACTGGCTATTAATTGTAAGTTTTACTGTAAAAACCAAATGCAGCACACACAAATATCTTACTTTCCACTCACACATGTTCACACTTTCTACGCACAACCCAACAGTCTATGTTCACAATTTATCAGACGCCTCAACAATTACCCTTCTTACTCGTGCCTTTTCCTCTTTTTATACTATCACGGCTTCCCACAGTACGAATTTAGCTTTCATACACTGTTTTTCAATCTTAGGATCACCAATTACTATATTTTTTTGCTTTATTTATCAATGGCTCCCCTAAACTTACTTAATGAAATTGATGAAAGCTTCTCAATCACCTGTCATTCTGTTAGTACTCCTGAAAACTGTGGGCATATTTTAAATAATTATAACATGAAATTGTTAAACATTAACATAAGAAGCCTGAATAGAAATTTTGATTCGTTTCTTATCACATTGCGACGTCTGAAAACAAATTACGACGTTATAGTTTTAAGTGAATGCTGGCTCCAGGAATCTCCGACTGTTCCCACTATTGATGGATATGCTTCTTACCACTCTAATAAATACATTAATAAATCTGGCGGAGTGGTTGTTTATGTCAGCGAAACATTAACATCAACAGGTGGTGAACTCGAAGTGGAAGATGCAAACTGTGTTCTTGTAAACATAGGAGATGAGTTAACTGTAGTAGGTATCTACCGCTCACCTTCTTTCAGAAATATAATACCTTTTGTAGACTCTCTAGAGTCATCCCTGAATTCAGCGAAACGTAACCCTTTCTTGTTTGTTGCTGGGGACATGAATATTGACATCCATGAAGGAGCCGCCGTGATTGCACACACATCCGAATATCTTAGTGTCATGACAAACTTTGGACTTATTTCCTCAATAAATAGACCGACTCACATAAAAACTAACATTGACCACATATTTGTCCCTTCAACTTGTCAGGCAGAGTCAATAGTCTGCAGTTCAGATCTTACGAATCATGATCTTTGTATGGTAGGAGTTTCAGTACCTATAAAAACCCGCAATATACAAAACCACACCAAACATAAATTGGATTATGAAGCAGTTAGGGATAATTTGAAACTGTTAGACTGGGATTCAATTTTGGCTGATAAAAGCATAGATGAGGCTGTCGAGATTTTTTCTAGCACAATTTCGGAGGTAATTGCAACTCACAGCAAAACAATCAGGGTTCCCCGGTCTAAGCAAATTCTAACACCTTGGATGACTCCCGGTCTTTTAAGGTGTTCTAAACACAAAGACAAGTTACATCAAGCCTTCCGCGATGACCCAGAAAACCCAACAACCAAATTAATTTTTACTCGCTACAGGAACTTCTATATTACTCTTGTAAGGAAGATTAAAGTCCAATTTTACGAAAAAAAACTGATAAATAGCAAAAAGTCCCCTAAAAAACTGTGGCGTACAATTAATGAAATCACACAAAGATCACAACCGAAACCATCGTCAAATGATCTTATTTCACGGAAAAATTCTGAGAAAGAGTGTGTAAATATAGTCAATGACCACTTTGTTAATGTTGGCAATTTAGCAAAAACTATCCTCAATAACTTGAAAGAAACCCAACAATCCCTTGCAAGCAAAATAGAAATTAAAAATCACTCCCCACTTAACTCTTTATTTATAGCACCTACAGACCCCGAAGAAGTCCTTAACCTGATTAGAGCATTAGATAACGATAAAGCCTCTGGAATGGACTATATTAACAATAAACTTTTAAAAATAATTGCGCCCTCTATCTCCCGCCCCCTTGCTGATATTTTTAACCGGAGTATCTACACTGGCTGCTTCCCAATACTCTGGAAAAAGGCTCTGGTGAAGCCAATCCACAAGGGTGGTCCTAAGGATGTTCTTAATAACTACAGACCCATATCCCTCCTCACAGCTTGCTCTAAACTTCTAGAGCGTATAATAAACAGTAGGTTAGTACGTTTTTTGGAAAACAATAGTCTATTACACAATAAGCAAGTACAGTGTCTAGAAGCCTCGATTGTGGACTAAAATGTCTGGGCATCTTCTTAGACCTAGCTAAGGCATTCGACACTGTCTCGATCCAAATTTTGCTCAAAAAAATGGAATCGATAGGTGTGAGGGGTGTGGCCTTAGATTGGTTCACAAGCTACCTTAGTTCCAGGAGTCAGTTTGTTGATATCAATGGTCATAGAAGCTACGAAAGAACTGTCACTTTCGGTGTTCCACAGGGAAGCATCCTGGGCCCAACTTTGTTCCTTATTTACGTGAACGATATCACATTAAATGGTTTACCCAATGCTGACCTCATATGTTACGCGGATGATACAGCTCTTATCTTCAGCGGAAAATCCTGGCCTGATGTTAGAGACTTAGCGCAACAGGGCTTGACTATTATCACAAACTGGCTTCACATTAACTTACTCACTTTAAACATAGCCAAAACTCAATACATTTGCTTCCATAAAACAAATGCATCAGCTCCCCCCAGTGCTTTGTCCATCAAAGCGCATGATACGTCCTGTCCTCGATATCGCAATAACCCAACGACATCGTGTTCGTGTGAGAGTCTTGTAAGGACCCCTAGCTACAAATACCTTGGTGTGATTGTTGACGAGAATCTAAACTTTAAACTCCACATAAGTTGCACTGCGTCCCGAACCCGTAAATTGGTCCATGCTATGAGACGCTTACGTGAATTCGCCGATGGAGATACAATCAAGATGGTCTATGCGGCTCTTTGCCAGTCTGTACTTGACTACTGCATTTTGGCATGGGGAGGGAGTGTGGCTTCTAACATGATTATTTTGGAGAGAGCACAGAGAGCAGTCCTTAAGACCTGTTTAGGTAAGCCTCGAAGATTCTCCACAATGCAACTGTATATGGAAGCAAATGTTCTAAGCGTGCGCAAATTATTTGTTTTAAGACTGGCAATGTATTCATTCAGGGAATTCAACAAAACAATTACATCACAGTTTAACAGCAAGAAGCGCGTCTTTAGTGTAACTGTCCCGAGAATGAATACATCCTTTGGCCAACGCTTCCTTAGGTTTCTATCACCCTTCATTTATAATAAACTGTCCAAACTGACGGACACTGTGGTAAGCGGAAGCGCTTATGAATGTAAGAAAGTAGTTTTTAAAATTTTATTGGACATGAGCTACGAGGACTGCGAGGCACTGCTGAAAGTAACAAGTTAAACCTTTTCTCACATACACACATACGCTCTCACACACACATACATACCCTCTCACACACACATACATACGCTCTCACGCACACATTCATACGCTCTCACACACACGTACACACATAGCACAGCTGCATGACGTTTAACCTTATAATTATAACTTTTTATTTTGTTTTAAAACCTTTTTAAAATTTGTAATATAGTTTTTAATTTTTATTAAATTTAAACTTTATATGTGTTAAGTAAAATTGGTCCTCGCGATACAGGCTTAGCCTAGTGCGAGGGCAAATGTAAACTTAAATTGTAAATTTGTATTTTTAGTAAATAAAGAAGTTTTTTTTTTTTTATATTTATATATATTCTTCAGGTAACACTTGCTGAACAAGAAATAATATTAAAAGAGAAAAATAGAAATGCTGAAGAACTTATCGAAGTAGTTGGAGCTGAAAGTGAAAAAGTTTCGAAAGAAAAAGCTTTCGGTAATTTTGTATATTTAATTAATTACATAACATAACGTTCACGCCGTATATCCCCGAAGGGGTTGGCAGAGGTACTAATACTTCTGAACATCAAGTGATTTTTTCACCTGGTGTTCAGAGTACCCACGTTTTGCATGGACAGTGTACTCACGTGATAGGGGGCAGGCAGATAAAATAATTTGTGTTTTTAGCATAAAATCTTCGAAATATAATATTACTGTTTTCGTATTACATTAAAACATAGGATTTTCGTGCCACGGAGGGCACGTTAAGCCGTCAGTCTCGGCTACTATCACGGTAGTAGTCGTTAGTCTGACCCGTACTTGACCAGCGTGGTGGACTAAGGCATTATCCTCCTATATAGAATAGGCTCGAGCACCTTGGTGGGGACGGACGTCCCCACGGTATATACGTATATGGGCTGTAATAGGTTGGATTTTAAACTCAATTAATCTCACAGCCCATATATGTCCGCATATATGTATTGAGTGATTTGACCAGTCAACACGCTGAAAATGTGCACATATGTTTGTGTAAAATTTCTGACTAATAAGCAATTAATTGTTTAACAAAACTTTACTTTCAGCCGCTGAGGAAGAGAAAAAAGTAAAAGTAATCGAAGAAGACGTCACAATCAAAGCAAAAATTTGCGCAGATGACTTGGCTAAGGCTGAGCCAGCACTATTGGCGGCTCAAGAAGCTTTGAATACTCTAAATAAGAACAATCTAACTGAGCTTAAATCTTTCGGTTCACCTCCGGAAGCCGTTGTTAATGTGTGTGCAGCCGTATTGGTATTGTTTGCTAAGAAGGGCAAAATACCCAAAGACAGATCGTGGAAAGCAATCAAGGCAAGAAAAACATCTTATAATTCATGCCTCGTATAAGTCTTGAGACAGCTGTTAAGCTGTTAGGTTGATAGTTTGGTTATAGTCCGGAAAGTTCTTCAATCAACAATATATTATTTATATGAATACTGAAACAGTTTGAAATTTTGTTTTGATTCCAAAATAACCAGGTGGTCTCAAAATTAAACGTTGGAGCATTTCGAGCCATAAGCATGAAATTTTGAAAAAGACCTAGTATGAATTTAACTCAACTCAAACGTTACTACCGAATATCCCCGAAGGGGTTGGCAGAGGTACAAATACTTCTGGACATCCCGTGTCATTGTCACCTGGGGTTCAGGGTACCCACGTTTGGCTTGGACAGTGTACTCACGTGATAGGGGACAGGCCTTTCACCTCAGCTCATATGCAACTCAGCCATGTGGGTTTCCTCACGATGTTTTCCCTCACTACAACCATGATAGCTCAGTGGGTCAAAACACTGCTCATTGTGCAGATGATTATCGTTCAATAGTATAATGTTCTATGTGCAAACTTAATACTTTCGGACCTATTCTCTTTGAGAGCGGTTGACATCTACTGCTAGACAAACTGCTACACAATGATCAGTCCTGTGCTGCCCTCATCTATCAATTTCCTGCAACTTTCACTAAGTCATCGGTCTAATAAGAATGTAACAAACATGATTCCAAAGTTCTAGAAACTAATATAGATGCGAAAATAATTTCTCATTTTTTTACAGTTGATGATGGCCAAAGTAGATCAGTTTTTGTATGACCTCGTTTATTACGACAAAGAGAATATTCACCCTGATATAATAAAGGTAAATCTATGCTCCCTTTATCGGAGCTTTTTTAAAACTATTTCATTTTTTCTTTTTTTAATTTAGAACTTAAGAGGCGAAACAGGCTATTGGGGCTATTAAAATGGTTGTTTTGCTATGTTGTATTTTGGTATTGTGATTATTCTAACGGAAATTATACACTTATTTATGTAAATGCGGCATTAGGTAGTGGGCACAGTTTGGTTGGTCTGTTTTAATATGTACAGATTAAGTTGGTTGGCGGGGAATACCACTAAATAATTGCATTATTCCAATATTTCCTGTTTTTACCTCTTGATGATTTTGCACTCGTGAAAATTGCACGAGTCCCACCAGTCACAACAATATTATTGAGTAGTGCAACACTAATTGACAACAACAAAATTTCAATACCAAAATACAGATAGTCAAAAAGTAAATACATCTTTCAAAGGGTTACGTGTAAAAATGTATAATAAGATATCTGAGGATATTTTAAATTTATCAGAAACCAAATTCAAAGCAGTAGTTCGAAACCAAGTTGAAATCTTAGTTCGAAAGCCTATTACAATGTTAATTATTACATTAATGATAAAATGGCTTGGTGTCATCAGGGCTCTGTGCAGGATGTTTTCGGGCTAATACCAAAATTGTAATGGACGTAAAAAAGAAGTGTGTTGACGCGTTTCTTACGGTTTCTTCTCTCAACAAAACACGATTCGTTCAAAAAACAAGGATTTATCTTTTCTGAAATAAATGATTATTTTATTTTACTCCACTTATCAAATGCACCTGTTTAACTATCCAGACCCTTTTTTCGTAGTTCGTTCTGTTAGACACCATAGTCGAACAAAACGGACTTTTATATCCGAGTTGTTAGATCGGTATAACGGAACGGACTAGACGGTCCCTGCTTACCCCGATGGGAATAATGGGCGTGAGTGTAAGTATGTTAATATAGGAGTAATTCTCCTTCGTATTTATGCCATCTGCAGATACAGACTCTCCGACCGATAATTTTACCCGTCTAATAATGAGTTGGCTGTGTAGTGTCGGCTTAGAATAGCACTACCCCATTTCTTCCGGTGGGTGTACGTAAGAGGCGACTAACGGTATTGGGGCTTTTAAGGGATTTTTTTGGGCGATGCGGTTGGAAACCCATCACCAACAACCTTTACACCATCTTTTCGCCACGCAACTTCCAAAAGTGGCTGAGGAATTTTTTATTCCCTAGCTCTGGTTACCCCTTCAAGGGATTTATAGCCGTAAGTATATGTATGTATGTATGTATGTAATAATAAGGGCTTGTCTCTAACTTTTCATTTAATAAGATGCGGTTTTATTTATAATTCTTTTTAAAAAGTTTTAACAATGTGCGAGAGGATTGACAAAAGCGCATCGAGTGACAATTGATAGTCTCTGCTTACTCATATGAAAATTAATGGAATCAATATGTGTATTTGTGTATGTTTTTTTACGTCCGCCAACTCAAAAATAATAATGTAAGGCATCAGAGACCAGTAAGAGCAAATATTAATATAATAAGCGTGCATACCACTTATATTTGATGAGGGATCATAGATTGAGTTTGCAGAGTTTGTTAAAAATATACGATAAAAGCTTGTAATAAAAATTTTGACTTCCAATATATATGATTATTTTAAAACAAACTTCTTATTAAAATTTTGTCTTACAGGCAGTGCAACCATACATTAAAAATCCAGAATTCAATCCTGAATTTATAGCAGCAAAATCAGCGGCAGCTGCCGGACTTTGTTCTTGGGTGATAAACATTTGTAAATTTTATGACGTCTATGTAGTGGTAGAGCCAAAAAGGCGAGCGTTAAATGCTGCTAATGCTGAACTACAGGCTGCCAGAGACAAGCTGGCCTTCTTGACTGAAAGAATTAAGGTAAATAAATCTCAAGGATTATAAAAATAATATATTTGTTTTATTCCTATTTATACGTAAACGTCTGTTTCTGAATAGGAACTAGAAGAACAATTGTCAATTTTGCTGGCGCAATTCCAACAAGCTGTTAATGATAAAATGAAATGTCAAGCGGAAGCCGATGCCACAAATTATACTATTGATTTAGCGAATCGTCTTGTCAATGGGTTGGCGTCTGAAAAAATAAGGTAATATTCTTGTTACCTTCTTTTAGATTCGCTTTCTTTTAGATTCTTTTTCTTATAGATAGATTCGCACTATCTCTGATTAGTAGGAGATATTGTAAAATTAATTTAATATCTCAATCATTCATTCCGTTCAACCGTTCGTTCATTGGCAACGACACGACCAACTCCTTCCTCCCTCCACCAATTCGTAGTCTAACCAGTAAATTCACCTTCAAGCGAAGGCTTAACTACCTTTTGCTATTTCAACAAAATCCTTTGGATAATCCCCCACCCATTCTTCCTTATTAAATTGAGCTATCACGGTTCATTTTATATATTATTTAAAAACAACGCACCATGTTGAACCTTCGGTTTACCTATAATCATAAGTTTTGTGCACGCAGCATACTATTCTTTTGCTTAGACCCAGTAGGCTGTTGGTTCGTCCGCGGCTCTACCTCGGCCTTTTTGTACTTATTCATAAGTGAATTTCCTATCTGAATTTATTTCATGTTTCGTCCCAATGAGATTTAGTTTTACGTTGACGGATTACAGTGTTTAGAGTAGTTTTTCCTCCTTTCCTATCATTTATCTTTATTGTATATTATCAGCATAACATTGTATATGTTTTTTTTAAAGATGGTCAGCAACAGTGGTTAATCTCAAAGAATCAGGTTTGATGCTTCCCGGAGATGTACTTCTCGTTTCCTCCTTCCTGTCTTATGTGGGCTGCTTTATTCGCCGCTATCGCCAACAATTATTAAACGATGACTGGATGCCGAAACTGGCGCAAACAAACGTATGTAAAATTCTTATATTATTTTATATCACTGATCAAGAGGCCTAGTACGAGCGCTATTTAATCGTCACAATATCGGTTGCCGTGTAGTGTGGCTTAGAATAGCACTACCCCATTTCTTCCGGTGGGTGAACGAAAAAGGTGACTAACGGTATTGGGGCTTTTAAGGGATTTTTGGGCGATGCGGTTGGGAACCCATCACCAACAACCTTTATTGAAACATCTTTTCCCCACTAAACTTTCCAAAAGTGGCTGAAGAATTTTATAAATATTAATATTAGTTTATAGCCGTGAGTATATGTACTTAGGTATGTAATAATTTTGAAAATAGACGTAAGTTACACCTTGCCTCTCTTATGTTTAATGTCGTTCTCTCTCAAACTCCTAGCTACCTATTTACAAAACTGGTCTGGTTGAAAGGTATGTCCTCGTACGAAACTAGAGCCTCAACTTATCTATTGGTTATCCAGAAACACCATACAACAGCGTTCAGAGGTAGTTTCAGATACGCAGCTAGTAAGTGTTGGAACGACCTGCCACCTCCCATGCGTTCACTGCCATCAATAGGGTCATTCAAACACCGGTTCAAAATACACCTACTTCAACAACAAAAAACATCACAATAAATCTTCCACAAAATTCAATGCATCTCTCTTATAAAAATATCTTATTTATTTTCTTATAAAATCTATTAAATAAATATATTGGTCCCTTAACTTATTTTATTTTATTTTATTATAGCATATTATTAATATTGGTACGATTTGTTTATTTATTTACTATTGATTTAAGGCTGACTGCTCATTAATGATTGCTCACTGAAATCTAATTTCTTTTTGTTCTTTTAAGTGTTGAGTTATTTTCTTCTTAACTCCCAGTAGCACAGTTACAACGAGTGGTATAAGGTTAGGTAAACTAACTGTTAATGTCGGACTTAGTATGTAAGTTACAGGCGGTACCAGAAAACCAGCTCCCCAGCAGTGTCCTGCGGATAATGTTGGGAACCTAGCTGAGGTACTTTGCCTTTTTGTTGCCATCTTTTCTTTTTAAATTGTAATGTTTGTATATGTTGTTATTGTGTTTGGTAACAAATAAATATCTTTTATCTTTTTTTATCTTTTTAATATCGGTTTGAATGAGATGACAGTATACGATGCTAAGTAAGTGCGTAAGAGACGGCTGCTTTTTACCACGCGATGTCTAGTTGAAAGGTCGTTCGTACTAGCTATACGCAGGAAATTTATATTTTTCGTAATACTTTTATTAAAGTATTCACTATATATTTTTTAGCCTAAAATTGATATGACTCCCGGTCTAGAACCGTTGAGCATGTTGACGGATGATGCTCAAATTGCTACATGGAACAATGAAGGATTGCCGACGGACACTATGAGTGCTGAGAATGCAACGATTCTTACAAACTCTGCTAGGTGGCCGCTTATCATAGACCCACAATTGTAAGTATCATTTAAAATAAACATCTTGAAAAAATTAAACATACATACATACATACATATTCCCACGCCGTTAGTTCCCACTGGGGTAGGCAGAGACTATCAATCGCCACTTTGTACGAAGCTAGAGAGGTAAAACTAGCTCTCTAGCTTCGTTTATATCCATCAATCTTTTCAAACATTCTCTTTTATTCTTCATACTTCGGACGCCTTTTTGAGTAGATTTTCTATTTGATCCAAATGTGTCCTCCCAGGTCGTCCTCTACTAACATTAACAACATTAAAAATTTATCGCTTTTTTTATTAATTTTAATTTGATGGCAGGCAGGGTATTAGATGGATTAAGATTAAATACGGCGACAGCTTGGTGGTCACTCGTTTGACGCATAAAAACTACTTGGATCATTTGGAAAAAGCCATCAGTAACGGTGACGTTGTTCTGTTGGAAAATATTGGAGAAAATGTTGATGCTGTGCTTGAACCGCTATTAGGACGAGTTCTTATAAGAAAAGGAAAAATTTTAAAGGCAAGTTTTACTCTTTTTGTAATGTCGTTATCAATGTGAACCTCTTTGCCCGTGTTATAGCTCGCAGTACATACATTTATAAAACTGAATGTTTATTCAGTAATAGTAATAATATAGTGTAGGTTTGCGACATTGGAGTATATTTTTGTGGAGTATTGTCAGAGATTCCTCTAATTTTAGTTAAGGACATCCCTTCGCTTCACGACTATTGAGCCCAGTCTTACTTTAAATGAAGTGAGAGCACAGAGCAAAATTAAACGCACGTATAGTAATATACAATATTATGTATTTTTATTTAACTGTTGCAACCATTAAAAGTTATCCGGTCATCTAAATTACAGATTAAAAAAATACGTATCAAATGATTTTTATCTATGAATTGCCAGTAATCTTTATTTGTATCTTCGGTTATAATCAAAATATTGCAATTTGTAAGATTTTTAAAATAATTAGTTTTAACTGTAAAAATATAGTTAAAACACTATTTTAAAGAACACAAACTAATCATTAATATATATTCAAGTTATACCAAGAACATCCAAACAAATTTCAAAGAGACCTACGTAGGGTTACATACTGTATATCCGAAACTTTTAAACCCGAATATTATTTTACCGAAAACTAATCGATTTTTTTTTAATTGCTATAATATTGTTTCACCGAAATTTCAAATACCATATTCTTACATTCCAGATTATCGATTGACTTTTTTTTTCTTTACTATCATTATGATTAACCACTAGAACGGATTCCCACAGAATCAAAAACCAGATATACATACCTTAATTCCGCAATATTGCTTTTCCGAATAATCACTATTCCAAAAATCATTTTCCATACATTTGAATTGAAATACAGATGTATTGAATGATACCTACTGCTATGAATAATTTTGCATGCATATTTTATGTAAGTAGTATACCCCGCACCCCGACCCTATATGTAGCAAGCATGCAAGCAAGCTGCAAGCAAGCAAGTATGCATATAGGCATGCATCAGGCATTTAGGTGCATAATCTAACCTAAACTAACCTAACTTAATGTGACCTAACTTTTTTTGTCCGACATGCAACCAAGCATGCAAACAAGCAAGCAAGTATACATACAAACAGGCATGCATCCGCGTTTTATTTATACAATTTTTCTAACATAAATAATATCTAGTTAAAGAGATTTACGATTTGTAAGACTATAGATAAAGTTACTTCGGTCTTTTAAACCTTTGGAATAATGAGATTATAGTAAAAGATATAGTTGGTAAAAGCAAAAAATTCATTTTAATAATCTGGTTTTAGTTTTTCTGGGAAGTGATACTTCTAGAAAATGTATTTATTTACTAATGAAGTTTCGGAAAATAAAGCATCTGTGATACGTAAATTCTGTGAACCGTTTTCTGAATGTTGAAATTCGGATTTGAAAATTCGAATATTCGAAATGTTACCCCTACGTAGGCTTTTGTGCTCAAACACTAAAGAGTAGCTGCCATGTCCTATCCTTTGTGTTTGAATCTTAATAGTATCCAGAATACACCACGCATGTGGGTGACACGGTTATAAAGTAATCAGTTTTTTCTAAGTGAAAATTGAGAAAAAAAAAGTACGTACAAAATTTAATTCCAAGTCGCATAATCTAACTTTATTCTTTCACGGTCACGAAACACATCCTTTTTTGATCCGAGAACTTTTCATTTCAAACTCGAATCATAATTATTTTTGCTTTTAGATTGGAGACAGAGAAATCGACTACACGCCTTCATTTAGGCTTATTCTACATACGAAGCTAGCCAATCCTCACTATCAGCCGGAAATGCAGGCGCAATGTACTCTTATCAACTTCACTGTAACTAAAGATGGGTAAGTATGGAACCACTCCATAAGTTTTTTGGTCGTAGCCTATTGGTTGGTAATTCATCGCTACTTTTGAAGTGGTTGGATATGGTGCTGACTAATATAAATATACTTTTTCATTGCTTGGTCTTATTCATAGAGGACTTAAGTAAATAGAGCAAAAACCGTACGTAGTTCAGTGCAAAAATTTCAGAATAAATTCGGCTAAAAGCGAATTGTCAACATACCCTAAACCCTGATTGGTTGACTCAATGTTCTGACATTCTTGCTCATAAATTTGCTTCGCTTAAGTCAGTATAAATACACTTACCGATATTGACATACTTCTTTTGTTCTATATTTAACCAAGCCCTCTAATGGTGTTATTAATTTCTATATCCTACTTAACTATCCACCCATACTGACTCAACTCTTTTTGAAATCAACTATTGGTCAGCCATTTTTGGAAGTGCTCAGAGAAAATACCGTTGGTGTGGGATATTTAACAGCATCATCCAGCTAGTTGTCACTTTACGGGCCCCATCTTTAAGGTATCTTGTACGACACCCAAAGGAAGTGACCACATGAGTTTTTACACAGTAGGAGGACTATAATCTGCAGCATCAACTTTAGTTATCAAAATTAGGTAATCTTTATGGATTTGAATAGTATTATGTACCCCATTTAGGCCTAGCCGAGTTTGGCAACCCCTGCTTAAGTCTGTACTACAACTGTACATGCCTTATCAAGAACATACTTTTTGTAATCCTATAATTTTCATCTTACCAACTTTAAATAAATTTATTCCCCATTTTAGACTTGAAGAACAACTTTTGGGTGAAGTAGTCAAAGTCGAAAGACCCGATTTAGAAGCATTGAGAGTGGGTTTAACAAAGCAACAAAATGACTTTAAAATTACCTTGAAAACATTAGAAGATGATCTGTTGAAACGACTATCGTCAGCCGGTCCTGATATTTTAAGTGATTCTGCATTGGTCATTAATTTAGAAATTACGAAGAAAACGGCAGCTGATATTGAAATTAAAGTCGAAGAAGGAAAAATAACAGCCGTTAAAATTGATGAAGCCCGAGAAAAATACAGGTATTTTTTTCATGAGACCTAGTTGATTGCTGCACCGTGCTCAGTGAATCATTAATGCACGTCTGATTTAGTGGTACCCCAGCGCACGCTATAGCAACATACGAGAGTTTTTTTTAAAGATACTTCGACTGAACAAACACAAATTCATTTCATACTTACCTCAGCCATTTGTATTTTCATGTTCACTACCAATCTAAAGTTAAGGTTTATTTGCTGACCAGTGACAATATCCTTTGTTTCAGACCGGCTGCTACTCGGGCTTCTTTACTATACTTCATTTTGAACGACATATATAAAATAAATCCAATATATCAGTTCTCACTTAAAGCATTCAGTGTTGTATTTAAAAAAGCCATGGCCGATGCTGTCCCATCTGATGATTTAGATGTCAGGGTTGTCAATTTGCTCGACAACATTACGTTTTCAGTTTTCGTGTATACCAGTCGTGCCTTGTTTGAACGGGATAAATTGGTGTTCTTGTTTATGATAACTATACAGGTACAATTTATGTTAGATCTATGCATATGCAATACAATCATATTATATCTCATTCTAACTAAGCTATCATCACGTAATTGTTTTTAGGTTTTGCAAGGAGAAGGTAAGGTGGATCCAAGAGAATTGGATTTCCTTTTAAAATATGCAGTTGCACCAGAGAAGTCACCTTTCACTTGGCTGTCAAATAACAGTTGGGGTGGTATTATAGCGTTAACGAAAATGGATGCGTTCGAGAACCTTGATAAAGATATCGAAGGAGCATCTAAAAGGTAATTTATTTGCTATTAATTTGACTACTTATATATTAGTTTATAAATTATGTTTTGCTGTTAATCTTCCAAACAAAATAAAATAAATTTATCATATAATCATTGTACAGATGGCAAAAATACACAGACGGTGAAGCGCCAGAAAGAGATAAGTTGCCTGGCGACTGGAAAAACAAGAGTCCCTTACAACGTCTTTGTATAATGCGCGCATTACGGCCAGACAGAATGTCATATGCCTCTAGGTAATTTAATGTCCTATATTATATTACTAGTTTTTACCTTCTATTTTACTTCGGTTAAACAATAATGTCTATGTTCTAGCGCTTTTTGTGAAGAAAATTTGAGTACAAAATATGTGGAAGCACGTTCTCCACCAATTTCTAAATCTTTTGAAGAATGTAATGCAACAACACCTATGTTCTTTATATTATCACCAGGAGTAGATCCTTTGAAGGTAATTGTGACAACTCAATGACAATTTAATAATCAACTTATCACTACTATGCATATGTGTTTTCACTTATTTTTAGGATTTAGAAAAGTTAGGACGTAAGATGGGATTCGCTACAGAAAAGAAAACCTTCCACATCGTGTCTTTGGGCCAGGGACAAGAAATAGTGGCTGAAAACGCTATGAGCCATGCTTCTGTTCACGGCCATTGGGTTATTTTACAAAATATTCACTTGGTCGCTCGGTGGCTTCCAGCATTGGAAAAGAAAATGGAAGAAACCTACGAAAATCCTGCTGAAGATTATAGGTATGTGTCTTTGGGAATGTAATCTCTCCCTATAATTCAACTTTATCCCCCCCTTGTTCTGTTTTAGTACCTAAAGTAATGTTAGTAAACCGATTCATCAGAACAGTCGAAACCGTTTTATTTCTATAGGTAACTTTTATGGTAAGTCAAATCTTTTTGTTCATGAAAACCTCATGTGGGGATTATTACTAATAAATAAAGAATAAATAAAGGAAAGAAAAATTTCGAAACTTAAACGTGTAAACGAAATAAAGGATAGAAGAATTTCGCACTGGCAGCCAACTGACACGGTAGCTCAGTTGGCAGAGCGTCCGGGGCGTTTACCCGAGGTCGCGGGTTCGATCCCCGCCTGTGTCGAAATTTTTCTTTCCTTTATTTATTCTTTATTTATTAGTAATAATCCCCACATGAGGTTTTCATGAACAAAAAGATTTGACTTATGTGATAGTTAGGCGTTTTCAACATTTGCATTCTATCTGAAAAAGGTAGACAAGTGGCCTTCCGAATTAGTAAAAAAATTCGGAGGTAGGAAATGCAAACACTACTTAAACGTGTAAACGAAATAAAGGATAGAAGAATTTAGCACTGGCAGCCAACTGACACGGTAGCTCAGTTGGCAGAGCGTCCGGGGCGTTTACCCGAGGTCGCGGGTTCGATCCCCGCCTGTGTCGAAATTTTTCTTTCCTTTATTTATTCTTTATTTATTAGTAATAATCCCCACATGAGGTTTTCATGAACAAAAAGATTTGACTTATGTGATAGTTAGGCGTTTTCAACATTTGCATTCTATCTGAAAAAGGTAGACAAGTGGCCTTCCGAATTAGTAAAAAAATTCGGAGGTAGGAAATGCAAACACTACTTAAACGTGTAAACGAAATAAAGGATAGAAGAATTTCGCACTGGCAGCCAACTGACACGGTAGCTCAGTTGGCAGAGCGTCCGGGGCGTTTACCCGAGGTCGCGGGTTCGATCCCCGCCTGTGTCGAAATTTTTCTTTCCTTTATTTATTCTTTATTTATTAGTAATAATCCCCACATGAGGTTTTCATGAACAAAAAGATTTGACTTATGTGATAGTTAGGCGTTTTCAACATTTGCATTCTATCTGAAAAAGGTAGACAAGTGGCCTTCCGAATTAGTAAAAAAATTCGGAGGTAGGAAATGCAAACACTACTTAAACGTGTAAACGAAATAAAGGATAGAAGAATTTAGCACTGGCAGCCAACTGACACGGTAGCTCAGTTGACAGAGCGTCCGGGGCGTTTACCCGAGGTCGCGGGTTCGATCCCCGCCTGTGTCGAAATTTTTCTTTCCTTTATTTATTCTTTATTTATTAGTAATAATCCCCACATGAGGTTTTCATGAACAAAAAGATTTGACTTATGTGATAGTTAGGCGTTTTCAACATTTGCATTCTATCTGAAAAAGGTAGACAAGTGGCCTTCCGAATTAGTAAAAAAATTCGGAGGTAGGAAATGCAAACACTACTTAAACGTGTAAACGAAATAAAGGATAGAAGAATTTCGCACTGGCAGCCAACTGACACGGTAGCTCAGTTGGCAGAGCGTCCGGGGCGTTTACCCGAGGTCGCGGGTTCGATCCCCGCCTGTGTCGAAATTTTTCTTTCCTTTATTTATTCTTTATTTATTAGTAATAATCCCCACATGAGGTTTTCATGAACAAAAAGATTTGACTTATGTGATAGTTAGGCGTTTTCAACATTTGCATTCTATCTGAAAAAGGTAGACAAGTGGCCTTCCGAATTAGTAAAAAAATTCGGAGGTAGGAAATGCAAACACTACTTAAACGTGTAAACGAAATAAAGGATAGAAGAATTTCGCACTGGCAGCCAACTGACACGGTAGCTCAGTTGGCAGAGCGTCCGGGGCGTTTACCCGAGGTCGCGGGTTCGATCCCCGCCTGTGTCGAAATTTTTCTTTCCTTTATTTATTCTTTATTTATAAGTAACTTTTATGGTATTTTATATAAAATACTTATGATTTATCAAAGAAAGTCAAGGTGAAAAACCGGGAACGAAGGATTTTAATGTCTAAGTTTGTTTAGCTTACCACGATTCTACTCATTCGACCACCGAATTTTATAAATATTTATATTATATTTGTAGGCTCTATCTCAGTGCTGAACCAGCACCTTCTGCTGAATACCACATACTCCCGCAAGGTATTCTAGAGTCGGCTATTAAAATCACCAACGAACCACCACTCGGCATGTGGGCTAATCTGCACAAGGTAATATTCCATTTATAATACCAAAATTAATCCGCCATTTACATAAGGGATAGAAAGAAGAAGGAACCCTCCCAGGAAGATCTGCTTTTTATTAAGAGACTTACTAGCTTTACAAATGCCCAAATAAGCTAAGCTGGGGTTTCGTATCTCACCGCAATTTCTAAGCTAGTTTTGGAAATTCATTAAGAACAGATGGTTAAATATAAAATTGATGGTGATGAGTTTTCAGCCACACTGCCGTTCAGTAATTTGGAAAATCCCGTTGCCTTAGTTATTTTATACTACATCTGAGGAAAGGGATGCCATAGTTCCAATCAAAGCCAACCTACACAGCTAAAATCTTGATATTCAGAAAATTTCGAGATATTACTGTTCTATTACAGGCGCTGGATAATTTCAATCAAGAAACTCTTGAGATGTGCAGCAAAGAGTCTGAATTTAAAGCTATACTTTTTGCTTTGTGCTACTTCCATGCTAGTGTTGCAGAAAGACGAAAGTTTGGTCCTCAAGGCTGGAACAGGTTTATTTTAATCATAATTCTAATAGTCCAAGATCCCAGTGCCGCCAGACCTACGTCATTTTAGCAAAGCAGAAATTTTGATATTTTATAGTCTAGTATGTAGTTAGGAGCGTATGCATACTTACTAGCTCGAAAGCGGGGCCCTTTCACAGGTAGCGCGAACTAAAAGTGTTTCAAAACTACTCACCTACGTGAAAGTAGAAAGGCTCATATTTAAATATATTTTTGGCAATATTATCAGAAGTAGATAATTGTTATTGCCAGACCGTTTCTGTGGGCCATTACTTCCGCCAGACGTTATAAACATTATTTAAAAATTAGGTAAACTACGTCATTTTAGCAAGCCTCAGCTTTCCATATATAACTACGTGATACTATTTCCAAACTTTTTGTAAGCAGCCAGACCAATCTAATGGGCCAATTATTCTCCCAGACACCTCAAATTTTCCCTGTGAGTGCGAGCGTGAGGGCGTTATTCGTGCGCTTTAATTCGAGTGAAAACAATACCTGGCTTTATAATACAGATAATTGAAATTATGGTTATATTATTTATTGAGCTTGATTAAAATTTTAAATAAATATAGTTTTGATCATTCACAGATATTTAGATCAAATAAATTTAAAGCAATAGGTATGTATTATTAATTATTGTTTTTTATTACAATTTTGATTAAAAATCTTACAATTGACAAATTAAGATTAAAAAATATTATTTATTATGTTATTCATCTCCATTCTCTTCGTTGCTCGAGGTTCTACTTCCCTCATCAAATTCACATTCATATTGAATATTCAATTCATCTTCACCATCATGGTTATCGTCATTTGGCTCCTCTGTAAAGATGAATAATTTAATGAGGTTGCGAATAGCTACTAACATATAAAAATAATTTAATATGAACGTAAAATACCTGATTCATTTTGTAGTGAGTCGCTAACAAAATTGGGCAATTGATCACCATCAAACCAATGAAAATCATACTGACTATCTTTCAGTATCCACCCATTGTTCTCAGGGCTGAGGGTGCTGGGTTGCTTCTCATGAGCATTGTTCCAGATACTTGCAATATAATTTGCTCGTCGAAACTGTTGCAATAGCTCACTTTTGCAAGGTGGTAAACTGCTTGCATCAAAATTTCTCACATTGTTCCGGTTGAATTCTTCATTTACATTGACAACTGTATATTTATTAATAAAAAGTTGAAGTCGAGCAGCATCTACGTCAATTATTCCTGAAGTATTGTATAACTCGCAGATAAATTTCTGTATTTTATATAGTGTTCTCACTCGAATTAAAGCGCACGAATAACGCCCTCACGCCCGCACTCACAGGGAAACTTTGAGGTGTCTGGGAGAATAATTGGCCCATTGGATTGGTCTGGCTGCTTGCAAAAAGTTTGGAAATAGTATCACGTAGTTATATATGTAAAGCTGAGGCTTGCTAAAATGACGTAGTTTACCTAATTTTTAAATAATGTTTATAACGTCTGGCGGAAGTAATGGCCCACAGAAACGGTCTGGCAATAACAATTATCTATTTCTGATAATATTGCCAAAAATATATTTAAATATGAGCCTTTCTACTTTCACGTAGGTGAGTACAGTTTTGAAACACC
This sequence comes from Bedellia somnulentella, assembly GCA_963576735.1. Classification (NCBI taxonomy): domain Eukaryota; kingdom Metazoa; phylum Arthropoda; class Insecta; order Lepidoptera; family Bedelliidae; genus Bedellia; species Bedellia somnulentella. Next base: position 7,380,507 of record OY755185.1, on the reverse strand, counting down.
TTTAGTTCGCGCTACCTGTGAAAGGGCCCCGCTTTCGAGCTAGTAAGTATGCATACGCTCCTAACTACATACTAGACTATAAAATATCAAAATTTCAACTTTGCTAAAATGACGTAGGTCTGGCGGCACTGGGATCTTACTCTATAATGCGTATAATCTTTATTTTCTTTCATATTTATACCAATAAAATCAATTATTAAATATTATTTTTATAATTATTGCTCATAGTTTTAAATAAAACCATAGTGAATCTCTATAATTAGTACTTTTAAAACCAATTTTATATTAGTAGTTACCTATAACATTAATATTGTTAATTTTATATAAATTTCCATTTTAATATCGTCCTCTTACAAATGTTGTGTACACTTATAATAGGCTTTTACAACGAAATTATGGTCTTATAATGCTCTTCATTTAATGTAAGTTGTTTAAGATGTTGGTGTTCCAGATTTAATAAATAAATAAATAAATAACTGTTTTCAGAGTGTATCCATTCAACTTTGGTGATTTAACGATTTGTGTATATGTACTCTATAATTACTTAGAGGGTAATCCTCGTGTGCCGTGGGAGGATCTGCGATATTTGTTTGGAGAGATTATGTATGGCGGTCATATCACTGATGATTGGGATCGACGATTATGCAGAACTTTCCTCTCTGAGTACATGCAAGCTGAACTTGTAAGTATATAATGCCGATTTCGATACGATGTACTGATGTGGTTTTTGTTTATTATGTTCGTCTTTTGTATTTTTTAAGCAGTTTATTATTTGTCAGCATCAGATGGTCAAAATTTATACCAAAACAAATAAATTGATAAATATGTGCTCTAATAAAATATCAAAGAAAATTTATGTATAAAAATCCTACACCTTATGTTAAATTTATACAAAAAATGAATCGATTAAATATTTTAAGCTGTGTTTTTTTAGGTGGATGGCGAACACCAGCTAGCGCCTGGATTCATCTCACCGCCAAACTCTGATTATGTTGGTTACCATCAGTATATTGACGACTTTTTACCAGAAGAGACACCGTACCTTTATGGGCTGCATCCGAACGCTGAGATTGGGTATCTCACAACTGTTTCTGAGAGGTTGTTTAAGGTGTGAATTATTAGATTATGCTAAAATATGTATTTTAGCAGATTGCAGAATTATGATGATTTTTAATATTCGTAAAGAATATCCACAATATATTTGTATCAATCATAGTTTATACTTTATACATTTCCCAAACGAGTACTTTACTTGAAAATGTTTGGATTCGTCGAAATTTGGTTTCAGAGTCAAGCAAGCAATCACAAAAAAACACATAAGAAATCATCATCATCATCAGCCTCGTCCACTGCTGGACATAGGCCTCCCCCAATGATCTCCACAACGACCGCTCCTGTGCTGCCCTCATCCATTGGCTTCCCGCGACCTTGACTAAGTCGTCGGTCCACCTTGCGGGAGGCCTGCGTCATCCGGTACGTGGCCACCACTCCAGAACCTTCGAGCCCCAACGGCCGTCGTTCTGCGTGCAATGTGCCCTGCCCATTGCCACTTCAATTTTGCAATTCTTCGGGCTATGTCAGTGACCCCGGTCCTTCTACGGTCATGATGTACATCAGACATAAAAAATAATCCTTGATAATATATTTTTATTCTAGGTGGTGTTCGAAATGCAACCACGTGATGCCGGCGCACAAGCTGGCGGAGGTTCCACCAAGGAGGAAACGGTATGTACTTGGGAATTTAAAAAGTCAATGTACTAGTTTACCAAGGAGTTTAATTGAGCAATTTAAGAAGGTAAATTAGTAGATAAAGACATCGAAGGACACATAGGAGGGCGCTCAAAAAGCCAAGCGTCTGAAGTATGAAAATAAAAGGGCATGAATGAAATGTCTAAGAAGCTAGAAAAGTTTGCCAGGATCGTACAAAGTTGCGATCAATAGTCTCTTTCTACCCCAATGGGAAGTAATGACGTGAGTGTACGTATGTATGTTAAATTTAGCAAGCCAAAAATATGTTTATATTCTATATAAAGAGTCCAATTTCAATGTCATTGGACTATCTTGATTGTCATGGTATTTAGATATACGTACTGTTACTACATACATACATTAGTATACATACTGTCACTGTTCTATATAGATTCCTGCCACTAACGGTGCTGCGCTGCGTTTATCCATCAACTCCTGCTACCTTTGCAAAGTTTCAGTCCACAATACCTACCCATTCTGAGCTCCTGTACGCCACCGCCACTTCGGACCGAATCTACAGCGGACATCACATTTAAATTAACATAAAATATGTCTGTTTTTGTGTAAGATTACTAATAATTGTGTAATATCGCTTTAAATCTGAATCCCGAAAAAATCGACATAAAGGAGCACTTAATTTATAATTTTAATGTTTAATCATATACATTGGAAATTTTAGAGTAAAGTATATATTTTCAGGTGCGAATGATATTGGACGATGTGCTGGATCGTGTTCCGGAGCCGTTTAATCTTCAAGAGTTGATGGGCAGGATAGAAGATCTGACTCCATTCAATATCGTAGCCTTGCAAGAGTGCGAACGAATGAACCGGCTGATGGGAGAGCTCCGAAGATCACTAAAAGAACTCGAGTTGGGACTAAAGGTACAACAATAAGCAATTACAATTATATGTGCAATAAAATAAAACTATTGTAAATAATATAAATTATTGTAAAAAACATATATATTAGCCATATCAAGACAAAACAAGATCACCATCTTGTCCGGGACCTTCGGATGCTGAAACTAGCCTAAGAAACCCGAACGACGTCGTTATACCATTTTATAGATATTCTTGTAGCATTATATACGCTAAATGTTTTGATTTGGCATACTGACGATTTGGTTGAGGTGGGTGCCAAGCCCTTCTCCACCTACACATCATATTTTTACTATGATTGGGTCAAGCTTTTTAATATTTTCTTATTTTTAAGCATTCAATGTTACTAAATAATTAGCGTGATGTAAAATATTATATGTGGTGGATTGGGCACATAGCGAGGATGGATGACAGTAAATTGGTGAAAGAGATCTATAGAGCCAATGTGGAAGGTAATGTGAGTAGAGGACGACCACGGAGGACACACCTAGACCAAATAGAGAGTGTGTTCAAAAAGGCCGGCGTCCGAAGTATGAAAAATAAAAGACCATGTATGAAAATAATGATGAATGAAACAGAAGCAAGAGAGATTTGCCTGGATCGTACAAAGTGGCGATCTTTAGTCTCTGTCTACCCCAATGGAAGGAATGGGCGTGAGTATAAGTAAGTAAAATATTAGAAATTCAATGATTAGTCATGCCATGGAACATTGAAAATTAAAAGTAAGATCAATAATTAGAATGTTTTTTGGTCATGAAAACCTCATACATACATACATACATATACTCACGGCTATAAATCCCTAGAAGGGGTAGCCAGAGCAAAGGAACTTGAAGTTCCTCAGCCACTTTTGGAAGCTGCGTCGGGAAAAGATAGTGAAATAAAGGTTGTTGGTGATGGGTCTCCAACCACATCGCCCGAAAATCCCTTAAAAGCCCCAATACCGTTAGTCGCCTCTTACGTACACCCACCGGAAGAAATGGGGTAGTGTTATTCTAAGCCGACACTACACAGCAAGCACCCACAGCAGCAGCATGAAAACCTCATGTAGGGATTATTTCCAATAAATAAAGGATAAATAAAGGAAAGAAGAATTTCGACACCAGCGGGGATCGAACAAAGACCTCCGGATGTACGCCCCCATCGTAAGATCAATGTTTAAAATTATTTGTTATTTCAGGGTGAACTGACCATCAGCAACGACATGGAGATGTTAATGGAATCCCTATTCATGGACAAAGTTCCCGAGTTGTGGAGCAAGTTGGCTTATCCCAGTTTACTCGGATTAGCGGCTTGGTTCTCTGACTTGTGTATACGGCTTACAGAATTGGAAAATTGGACTGGTGACTTTGTGGTAATTATCATAAATTTTTAAATGTATTTGGTTTTGTGAATTTCCAAATTGATGAAGAATGAAATGCTTGTTAGGTCTTCGATTTATTTCCGATGCCAGAATAGTAAGTTTTGAATGATAAGTGTTTATAAGCATTTTCACTCGTGTTTGATTTGCTAACAACATTTTTTTATGATGACTTTAACACATTTTTATTAGACATATTTTTGCAACTATACACAAATAAAAAAATATTAAATACCATATAACTAAACATAACATAAACGTTCACGCCGAAAATCCCCGAAGGGGTTAGCAGAGGTACTAATACTTCTGAACATCAAGTAAGTAAGTAGTAAGTGACTTTGTCACCTGGTGTTCAGAGTACCCACGTTTTGCATGGACAGTGTACCCACGTGATAGGGGGCAGGCCTATCGCCGTTTTGTACGAATACACTGTCACATGACTAAGTACAACTCAGCCATGTGGGTTTCCTCACGATGTTTTCCCTCACCGTTAACAACCATGATTAATTAACCACACACATGTCTTTTAGAAAAGACAAATTGGTGTAGGCCCGACCCAGGATTTGAACACTAGTCGTTTGCACGATAACCGAGTGTTCTACCCACTGGGCTATCACGGTTTTACGGGCCATTTTATACCAATAAGCTTCTTATACACAGTTGCCGCCGGCCGTATGGTTAGCTGGATTCTTCAACCCTCAATCATTCCTGACGGCTATAATGCAACAAACAGCGCGAAAGAACGAATGGCCACTAGACAAGATGTGTCTGAATTGTGACGTTACGAAGAGATCAAGAGCCGAATTTAAGTAAGAACCTTTTGACAATCTTTGAAATATTTTGCTAGAAACCTTTAATTAAAAACACCATTGGAAAATTAAATAGTTCAGGTGCGGTTCCAGTATTTATTGTTCGAGTGAGCAAAATATTCAATTCTGAACTATCTAGAAAGTTTAAAATCCTACTGAAAATGCTTGTATCCTTTCAGTGCCCCACCTCGAGAAGGAGCTAACATTTGCGGTCTGTACATGGAAGGTGCTCGCTGGGACACGGCGACCGGCGGAATCGTAGAGTCTCGCATGATGGAGCTGTTCCCCGTCATGCCCGTCATTTTCGTCAAAGCCGTCACACAGGATAAACAGGATGTTCGAATGATATACGAATGCCCCGTCTATAAGATCAGGTGATTAGACATTGACTTAATACATAATGAGACGACGGTCGTGGCGTATTAGATAGGGTATCCTCTGGGTCCGGAGGTCTGAAATTCGAATTCCAAATTAATCCAAAATAATCGAATTAATATTTCTATTTCATTTCTTACGATATCACATTTCATTGTTTCATCTGGGGTCCAGTATACCAATTTTTGTCGATATAATATATATATATCGCCGCTTCTATCGCCTTTAACGACTAAGACTACCGAACTAAAGACACAGAAGATATTATTTGATTAGGTTAGGTTTGTGATTTGATTCTATTGGGGAGGGGCTATCTTTCATTATTATTCTCGAACTCAAGCGTTCGTGCCGTATATTCGGAAAAGGTTGACAGAGGTACTAATACTTCTGAACATCACATGACATTGTCATCTGGTGTGTCATTGTCATGTGGGTACCCACATGACTAGAAAAGACGAAATTGGTGTAGGCCCAACTTGGGATTTGAATTATTATTAGGTAAAGAAACCACAAAGTGCCAAGAATACTACCCTGATATAAATCAAATCAAATCAAATAGTATTTATTGGCATTCATAATTTATATCAAATTCTACAATTACAATATTAATTTCTACAGACAATTTACAAACTATAAATCAATGTAGAACATATTATCGTGGCCCCACACTAGGCAAGCCTGAATCGTGGGTACCCATACTAATTAAACATAATGCATTTGCAAAAATACACGACTTAATAAACAAATTATATATATATATATATAACAAATAAGATATTATATTTACAAACACAATTAACATTACAAAATCAAATTAACAGAGAAAACATATTGAATTAATATAAACATTTGGAATAATTAATAATAATAATAATAGTTGTTCGGCTCTTGCTAACACTGAGTACTTGCACAGACACAACCAAGCAGCCAAAATCCTGCATCAGGAGCTCGCTCTAAAATACGGACTCTTGCAACAGAGGCTGCCATATTACAAGTATCTGCCGGAGCCAATCCTAGAAAACGACCGTGCCAAAATCTATTGGGACCGACCCGTTATCACGGACAGGACTATTCTAGCGAATAAGCCTGATATCGTGGTATGGGATCTTTCTAGTGGATATTTCTAGTGGATGTCACTATCCCTCATGACGAGGGTCTCGTGAAAGCCGACACCGAGAAGCGTCGGAAATATCTCGATCTGGCTCACGAGATCACCGACATGTGGGGTGTGACTTCGACAGAAATAATCCCAATTGTTTTGTCCGCAAACGGATTAATTCCAACCAGCCTCGCGACCAACTTGAGGCGGTTGGATTTCTGTGGCGTGTCGGTTCCAGCACAAATGCAGAAAGCGGTGCTGCTCGATACGGCTCGGATTGTCCGCCGGTACTTGAACCTGACTCCCTGACCCCGACCGACTGTGCTTTTGTCGGAGAGTACCTGCTCTCCCATTTAAAATTCTTTATTATCATTTTCGGCCATGGGAGAGGCGAGAAACTAAATTTTTTTCCGAAATAATAATAATCAATCAATATTAATTAGTCATTTAGGTGAATCTTACATTACATTGGATGAGGTAATCAATAATTATGTAGTTATGTAGAACGTGAAAATCTTAATTTAAAGTAGGTTGGTAAACCAAGGGTTTTCTTGATGTTCCAGAACAATAATTGTAATATTGCCCTATTTTCTAATTTTATAATTAATAATATGTTCGTGCGTTTATAAAAACTAAAATACTTAAATTTGTATTGTGTTAAATTCCAGAATGCGTGGTCCCACATTTGTGTGGACTTTCAATCTGAAGACCAAAGATAAGCCATCGCGGTGGATCCTTGCTGGCGTCGCACTGCTTCTGGGAGTGTAGAACTATTATTAAATTAATATTTAACTATCTTTGTTAAGGGGTAGCGAGTTACTATTAAATAAACGTTGATTTGAAATTGTATTGTTTTTTTATGTAACATATTATTTTATACAATAGACACTATATGCAATAATTTGGTCCCATTGCCCCCACAAAGTCGAGAAAAAAGAGACACGGCCGTACCATTCTTTTTTTAAACAAACTCAAACTAAAGTTACTTTTCCTTCTTTTCCTACTGATGTAAAAAAATAAGAAAAGGGTATGATCTAATTGAAAATACATAAGTACTTTTTGTGACTAACTACTACTCAGCCATGTGGGTTTCCTCACAAGTTTTCCCTTCACTATTAATATTTGTCAACTGTACCGCTGACAAAACAGGCAATGACCGTGAAAATAACGATGATAATCACGTCAACAAATTTAAATTAAACTGAATTTACCGTCGCTTCACCAGATGTTTTGAGAAGAAGACAACAAGAAACTCTCAACCACATTTTGTTATAACTACTTCTCAAATAGGAATTTTATAATTAGTTTTTTAGTTTTAGATACAGTTAGTTCGTTTCATCATATCTGTAGAAGAGGATAATAAAAACAAAGCACTGTGTTTCAATGATATATTTTTTTATCGACAAAACATCAAATTTATCTTAACTATTATATTTTTAATGCTGATAAGGGTTGATCAGAGAATCCACATAAAATATCAAACATTATTAACCTTGTGACTCAGTTAAATTGAAGTAAAATTCCTTTCTTTGAAAATAACGACAGTCTGATAACTAAGTTAATACATATAAAGTGTGTATGATATAAGACACTGTATTTCTGGCTTATTCCGTTTATCCACCCTGAAAAATCCTCCCTAAGGCGGATATTCGGAAACGCGTGTCCGTCTATCCACCCTGAACGGGGTGGATATCCGGAATGCATATAATATGGTTTTTCCGATTTTCTACCCTGACTACGTACAGTCATTTACAGAAAAAAGACCCTAAGTTTGTAAGATATTTTTATTCAAACTGTAAGTAAGAAAGTAGGTATGTTTATCTTAAGTATTTTAATGTTCACGATGTTCCTTGGACCCATTTTGTGTTGTGTATGTTTCTGTAAATTACTGTACTTGGGGTAAAAAATCGGAAGAACCATATTATATGCATTCCGAATATCCACCCCGTTCAGGGTGGATACAAGGACATGCGTTTCCGAATATCCGCCTTAGGGAGGATTTTTTAGGGTGGATAAACGGAATAAGCCGTATTTCTTTGTAAAATGCTGACCCGGTCTGTATATCCGGAAGGGTGGCTGTCACTTCTATTCTTCATAGAAAACCTAATATTTGTAATTAATAACACATAGTGGTTCATGATATAGATATTAAAACTTAAAAAAACACTTTTATTATTTAAGTATAAGTATAGAAGTGTACGTTTACTCTTTATTAAGCTGACAGCAGCACCAAGGGTTATTGCTAGAGATGCAGTGCTTTATCCAGGTTGCAAATCGAGCCGCATGAAGTAGTAGACTGTTGATTGTTTCTATGTTTTATCGTTTCGCCTGAGACAATGAAGTGGTAAGGAAGACTACGAAAAAAGTGGCTTCACAACACTCAACAATATTGATATATTTACACTAACTTACCTATAAAAATATATATTACATTTGTTTTCATGAATGGCAGTTTATTTGCACTGAATACATATCGTGACATATTATTTTACTACTTATATACTCATATGATTAGTTGAGTTACATTTATGAAAGTTAAATAATTGGGGCACTTTTTACTAAGAGAACGACTAAATTATACATTACCAATCCCCAAACTACCAACACTGGATTTAAACTTCTAAGAATGCTATTGAAATCTAGAACGAGACAATATAGGCACTTACTTATACTCACGCCCAATGTATCCATTGGGGTGAGTATTGATCGCCACTTCGCACGATTCTGATAAATCTCTCTAGCTTCTTTCACATTCATTATCCTTCGATTTTCACTTTACCCACAAAATAAAGTTGTATGAATCCAAATTTACATAACATGCGAGTGAGACAGGATTTGATGTTAAAAGGAGTTAGAAGAGATAGGGATAAAATTATCAAATTCGTTTTGAAGATAAGACCTCATAGTAAATTGAAATTCATCAACCTATAAAAAAATATGTAAGTTGTGTGCACATTTAACATTTATCTCATTTACAATTATAAAAATATTCATTTCTTGTATTTAATTAGTTGTTTAAGTTTTTTGTCTGTGATGGTAATTCTACGTGTTAATATTTATACGAAAACAGCCAAAAAAGACATTATTATAATTCACGTGTAAGTTATGTGCGTAATATAGATTTCAAAATACCAACGCTCACTGGTGTGACACGACCTTTCTTACTTTAAATTTAAAATTAATTTATTAATATCACATGGATATTCCATACAAGTACCTTATTTGTTACTTAAATTATATACCAACCAATTTCATCTCAACTTCTGATTTCCACATTGAATGTTTATTCACTTTTCAGAGATGTATTGTCGTTTTCAGATTGTGGTTCTGATCCTTTGACAGTAAAAGTAACGTAATATCTTTTATTTTTATCCAATTTTTCAGCTGGTAAAGCTATTAGTTGCTTTTCAGTTCCATGCGATACTTCCAGCGTTACGTGAGCTTTCCCAGATGACGGCTTAGATTTAATTTTTGGTAAAAATCCCCTTGATTTAGTTGCGACATTTGTTGCAATTGGCTTTGGCATAGTATGATGATTCCATTTGGGAACTGCAAAAAATCAAACAAAATTTTCATGCTTATCAAAAACATATACTCGCATGCTATAAATCCCTAGAAGGGGTAGCCAGATTTTCAGAATTAGAAAATTTCTTAGCCACTTTTATAACTTGATGGACCCATCATCAACAACATTTTATTTTACAACATTTTCCCCACTGAACTTCCAAATGTGTAAATTTTCAAATACTGAAGGTCTGACTTCCCCTTTTTGCAATTTATAGCGTGAGTATGAGCATATGTACGTATGTCAACTCAAACTCGAAAGTTCACGCCGTATATCCCCATAGTGATTGGCAGAGGTACTAATACTTTTGAACATCACGTGACGTTGTCATCAGGTGTTCAGACTACGTACGTGATAGGGCGCAGGCCACATGACTTAGTACAACTTACTTATGTTACGTATAATAAATACATATTGAAGAACACTAAATAAAAATGATAATAAGAGAAAACTTACTGTAAGCCGAGCAAGGTATACCGGTGTAGGCATGCACTGCGTGAAAGCAACGATGCGTCTTACTAGTACAAAGACTTGCTTTATCTGGTATTCCAACCATTTTGTACAACTCACTCTCTCCATAATCAAAATCTATAGGTTTTTCAGGTAAATTATCTAAATGTCTTTTGCTGCTCTTTTGTAATTTTCGTAAACTGTCGTAAAGAAATTTCTCAAAGCTGCTGTACGAATAATCGGGGCTATTATACGGTCCTAATCCAACATGAGCTAAACTCGATTTATTATAATCGTCTATAGCTCGTTTAACTAGCACGGCTTCATTAGTTTTGCTGGTTCTTATTTGTATTCTTTTTAGTTCAAGAAGATGTTGGAATATTTTCCTCTCACAATAATATCTGAAATGCAAATGGGCATATGTTATATAAATAACTTTGAAAATGTTTTAATAGTAAAATTAGTAAATAATTTCATCAAAATATATTATACAATAACAAATTTAATCAAATTAAAGATCGGTAGGCGTTATTATGTTTTATCGAAAATAAATTGTTCAGTTTATGCATACTTATTTCCCTGTAAAAATATCTTGTTCTTAAACGAAGCTATAGGATCAAAAGTGAACAACTCTCAATGTTAAATTAAGTTCACATTTTCTTACCGTCTCATATTTGTTTGAATTTTTTGCGTTACTGACTTCATGTCTACGGCAAGTTTATCTCCTGGTTTTCTAACGGGGATCCTACTATCCACTTTTGCTGAAAACTTCCCACTAGCTTTCCTTTGCTGGTAATAAGCGGCTAATCGAGGACTCATTATACGACGCTGAACTACTCTCGGACTTGGTTCAAACCCAGAATCCATTAAACCACTTGATTCGTAGCCTCTTTCAGAGTTTTCACTTTTGGATCGTGATATTGTTCGACTTCTCGCTCGGCCTTTCTTTCGAAATCGTTTTCTTCTACCGTTACTTTCAAGATGACTATATATTTCATTATCACTTATACTAGGATGTAATGAAGTTTCTCGCATATTAACATCATCAAATACTACGTCTGTAACTTTGGTCTTTTTTAATATCCCAGGGCCAGCATCGGTAGCACTAGCCACGTCCGATAATACTTTATAGCTCTCAGTTTCATATATGCTACTTTTTCTACTGCTTATTTGACTATCTTTCGAAGATTTTCGTATAACTTTTGATGATTGTACAACCCTGGAGGTATTATCATCCGAATCATTGTCTAATAAAATTTGTTGCACTGCTCTATTGTTTTCTTTTGCTACCGGCGTTATCTTTTCTTGTTCTTGCAGAATGTCTGATGATTTATTTCCTATATATATAATATTGTTTTCCTGCTGTTTCTCTTCAGATGCTCTATCATGCTGGTTTTTATTATTTATTTCTTCTCCAAGGATCGTATCATTTGATACAGGTAAAATTTCTAAATCGTTTTTCTTTTCAACGGAAGGATCCAATTGCTCTAAATCTTTTAATTCCTGTTTAGATTTTTCTTCATGTGAGGTTGGACCAGATATAATTTGGAAGGACTTCCTTCTCTTAGGAGAATCTTGTAAATCTTGAACATTGTTTCCTTTATTAAGTTCATTTTCAGTCAAGTTATTACTATCTTTAACACTTATTATTGCTTGCTCTTGAAGACTCTCATTTCCAAAATTGTCAGTGTTCATATCAGAGTTGTTAGTTCCTAATGGTGGAGATGATTTTGGACTTTGTATATTGTGTAGGTTTTGCTCAAGTTCTATTTGTGTAGGAGTTGCTGGCGACTCTTCTTTTGTGATTTGATTTTTCAAAGTCTCATCTTTTGAAGCTATAATCATGCCTGTTTCAGTTTGTTCACTCATATCTTTATGTGTTACTTTAAGGTTAGAACTTTCAATGGAAACATTATTGGCAGAATCCAATTTTACTGTTAAGTCTATATTAGGAACTTCTTCTTCATTTGAGTACTTTTCTAAATGAATTTGTGCTTCAGTAACTACCATGTTGGTTTTTACTGAAATATTATCAATTTCAGTCTCACTCTGTAATTTAACATTGTTGCTATTTTTGAGGTCATTGTCAACAGATTTTAAACTAACTATTTCTTTTCCATCAATTGCCTCATCAGACGCTTTCTCGGAATTCTGCAGTTGTTCATCTTTTTTATACTTTACAATATTTACACTCTGCTTTTTTTCAGTGTCTTCAATATGAATAGAAGTTTTTTTACCTTTTCGTTTTGTATTGCGTCGATCACTAGAGCCCGAACTGCTGCTTTCAGAGGTGCTGGATCTATGTTTACTACGTTTGCGATGTCGTTTACTTCTTTTTTTATCTGTATATTTTTGTGATTCTTCTAAGCTTTCCGAACCAGAATAACTCCTGGGATTCTCTTTACGGCTGTGACTTTTATGCCTTGATGATTCACTTTTTGATCTTCTTTCTTTTCTTTTCTTAACTTCATTGCGAAAATACCTATCATCATCTTTTAGATCTGACTCGTAACCATCACTAAAACTTTTTTGTACATCAAGTTTTCTATGACTGCCATATTTACTAAAGTATCTCTTTTTAGTCTTTTTATACTCATCGGAAGAATCGTAGCTGTCAGAGTTTCTATTTAACTTTTTTCTCATACATCGTCTTTCAGACAGTGGACTTGAGATTTCAATTACTTCTCGTTTTTCAATCCGAATTTGGTCATGAACATCAATTTTAGTGCTTGTGACTTTTCGTGATGGTAAAGAAGTGATTGGTGCACCATCGATTATAATTTGAGTATCTGTTAATTTATTGGCAGGTACGCCACCATGCATTTGTAAATACTTTGCTGTCGAACGGTGCCCCCTACTAGCTGCACAGTCCAAGGGAGTTATTATATCATTCTTTGATGACCGTGCCACGGGGTTAACTTCAGCACCTCTGTCTAAAAGTAATCGACATAGATCTGCATTATCAGTTGCTGCTGCTATATGTAGAGGTGTTCTTCCCTCGTGGTTGGTAGCGTTGACTTGCGAGGGCCTGCCGTCTAAGAGCCATTTTACAAGTTCCCGTCTTCCTGCTGCAACAGCTTCGTGTAAGGGTAAATCCCCCTTTGAATTACGTAACCAAAGATTTGCGCCTCTTGCTCCTAAAAAATATTACAACTTATTATTGTTTCATTTATTTCATGTACAAATATTTAATAAATTTAAAATAATAAATATTAATGTAAGCAAGTAATTAACCAACTAATCAAGCGCTGATATTTTAAATTGATATTTTTTAAAATAAAATTTTAATCAGAATTTTCTTAATTGGGGGGGGGTTTCATAAGTTTAAAAAAATGTAAAGTTAAAATAAAGCTTATATATAATATTAATATATCTGTTTCAAAAACTAGACAATATATTACGGCAACTTAATTACTGATTCATATGTCTACCAAAAACTTCATACCAAGCATCCGGACTGTTTCAAGTTGTCCTTTAGCAGCCGCTGTATGGGCCGGGCTCCTGCCTTTCTTATCTTGGCGATGTGCATCAGCCCCGTGTTGTAGTAATAAGGCAGTTGCATCAGCGTGACCTAGTGCTGCAGCATAATGCAATGGAGTGCAACCGTGTGAGTCCGCTACATCTACTCTAGCGCCACATAACCCCACGAGAGTTTCTAAAACTTCTGTGTGACCTCTTGCGGCTGCACAATGCAGAGCTGTTAAACCATCCCTGAAAATTTTATTTTTACAAGTTTAAATAAATTCTCAAAAGTGCGTGAAAATAAGGTTGCCACTAATCTTCTAATACATAAAATTCACGTGTCACATCATGAAATTTTGCGTAAACATTCGGTAGGTTTCAAAATTTGTTTATAACATTTTTTATAGTGATAGGGGTTTTCCACCTCTTACATTTATTTTTAATTTAATAGACTATAAATTCTCTAGTTTTATATGGCATAACAACGTTTGTCGGTTCAGCTAGTTTTCTATAAAATCTCGTTATAATTGGGCGTCTTGTGATTTATAGAATATATTTGTTTATAGGATGTGTTTTACTCATCAACCTACAAACGCCAGTTTTTATTGTAGTTTATTTTAATTAATCAGTAAATATACTTAAATTGCTTGAAATTGCAGTCATAAAAAAAATAATGTACATTAAAGAACAACAATTCTAAAGGAAGCAAAGATCTTCACGTTCTCCTAAACTTCAACAAATAGCCGGTAGCATGGTATTTTTTTCCTTCGCTTACATATTTATACTCAAGGCTATAAAACCCTAAAAGGAGAAACCAGAGATTTGGAAATTAAGTGGGAAAAAGATAGTAATAATATAATATATATTGGTGATGGGTCTCCAACCACATCGCCCAACAATCACTTAAAAAGTCCCTATACTTTTAGTCGCCTCTTACTTACACCCACCGGAAGAAATGGGGTAGTGCTATTCCAAGCCGACACTACACAGCAAAAAATATTCACGAATTTCTGAAATTCAATTCGGTACCGGTATCATTATTATAAACCAAGTTATACGTCAAAAGCGAAGCGACTTATTGTTGATACCGAAATAGGATATCGCAACCTCGATTGAGACTTCAATTGGTATAGTAACGCATCAAAGTATCCAGATATTATGAATAATTTAGTCTTCTTGAAACGCGCTAAAGAAAACTACGACGATGCACGAACTGATAGTTATAACGAACGAACGAACGAACATATAGACTGTTCCTAAAGCAAAAGAAGCAGGAAAGAGAAAGGAAGCTAACAATCCCTACCCTGGCCTAATGTTATCGGTGAAAATTTTCAATCATTTGCTTTGCCTGACTCAGTAAAAACCAAAAAGTTTCGAAAATTGCAATAAAACAATTTAAAACAACACATGTTTGATTTTGTCTGGCTTCGCTCCAAATTTCGGCATGCGAAGCATTCGTGCCCATCTATTATTAGTAGGGATAATTAATATGTATGATGATGATTACCTATCAGAGTCATCAACGTTCGCCCCAGCCTGATGCAGAGCCAGCACGGCAGCAGCTGACCCAGCAGAGGCGGCCCACAAGATGGGTGTGCGACCGTCAGCATCTCTGACATCTACGCGCGCGCCGCCCTCTTTTACCAGCGCTCGCAGAACTTCCAGAGCAGCGCCTCTTGTCTGTGGGTTAAAAAGTATATACAATGGTCCAGAGGGCGTTGGTAGACATTAGTGACTACTGCCATTAGTTAGTTGTGGGTTTAATGGCTTCAAGTGCACTGACTGTACATTTTGTGGTGTAGAGTATTAACTTTGAAAAATTAGGGCACAAGGCTTTTAATTAGGAGTCAGGGTAGGAAAATGAGATCTTATCAAGTTTTTGTTGCTATGGTCTAAATTTAGCAACACTTAATTAAAATCTTTTAGTGGGATAGTCACTAAACACTTCGTTGTAAATCACCTGGTGGTCAGTAGTGGCCGGGGCCCCACACATCTGCGCCGCGTAGTGCAGCGGGTAGCCGCCGTGCTGGTCCGGGGTCGCCGCATCCGCCCCGGCTGACAGCACTGCTCGCAATGCGCCCACTTCTCCGCAAACTAGGCAAATATATTTAGTATTATATATGTATACTCATCTTACTTAATGTAATGTATACTCATCTTACATATATACATATACTCACGGGTCATCCCAATAGCGGTAGCCAGACTTTCAGAAATAGGAATTTCTCAGCAACTTTCCGACGTATTGGGTGAGGAGCCCAACAAACACTTAAAAAGCCCCGTACTGTTAGTCACCTCATACTCTTACGCCACGGAATGAATGAGTTAGTGCTACTCTAAGCAAGTACTACCCAAATTCACGCCCAATTAACAATTTAAAGTCGTTCAATAGTTAAGTTAACGTTATTTTGTTACCACTATTCGTAAAAGCTATGTCACACTAATGTTATAATAACGTTTACTAAACGCGAAAAGGGCCCCAATTATACGACCTTCAATGTTGTATAATGGTCATACAAAAGTCAGAAGATGACTCCGTTAACGTCATTTAAAAGTCGTATGAACGTTTATGAATTACCACTTTCATCGCGCAGTAGTCGCACCGTAACTTTACAACCACCTGTTTGGTTATATTGCGGTCGCACAGATGTTTTTGAATTATTAAAACGTTTTATATGAGTCTAGTAACAACCCCTGAAATGCTGCTTAATTTTTCTTTTTAGTTGTTGTTTTTATTTGGAGATTTAAGTGCAAGATAAATAATTACAAGGAAGTAAGGGAAAAGAAATTAGAGTATTATGTGACTTTCATATTTTGCTTACAATATTTGTCTTTAATACCGTTTAGTTCGACTGGGAATTTAAGTTTTACGATAATATACCCATGTAAATACAATTCATATTTTCATGCCCCTTCTTAGTTTTGTGTTTAAAACTTCATATTTTTATTACCAAAAATAAATTTATTTTTCAAAATGTCAGACATATTGCTTTGGTTGCATACTTACCTCTTTATGACGTTTTAAAGACACAAAGTCTTTTTAAGGTTATTTGAAGACCATGCAATACGCCATTAAAGCTAGCTATTAGGGTTCCTTATATCATAACATTTAATTATTTTTTATACATATAACAAATAGCGTTGCAGTACAGATACGCAGAAGAAAAGTAAGACCTGATGTGGAGGTCTGAAAGCCGGGAACCTCCACATCCAGCCTTAGTTTTTCTGCGTTTTCATACTATAACAATATTCGTTAATTAAAATTAGATAAATCGCCAAATGTAAAAGGTATGTAAATGTATTTTTATAATAGTTTTTTTAATGTGTCAACATTAACCTAAATTAATTATCTTTATTTCAGGTAAAACCCATTCTTAGCAAAGGTAAAGAAAAATTTATAAGTAACTTCTATCGGAAATATGGTTGAATATTTGTATCATATTCTAATTATTGTTTCAATAAGCATACAATTTTCTATTCAAGATTTCACATGGATATTAAAATACTTAAAATCAATAATTATATTTAATTTATTTTGAATAAATCCTTAACAAAGTATGGACGTGAGGAACAAAATATACATATTCATTATAAGGAATGCCAACAATTTAACATTTGACATTCTCTACAAAATACGTAGATTCCGATTTAATGGTGTTATTCATATCACACATATGTATAAACTTTTGAGTGCATGATGAGAAATTTTAGAGTCAAGAGTCCAATATTTTAAATCCTCCTGAAAGGTATTGTCTTTTTCATTATCTGTATCCAAGATTATATTATTCATTTCTTTTTACTGGACAGTGACAAGACAATGATCACTAAGATAGTCTTCTGAAAAGATACATACATACATACACATACTCACGGCCACAAATCCCTAGAAGGGGTATCCAGAGCTAAGGAATTAGAAAATCCTCAGCCGCTCCTGGAAAATTGAGTGGGGAAAAGATGGTTAAGTAAAGGTTGTTGGTGATGGGTCTCCAACCGCATCGACCAATAATCCCTTAAAAGCCCCAATACCGTTAGTCGCCTCTTACGTACAGAAACGGGGTAGTGCTATTCTAAGCCGACACTACACGGCGAGAAATTAAAAACATTACATTTTAAAAAATAATAATTATAATAAATACCAAAACAAAGATGACTAATGAAAAGTTTACCATATATTTTATGGTGGCCGCATTAGGAACACTTTTAACAAATTCAACTGTTTAACTGCTAACAAAATTAAATAAAATATCACATGTATTAAATAAAACCATTTTAACATTACTATTAAAATTTATCAATCAATAAAACATTTACTGATATAAAGAAAATTCGATATCGTAAAAAATCCTTAGCGATATTTTAATACTTAATAAACTAAATTAGTACTGAACCATTTGTTGCTCTTGCGTTGTACCCTTTTCTTCTTTAACATTATTTGTGGTTAATACCAAGGTAGCCTTGTACTTTTTAATAATTCGTAATGTCGAGATACTGTTTTTTTGAAAGCTCCACTATGTTTAAGTTTTCTCCATGAATATTCGATATCATTTTTCGCATCAAACGTTACGTAAATATGGCGGCCAAGGCGTTTTAAGGTCAAAACTTAACTCTAATGTGACTATAAAGTCAGGGCATGACATTAAATGGACATAATGTAATATAAAAGTTATATTTGAGTTGTAATCAAACAACCAAGTCATTTAAGTGTCTTAAATTGACTGCTGTATGACATACTAGTGACCGTTTTATAAACGTCAATGTTAAAACCTGTATACAACTACTGCATTATATAAATGTCATATAATGTTTTGCCAAGCACCAAATTTTGTCAGTTGAAAACGTTTATTCGACTGTAACGTTAGTATGACTATTTCGTGGTCGTAGAAACGTATTAGCTAAAACTTAAATAAAACGTTATATACTTTAGTCTTGCCAACGTTGCTATGACTAGTTTAATATAACATATTCGTCGCACGACTAAATAGTTAAATTAAATACGTCTATAGGACCTAGTAATCATCTAATTACTGTTATAGGACAGCTATTCAACTTTATGTCGTACAAATAATTACTTATACGACGTTTTTGTTTATTGGGCGGTTATGAACCCGAAAAGGGGAAGCTATGACTTTAAGAAGTAGTTAGGTGAAAAAAACATTGCAAACTTAAAACATAGATGAAATCTAAAACATAAATATTTCTCAGCCATTTTCCATGGAAATTGAATAGAGAAAAGATTGTAAAGTAAATGTTTTTGATGATGGGTCTTCAACAGCATCACCCAAAAATCACTTAAAAATCCCCAATACACACCACCCAAGCAACCTCTCACGAACACCCACGGAAATAAATGGAGTAGTGCTATTCTGAGCCGACACTACACAGCAAGTTATACAAATGCGAAAGAACTTATTCAATGCCAACGGGAATCGAACCCACGACCTCGGCTCCGGTTATACGCCGCCGTCGCTCTGCCAATTGAGCTATAGTGTCAAGTGGCTACTAGTTGGAAATTATTTCCTTTGTTTTTTTTACACTAATTTCGTAAGGCCACTTGTCTATCCTTATAGATAGAATGCAAATGTTGAAAACGCCTAAATATCACATAATAATATTATTAATAGTATTTGTTATTAATAATCCCCACATGAGGTTTTCATGAACAAAACATTCTAATTATTTAATGCCTTTAACCGGACTTCAATCAGTGTTCACAATGGACGTCCATCACTCAGTTCAAGGTCTGTCTAACCTTGCCTACCGTTCGATATCGGCTACAATCAGAAATTCAGAACGAAACCTCAAATGAACACGACCCTTTCATGATTTCAATGGCCATTCCATAACCTCTCAATGTAATATTAGAACTACAAAGAAATGTAATTTATTGACTCACAACACGAACACGAAAATGTTCATAGTGAGGTCAACGATATTTCTAAATACAATGACATAAGTGTTCGGTATACAAGTGCAAATTCATATTAATGTTAGAATGGGGTTACTTGACGGATGAAGGTCAATTTATTCAAAGGAGAAAGTGAAGTAGAAAGTTCTATATATATAAGAGACGGGAAGGAAGGGGTAAAGGTCGCCACTGCCGGCGGATATCCGCGAGACACGCTGCGACGGAAACTCTGAAGCAGTTGGTGGAAAATGTCACCACATACAAGTGATATAAACAAATTTTACATAGTACACGATGATGGCTATATTTAGATTAATTAAATTTAGCTCTTTAAGGTGTTGGAACAGCACCAGCCAAACTCTGACTGTGAGTGTACTATAAGATGATTAAGGGGTTTTTTAAGTGAGTGTTGGGTGATATAGCTGGCAACCGATCACTGAAAATCCTTTATATTTACTGTCTTTTATACTTTTATACTGTGAAGAATTCCAAAGCTGCCAGATGAACCTTTATAGACATATAAAACAAATAGCCATAAGAAATAACAGTAAAAATTTGGTAAATTCATGATAAAAAATATTGTTACGTACCGGGTTCTTAATTTGATAAATACCAGTCACACTTTCGTGCAATAAGGTGTAATTATATTTATTGACCAATAACGCACTTTACACAACACAACAAACACTATCGATAATTAACTATCGATACTCGCACTAATTAACAACACTAATTTACTCCGTTATAGTAACACTGTCCACACCGTTAAGCTTATTTCCGTAATCCGTATATCACTGCACTGTCGTATTTAATTTCTTCGCTCTAGTATTTCGCTTGTTCTCGCTTTAGTTCTTCGCACTCGAATAACTCCGTAGCACGCGTCGCTCTTTATATATGCCAAATCTCAAATACGCGAATATTACAGAAAGTTCTAGTACCACATTCTCGAAAAGTCGATATTCGAGAAACATCTAGTAATTCCTTTACTTATTAGAATACTAGTAACGCCATCTGTTATCTAGTAGTGGCAAATCCTATCTCCTACTTGCGAACAGATGTCGTAACATTACCCCCTCCTTACATTAATACTCGTCCCGAGTATTATTGCTTCCATGGTACTTCGCAAGTCGATCGATGTGAACTATTTTCCAAGCCCCTCTAGGTTGGCGTTGAATTCTGTACGTTACATCGTTTATTCTAGTGACCACCTTGTACGGTCCTTCCCACCTATTTTGTAACTTAGGGGACTTCCCTTTCTGGCGAGTTGGATTGTGTAACCAGACGAGCATACCCTCTTCGAAACGCGGCGTGTTAGCTTTACGGTCATATCTGGTTTTCATCTTTTCACTAGCATGTAAACCATTTTCACGCACTAGGGAATGTACATCTTGCATTCTTTCCCTCAAATCGCTTACATATTCAGTTACACTCTGCGGCTCATCTGGTGACCCTCCTGTCAACAAATCTACAGGCAATCGTAGCTCTCTTCCGAAATTGACGAAAGCAGGTGTTTCCTTCGTGCTTTCGTGAACAGCTGACCGGTAAGACAGTAAAAATAATGGAATGTGTTTGTCCCAGTCCTTCTGATGTTTTTCAACCATCTTCGCCAACTGTCTCTCCAGTGTTTGGTTGAACCTCTCCACCATTCCATCTGACTGAGGATGATATGGCGTCGTCCTGGTTTTATGCATTCCAAGCAGTTTGCACACCTCTTGAAATACTTGTGACTCAAAATTTCTTCCCTGGTCAGAGTGTATCTCCAGGGGCACGCCAAATCGACAGATCACTTCCTCAACCAGTTTTGTAGCCACAGTTATTGCTTCTTGATTGGGTATGGCAAACACTTCAGGCCACTTAGTGAAGTAATCCATCACCACCATGAAATATTTATTTCCGGACTCTGATTGTGGAAACGGTCCAGCCACATCAACGGCAATCCTCTCCCAGGGAGCTCCCACATTGTACAACCGTAATCCCCCTCTACTCCGGGTCTGCGGACCTTTCACCGCGGCACACGTTGTACATTTCCGGCACCAGTCCTGTACGTCGTCCCTACAATGAAGCCAGTAAAACTTCGCACGAACCTTCTGCAACGTACGATTTACCCCAAGATGTCCGCCCGAAACACCGTCATGTGTTTCCCGCAGTACATCTTTAACCTTGGCTCTGGGCACGACCAATTGTAGGTGCTCTTCTTTACCGTTGGGTTTCTCCCACCTCCGGTACAGTAGACCATTGATCAGAACCAGGCTGTTCCATTGCGCCCAGTAAGCTTTCGTACTCACTCCTGTGGACGCTACTTCACTCCAAGCCGGTTGATCGTGTTTTTCCTTCTTCCATGTCATGATGGGTCTGAGGTTCTCATCTTCTTCTTGGGCCTTCTGCATAGCTTCTGTTTCCCATCCATCCAATGGACAAATTCGAGTCACTTTCACGACCTCCTCCTTCGACTCTTGCTTCCTACAATGTTTACAGTCTTCCGGACACGGTCTACGTGAAAGCGCGTCTGCATTGCCATGAGATTTACCACTACGGTGCTCGATAGAAAAGTCATACTCTTGTAGCTGTTCGATCCATCGAGCTACCTGTCCTTCCGGGTTTTTGAACTGGAGAAGCCATTTCAGTGCAGCATGATCAGTTCGAAGCTTGAACGGTCTCCCAATCAAATACTTGTAAAAATGCTGTAAGGTCTTCACTACAGCTAGAAGTTCCTTTCTCGTGACGCAGTAGTTTCTTTCCGCTTTAGATAGAGACTTGCTGAAATATCCGATCACAACTTCCTTGTCACCTTGGATCTGTGATAACACTCCACCAATAGCCATATTACTAGCATCGCTGTCAACGATGTACTGTCCCTCTGGCTGTGGATATCCAAGGATAGGTGTCTCGCAAAGCCTCTTCTTCAGCTCATTGAAAGATAACTCGCATTCATCATCCCAAGAGAAGGTTTTCTTATCTTCAGTCAACCGATGCAATGGTTTGGCGATCTCAGAAAACCCTTTTACAAAACGTCGATAGTACGAGCAAAGGCCGAGAAAAGCTCGCACGTCTGTTTTGTCCTTTGGCGTCGGCCATTTCTGCACAGCTTCCACCTTTTCCGGATCCGTCTGAATTCCTTCTCGGCTGATTACGTGTCCTAAATAGTTCACTGAAGTTCTAAACAGCCGGCACTTCTTCGGATTCAGTTTCAGGTTTGCTCCACGAATTTTCTGAAAGACTTGTTCCAGGTTCTTGAGATGGTCTTGGAAGCTTTTGCCTATTATGACCACGTCGTCGAGGTACACCAGGCAAGCCTCGCCAACCAATCCCGCCAACGCACACTCCATAAGCCTTTCAAAAGTAGCTGGCGCGTTGCAGAGACCGAAAGGCATGACGTTAAACTGCCACAAACCCTTTCCAGTTGAAAACGCAGTCTTCTCTTTATCAGTCGGATGTATTTCCACCTGCCAGTAGCCTGACTTGCAGTCCAGGGTTGAAAACCACTTCATGCCACTCAAAGTATCCAGAGTGTCATCTATTCTTGGCAAAGGATAGCTGTCCTTCTTTGTCACGTTGTTCAGTTGCCTGTAGTCAACACAAAACCGTGTGCTTCCATCTTTCTTCTTAACAAGAACCACTGGAGAACACCACGGACTGGAGGACGGACTAATGACCTTCTTCTTTTTCATGTCTTCGAGCAATTCTTCAACTTCTTTCTCCTTAGCGATTGGGATTCTCCTTGCTCTCTGTCTAATAGGTCTTTCGTCCCCTGTATCAATTCTGTGTTGCACTAAAGATGTTCTGCCTAAGTCCCCTTCTGCATTTGAGAAGATGTCAGCATATTTCACCAGCAACTGTTTAACCTTGATCCTCTCCAAGTAAGATAAGTCATCCTGGATCCCACTTCTGACACCAATTGTTACGTACCGGGTTCTTAATTTGATAAATACCAGTCACACTTTCGTGCAATAAGGTGTAATTATATTTATTGACCAATAACGCACTTTACACAACACAACAAACACTATCGATAATTAACTATCGATACTCGCACTAATTAACAACACTAATTTACTCCGTTATAGTAACACTGTCCACACCGTTAAGCTTATTTCCGTAATCCGTATATCACTGCACTGTCGTATTTAATTTCTTCGCTCTAGTATTTCGCTTGTTCTCGCTTTAGTTCTTCGCACTCGAATAACTCCGTAGCACGCGTCGCTCTTTATATATGCCAAATCTCAAATACGCGAATATTACAGAAAGTTCTAGTACCACATTCTCGAAAAGTCGATATTCGAGAAACATCTAGTAATTCCTTTACTTATTAGAATACTAGTAACGCCATCTGTTATCTAGTAGTGGCAAATCCTATCTCCTACTTGCGAACAGATGTCGTAACAATATATTTGTAAAAATTCTATTTACGTTCTTTTTGGAAGTGGAACCCAACACAGCTCAAGAATAATAGAGCATGTACGAGAAGAATAATTAATGTGAGGGCAACAAGAAAGATTTGTCAGGATCGTGCAAAGTGGGGACCGATCGGAGTGATAGTCTCTGCCTACCCCAATGGGAATAATGGGCGTGAGTATAGGTAAGTAAGTAAAACCCCAATCTCGAGTACATGGCAATTTTCTTCTTTGTCTTCGTCTTTTTGTCGTGTCGTGTAAAATTTATCCCATCAAAAACATTATGTAAAAAACTAGCCAAGTCTCGATAGAGCTGCTTGTTTATCTCTAAAAAGTAATAAAATCTCTAAAATAAGTGGAGCCAAGTCTAAGGTTCCTTACTGCGATTATAGTGTGACTTGGCCGTTGAACATTCTTGACACGTTTAGTATGTACAAGTTTATTTACTAAGTTATTTGCAGATTTATTCATACGATTATATTATTAATACGTATTTGTTTTAAATTGTTAACTTATTGGAAAATGCTGTGCATGCTGTTCTGATACTATATGTTTTTTCATGAATTACAATATACCTAATATGACTTGCTGTGTGCATGTCTAATCTATATATATATAAAAGAAAGTGGTGTCAGTTACACTATTTATAACTCGAGAACAGATGAACCGATCTGGCTGAAAATTGTTGGAGAGGAAGCTTAGAACCAGGAAAAGGACATAGGATATATATCATCACGCTAAATACTGTAGGGGGTGAACAGTAAAAATATTTAACACCATCCGTGTGAAGCAGGGGCGGACCACTAGTAAATAAATAAATGTGAAATCTGCTTAATATTAACGTGTCAACGTATTAACCAAGCATTTGATTTGAAGTCAGTAGGTACCCGATAGTGCATGCAATTCGGTGATAAATTCTGTCAAACATGCTACCTTGTAATGAGAATTGAAAATCTGGGTGTCTAAGTGGTGAGGATAGATGGAATTTATATGTCGATAATCATCAATTGAATCGGGAGTACTACTCATTAAACCGCAAACGATCATTTTGTCCTCCACTTCGAATACAACCCCTAGTAACATATATTTGCGTCGCTATCACCAACTCAAAATCTAACGAAGGTTATTAGAAATGATTGATATAATAAATGATTATGGCAATTACTAGTCGATGAAACTATCGTTGGATTCGTCGAACAACATCATGGAAACATGTAGTCTACATTTGTCAAAATCTGAATCATCGTTTCATGCGAGCGGAACAGAAATATATGTTTATAGGGATAAGAAGAGAGACGAATTAAATTATCGATGTCTACTACAACATACGAGTATCCTATAGAGTAGACCTCAAGAACAAGTAATGATTTATGTAAGTTTTCGTATGATTTATAATGTTGACATATCCAAAAGAAAGAGGCAACCAAGCAAGGCTGGTCAAAAATGCTCGAAAAGATTAAAAAAGCCTATTGTTCTGAATCATTTCTTTTCTCCCTTCCTCTATATTCTTTTCTCAACGTGTATGTGTGGAATTTGGAATCTAACCTGTAGCCCAATGCACGACAGTGTGATGCTCGTCGTCCCGAGCGTTCACATCAGCGCCAGCAGCCAGCAGTGTTTGTACCAACGGCACATTTCCGTGAACCACTGCCAGGTGCAGCGGGGTCAGTCCGTCAGCGTCTCGAGCGTCTGCCAGCTGAGGGGCGGCCATCAGAACCCGGTCCGCGCAGTTGGCCCGCGCCACCTGACTAGCTCCGCCGCTGGACGCGCAGTAGTGCAGGGCGCAGCGCAGACCGCGGTCTCTGATGCGAACCGTTTGAGGCTGGAAATTTTTACATTTTACACATGGAAGCTTCAGGGGATTCTTTCACCGACGGAAAGCTTATAAACTTTCAGAAGGAACAAAGGCGATATGTACTTTACATACTATATATATAATTGTACTTCACTGTAAACTTTTTTTTTTGTAAATATCGTGTGTCTGTTGTGCAATAAAGAGTTTTCTATTCTATATCATCACGCTAAATATCGTAGATGGTAAGCAGTGAAAATTTCTTAATACCACACTAGTATCTTATGTTTATTAAACTCGCTTAACCTACTGGTATAAGGATAATATTGTAGGCTAGCATGAGTCATGACCAAGTAACCGTTTTGAAACAGTTGATTCTTAGAACGTTTGCACACGTAATTGAAAAACGTCATGTGTAACATCATCATCATCCATGCTAAATTTAAACTACATTTTTAAATGGTTCTTGACCATCAATTTGGGGCCATTAAGACATTTCCATATTTTAAGAAATATATGATTGATAGATAGAAAAAACTTTTTTTTCCTCTATCTAAATTGAGGAGATAAGTGTTTTGTTTTGTAGGAAATAATTAAATCAAAATACACAAATTTTAACAAAAAATATTTAACACAGCCCATATACATAAATTTACTCACAACTATAAATCCCTAGAAGGGGTAGCCAAAGCTTCAGAATAAGATATTCCTTAGCCATTATATTAAATATTGTATAATAAGGGTTTTTAAATACAAAGAGAAAGGTAAAAATGTGTTCACATAGAAAATGGGACCCACCCAACACAGCGATGAAATTGGCTTTACGCAAACAAATATAGTAATTTAGTAACAAAGCAAGCGTGTGTTGAAAACTTATATTGATTAATTTGTATCGACGATTCGTCATATTGTATGCATTCTTTAGTTCCGTGGGAAACACAAAACAAAATTTAAACAAGTCTGATAAATTGATAATATTTATTATAAAAATAAAAGCATTCTTATGTGTTTATGTTAGAAAATTGCTATTACTAAATAAAAACAATTTGTTTATCGATACATTATTTCAAATGTGAACCAAATAGGTCAGGTGGAAGGATTCATCAATCAATTTATCGATAGTACTGCAATGTGTTTTTGTTATGATACATCATTAAATACCGAAAACTTTGTAGGCAACGACCCTTTACGTAGCGTAGCGTGTACTAGATTTTTATGTGAATACAGTTCACGATATGTACACCATTGATTTTAAATAGCAGTAAAAGCTAACTATTATGGCAAATAGGTAATAAGGTGCATGTTATTCCTGTTATTATTTTCCAGGTTGTAGATAATATAATATGTTTATAGTTGTAAATACTAATGCTGCATAAATGTTTTGCAGTTTCTATGAAAATGAAATTACAACCACTATTTTATGGTTTTATTAATAGCATTGAACCATGAAAGATGATTGTGAAACTAATTTTTGTGATAATGTCATGCTCTCTACAACGAAACTCACATTCTTGTTAAGAATATCGACAACACTCTTGTAGTCAGCTTGCTGGCACGCGTACATAAGTGGCGTGCAACCCTGAGGTAAAGATGGATTTACATCTTCGATCTTCTTCTTAGAGCTTTCCACCTTCTCCTGCTTGATTTTAAAACTTTTATCGAGGAGGTTCTCTTTGTATCGGCTCTTTGACTTCTTGAGAATGCTCGGAAACGGCTCGCGTCGGCCGCTTGCCTCGCGCTTGTCCATAACAGAATGTGTTAGGTTAATAAAATGTTGTAGAGCATGAGGTAAGCAAATGTGGTGTGTGGGAGCGCGGTGTGGCGAGCGAGCGCGGAGGGCGCGCGCCTCCTACTGCTTGGTTCACCACCAGTTGGGGGCTAGACGGGCTCGCCACGCAGACTTGACCAGTGGGGCTGGGGTCGGGGTGGCTCCGACACCCACTGCCTTCCCAAACCCGCTAATCTATTAAATTCTCAAAAAGCAGGTCACTATTACGTTTTTGTTGTAAATTAAATAAATGTAAATTCTTTATACTTAATTGACATGTACCAGTACTGTTTATTTTGGCTTTTAATTTCATTTGCAAATAAATATATGACCGAAGTTTAAGGATCGTCTAATCAATGTTTGATTTTTTATTTCATGTTCCTTATCATATATTTCTGACTTAACCCTACAACATGCTTAAATATATATAAAAACAATATGTGCAAATAAATATAACATGAGCCCTAAGAATAACAAATACCGATGCGCCCATTGAAGTCCTATCTTGAATACCTATATATCAAAGAATTGTTATTAATGCAAAAAAAATAATAGCTAATAAAATTATAAAAATGTAATGGAAAAAATAAGTCTGTCGTGTCTTTAATTTACTTTATTTTCTTTCTGATTAGTTATGGAGCTATTACGTTTTTATTCGTAATCCGTGTATATTTATCATAAACATTCATGCATTGTTTTTAATAACAAAGAAATATACGGTTATATAAGGTCGTAAAAATTAATTTCAGACTTGTTTGTAAAATGTTTTGTAACAGCGAAGATAGATTAGGGGGGTGTATAGTATGCACAATATTTATAATCTCAACTCAAACCGTGTTCCAAAGTTTAGAAATTTCAGCTTACGGCTAGGAACCGGACAAGCAGCTAAATTTCAAACCCAAAAGCAAAGGGCAACCCAATCCAAACCCCTTAGCAGGCTTTCCCGCTTATTAAGAAAACTCCAATCGAAAGGGATAACTTACTAGGGTATTATAGGGCTAAAGAATTGTGTTTCAAACACGTTTTAAAAAAGGAAGCGACATGATAGTCCAGTGGGTAGAACACCCGCCCGAAAACAGAAGGGCGTGAGTTCCAATCCTGGGTCGGGCCTACACCAATTTGTCTTTTCTAAAGTCATATGTGTGGTTAATTTATCATGGTTGCTAACGGTGAGGGAAAACATCGTGAGGAAACCCACATGGCTGAGTTGTACTTAGTCATGTGACAGTGTATTCGTACAAAACGGCGATAGGCCTGCCCCCTATCACGTGAGTACACTGTCAAAACGTGGGTACCTTTCTCTAGACACTAGATGGCGCTTGCCATGTGAGTTCAGAAGTATTGGTACCTCTGCCAACCCCTTCGGGGATAAACGGCGTGAACGTTTATGTTATGAACGTTTATGTTTAAAAAAGGAATTTTATTGGGTTTTGGCAAAGTAAACTGCTTACTTTCCCTGCTGACAATATGGAAGTCTCAGGTTTGATGCCCGGGGAAAAATTTACAAGCTTTGGCCAGTTATCAAAAGTGCTAAATAAGACCTTAGTACCTTCCTTCTCCATCAGCTATCTGTTAATGTAAGTCTTGTCAAAAAGATAGAAACTTTTCTAGAAATTACCCTGATCAACAGACAAACAAAAATTTAAAAATAACTATTATGGTATATGTACGAGTATCTATCCTATATTTAGATGCATGAAGCTTAGCTTGTAGAAAACTATGCAATATCTTCTTATCCGGAATACTGCAATGCCTGAAGACTCTTGGAGCAGTTTGCATTCATTACTAACGGCACAGAGACTCTCAGTGGCCTCACCAGAAGGCACAAGGTCACCTAAAAAGCAATGAAAATGACTATGCTAAAAAGAACGAGAAGTTCCGTACAAGAAACGGGGTAACTGACATTCGAGTTGGTATTGGAAACTTAAAATGCAATAGACAGGCCTCATATCTACACAGAAACGATGGCTATTGGAGCTTGAAGGTTCTATAGTGGCGGCCACGTACCGGACGATGCATTCCACGTACGTAGGCTCCCACAAAGTGGACAGGCGACTTCGCGGTAAGATGGATGAGGGTAACACGGGAACTTTTGTTGTGAGGATAGTAGTGGAAGTTGATTGTGTGAATGATTACCCAAGAAACACGTCGAAGCCGCATATCAGCCAAATCAAGGCATTGCTGTATCCTTTAAGCATTTTGAACTGGTTGTGTAAAAGGCATATATACGGCTATACGGCTACTATACGGCTTATTTGGGCACAAATTTTACGGCTTTAGAACGTACATTGGCATTTGCATGAGTTAATTACGGCTAACGGCCGTAAAAAAACATTATATTGGACAATGAAAAGGCGAATGGCCGTAAAATAGCATTTTATGCTTCAAACAACATGCCAAAGGCCGCAAAAAAGCACTGCTGTTGTCAAAATACGGGCCAACGGCATTAGAAAAGACTCATAATGGTCATTCAAAGGGCCAATAGCATTGTATCTGTCAAATATACGGCGAACGGCATGAAACTATTTTTACAGTGTTATTGCAAAATTATCTCTAACACCACGGCAAAGGTGATATTATCAATTAAACGTGATTCATTTATGTCAATGGATGAACGACGATGGCAGTAAGAGTGAAGTGACTTGACAACCATATTTATTTTATAAAAATATAAATTATAAAGTGTTAGTATTAGTTTAACTATAATTCTGTGCTTAAATTACTGCGCTATGATTTTTACTGTGAATGTCTGTATAGTTTCCATTGAAAATTTTCACGCGCCTTCGATTTATTGTAGTTTTTGAGGAAACAATGAGTGAAATGATAAAATAATTGTACATTCCAAACATAATTTGAGTTTTGATGGCTTATTTATTAGTAGTTATAGTTGTTTGAGGAGTTTAAATTTAAGTGCCTGCATAACACAAAGGATTATTCCTCTTAGAGGAAATAGATTAGATGTTGATCTATATGCATAATAAAATATTAACGAAATGGTGCCAGCATTATTACAATTTGGAGATCCTTGAAGTTGAAAAAAAAACCCTTGCTTTCCAAATAATATGTGAATATTATAAAGGTATTAAAAAATGTATATGATTTATATGTTGTTGAATTCCTTTTTTCATACTATTTTTCTGTTAAAACTTTTTCCTTTTTTTTTCTTTTCTTAATGGAAACTTTATATTTAGTAATATCCCTCTCCAATCAGGGACCATTCATACTTTTTTTAGTTAGTACAAACAAATTTAAGTCAGATTTAAAAAAACATGATAGGTAACATCGTACGGAACCCTCTTCACACGAATTCAACTCGCACTTGTCCCCTTTTTTTAGAAATAATAAGATAACCTCAAATATTTTCATTCTCATGGCTGCCTAATGGTTGACAAATGCATCAAAATGGATGCAAATACGGCTTGAGGCCTTAAAATAAGCCAAGTATATCTGGTTGATTTGCTATTAGCCGTTCAAACAACACACAGTTGACCTTTGAAATGCTAGCCGTAAATTGGCATCCTGTCGTGCTAATGTACGGCTTTAGACATTTATTATGTGTATCTTCATGAGTTAACGCGGCTTTTGGCATGATATTACGACAGATTAATGCCACTATACGGCCAATGGCACTTGAATCCACTAAGAGCCGCAAAACTGGATTGAATTATTCCAATATCTGACCGCTATGCGGCTTTAGAGCGTTAGAATGATTTTGGAGTGCCAATATAAAGCCTTGAGACGTGTGGCAAACTTATATACGAGCTTTTACGGGCTTTAAGCTCTGCATAGGTATAGAAAAAGATAGTTAGAGGGCTTTTCGTGTTACTTGGGTATGATGACGATGACCAATGACCGCTCCTATCGGATTATTTGTATATTTTTTATTTTTTTATACATTCTGAAGAGCAAGCACGAGCGCTATTTTATCGACACGATAACGGTTAGAATGAGATGGCAGTATACGATACTAAGTAACTGCGTAAGAGATGGCTGCTTTATCCCACGCGATAACTAGTTTAAACACCGCTCGTGCTTGCCCTTCTAGTCTTTAATTAGTCTATAGCCATACATTTCACAATTAAAGTTAAATAATCTTTCTTTTCACCGATTAAAACGTAAAACTATGTGTATGTGTAAAATGATTAAAGTTTTTCTTTCTTTAATCTAGTATTTTTGTCCTAAAATTGTAGAGCAGTTTATGGTTCATAAACAAATATGGTAGGAGTCAAAGTTAGCTCACATAAGAAATTTCTCTTTATGTACTATTTATTTGCTTTATGTCCTTTTTTCTAATATAAAAGATAACATGAAAAAGAAAGAAAGATGAAAACATATAAAACTACGAACCAGTTGCATAATGGGTTATGTTTATGTTACGTTTCGATCGGTAACATATACATGTTTTATGAAGAGTGATAATTATGGCTAAGAAATGTAAACGGTCGGTCAACAAAGTTACATATGGGCGCTGTATTGTTTTTAAACATTACGTACAAAACAGAATGTCAAAGACTAATTATCTTCTATCAATACCAATTCTCAGTTAGATCTTTAGCGAAACTAAAAAGATCCACCGTAAATTTGATTAAAATGCAATGCATCTTCAAATAAACACTCCATCCCTTACCATATAACTAAGGTTTAAAACTGAAAATATAACCTTGGCAACGACGGTTTTCGGACAGCGAATTTCGTGTTCGGATCGGCACCAAGCTGTTCCAATAACCTAACCTTGGCTTCGCCACAATACTCGGCTCAACTTTTCTTAAGTTTCCATAAATTATGTTAGATGATTACAATCGGTTGGTGTTGGTGAGGGTAACTGGTCGCGTGCCGCCGCTGACGTCACGCACCGCGGGGGCCGCCGGGTTAATTGCAGCTTCTTATCCGACTATGTTCCTCACCACTCGTGTTCAGCCGAACCCAGCTACATGCTGCACTGATAACTTGATCAATACATACTTGATAGCTGTCTGTTGAGCGACTTTAATTATGGGTGCGTTTTACTTTAATTTAAATCACACGTGATATGTTACGTGCTCTTGATATTTTACATGCTGACCAAATTAACTGTAAGTTAAAGCGATGCCTAAAAATAAATTTAGGTGGATCTACCTTGTCCTTAGAATATACATTAAATTTAATTTTTAAGTTCCAAAGGTGGCTGTGGTATTCTAATTCCGTAGGTCAGGCTAATTCTCTTTGGTATTTATAGCCGTGAGTATATGGTCGTATTTAATTTAGGTTCGCCTATTCAAGAAGTTCCGGGCTAGTACTATGTTGGATTGTTTCCTATCCGCCCTCTTCAGGGTACACTTCAGTTTCTCGGTGGAGATATACATGAACTGAGGTTCATAAATAATACTTAGTTTATCAGCATTCATTTTATTTATTTCATGTTTTATGCAAGACTTCGTAAAGAGAATCCGTCAAATATTATGTTTCACTTCACACTGAATTTATTTAGAAAACAATTCGCTTTATTTTTCTATTTAGCGACAATATTTTCATTAAGTAATACTTACTAAAAACCGCGAATAAGATTATTATTATATTTAGTATACCGACGTATTTTTTATTACTCTACAACATTAAACCATAAAACTGTATTTATAATTAAATCCAAAAAGTCGTATAGATTGCCAGTGTGTTAATAGAGCTTTATTATTAGAGGTCACTATTTTAGCTATTTATTAGATGAAGTTAGTTGTACTCACGCAAGTCCTCTACTTGACCCTAACCAAGTTTTCGTCCACTCTGTTTTGGTCAACCTTAATGGGCCGTTATACAAACTCTTTAACCCACTAACCTCATTCAGAGCAGCATATTTTTAAATATTCTAGGGAAAAGAACACGAGTCTTAGTTGATGTATTTTTTATTGCCTGAATGCAATGCATATTAAAATGTGGAATATCACGTGCACTTCACAACCGTTTACATCTTTTAAACTTATGACTAACATAGCTTTTTAAAATCAATTTTATGTTTTTTTATATTTCCGTTAAATGAAAACCACTTATAACAATGCAACAAAGGACTTTTTGCATTTAATTGACTTGAATAAAAATACAAAACGGCGATAGGCCTGCCCCCTATCACGTGAGTACACTGTCTAAGCAAAACGTGGGTACCTTCTCTGGAAACTAGATGGCGCTTGCCATGTGAGTTCAGGAGTATTGGTACCTCTGCCAACCCCTTCGGGGATAAAACGGCGTGAACGTTTATGTTATGTTAACGTTTATGAAAAACTTTCTTTTAATCTATTATCATCATGAGACACAACTATCGTCGAATGTTTATTTGTTAAAAAAAATATCTTATTCAAGACATTCTGAGGTCACTTATCCATAACATCAAATGTCAGTGTGCTAGAAAATTACATGAAAACATCCTAACGACTGGACAGTATTTCAAAACATCAACATACTGATTATTTTTCTTTCAATAAATTCCAAATTCAAGATATTACGATTTAAGCTGAATGTATGGCTACATTGTCGTAATTCCTAGTCGGATGATTTTATTGTTAGGAACTTAACCTACGATGGATTAAACGTATTGATCTGGATAGCAAAAGACAGTCTACTTCATAGATTTAGTATGTTAAGTCAACTTAGTGGATGTTTTTTCCGCCGAGTTGGTAACTATATTGAATATATGTCCTTTTTGCTTATATATCCTTTTATTAAAGGTATGGGGGTAGAGTTCTTCGGAAGGACAGATTGGATGATCGATGATAGAACGTTCAGACGTTTACTAGTAGGCAATGATTTAAGTTATGCAAAGCTTTCCAATATTCCTAGCGGAACGCAAACACCTAAGGCTACGATACATAGCGCATTTTGCTTTTATCATCGAACTCTCAGTTTGCCTTCCTGATATCCGTTTGTCCGAAAAGGCGGTGAACTGATGTTAAGTAAAATTTTACTCTAAAATCTTTCAAATCGTATTCTTCTAGTTACAATATAATCGTTTATTTTCATTAGAAATTTACATAAATAGTTATTACCAGCGGCCCCACACTAGGCAAGCCTGTATCGTGGGTACCAAACACACTTAACAATTCCAATTTTACGAAGTGAATTATCATTACAATTCATTGATAAAATAGAGATGAAAATCAATAGCATTGAAATATTACTATATTATGGTACATATTTTGACGAATGATATAGCAAAAACAACTTTATAACGAATGAAAATAAAGTAACGTAAGAGAATGATAGTGTCTGATATCAGTATCAATACGAATGGCAAAAATGTTATAAATAAGTAAAGTAAAAGATAAGGCTTCTAAAACAGCGCTTTTTTGTTGGAACAATTGGTTGGTTGGTCCCATTGGAACATTAACACTGACAAAGTGTTGTAAAGCATACGAACTCACATCATGCACATGAAAACATTTGAATACCAAAGAGTTATCTGATTCATAAAATTACTCCGAAAAAAGTTCTGGAGACCAATTACAACCAAGCGATCTTTATACCATCATGTTTTGGTTAACAGACGATGTAATCAGGCGAAGGTCACCATCAAAAGTGATTTGCTACCTTAGCTGGGCAGTTAACTCCTACGTAATGGTGGCTCTATGTGGGTCAGAGCGATCAATCGCGAATCACGATACAGCCTTAGCTCCGAAGAGGGTGATAACAACGCAAACAAGCGCAGGGGTTACATTTTAATTTCCATGGTAATATAGATTCATATAGCTTCTCAAGGTTGGTTTTGGTTGAGCTTACGTAATAATCTTAATGTAAGTTATGATTAGTTGTACAATTGTTCGATAGTTTAGAGTGGGTAATAGCACAGATAATATAATAGTTACAAAATAAATTTTCCAAAATTCCAACTATCCAACTCTCAACTTTCCAAAAGTGGCTGAGGAGTTTCTTAATTCCCTCTCTGGCTACCCCTTCTAGGGATTTACAGCCGTGAGTATATGTATGTATGTAAAATTAATTTATCTACATTGGTTGATATTATGTAAAAAAACATTTGGGTCATTAGAAATACAGTACTATAGTATTTTCTAAGATTTTCACGATTGCACATTATAATTAAATACAGTACTATTTATTAATTATAATACAGTACTAT
Organism: Bedellia somnulentella; assembly: GCA_963576735.1. NCBI lineage: Eukaryota > Metazoa > Arthropoda > Insecta > Lepidoptera > Bedelliidae > Bedellia > Bedellia somnulentella. Next base: position 7,344,805 of record OY755185.1, on the reverse strand, counting down.
TTCGTACCTATCTCCCAAAAGGGTTGCCCGTAGTGTGAGATATTATAGTCCTATAAGATAATAGACATATATCATGACATAACATAACATATACTCACGGCTATAAATCCCAAGAAGGGGTAGCCAGAGCTAAGGAATTAGAAATTCCTCAGCCACTTTTGGAATTTTGAGTGGGGAAAGGATGGTAAAGTAAAGGTTGTTGGTGATTGGTCTCCAGCCGCATCTCTCAAAAATCCCTTAAAAGCCCCAATACCGTTAGTCGCCTCTTACGTACACCCATCGGTAGAAACGGGGTAGTGCTATTCTAAGCCGACACTACACGGCACTACATATATTATGGTATAGTCATAAATGCACATTATATTAAAACAACTATTGATTTTCGGATATTTTAATCGCGTGTTATTACATGGTTTTTTAAAGCGCATATAAAATATATGCTGTGTAGTGTCGGCTTAGAATAGCACTACCCCATTTCTTCCGGTGGGTGTACGTAAGAGGCGACTAACGGTATTGGGGGCTTTTAAGGGATTTTTGGACGATGCGGTTGGAGACCCATCACCAACAAACTTTATTTTACTATCTTTTCCCTATACAACTTTCCAAAAGTGGCTGATGAATTTCTAATTCTTGATGGTCACAGGAAGACTGAGGTGTTATTTGTCATTATACAGTACTATAAAACTATTCATACTAACTCCTTTAAAAAATTCAAGTTACATTTGCGTTTAATATTTGCTAAGTACAAAAAGAGCTAATGTTATCTGGAGTCTTGCTAGCGTTTTTTAAAAAACCATGTAAACACGCGATTAAAATATCCGAAAATCAATAGTTATTTTAATCAAATTTTAATTGTCGTTAAGTATTTGTAAGTAGAATTGTATCATTCATTATGCTAGGACTTCAATGAAAACTGCGATTAAAATAAATTGAGCTGAGCGAGTTAGATTAACCTAAGTATTCTTACAGTCTGTGCAGTCGCTCTTAAGCTCTAAGCCGTGCTCTACGAAAATATAAGAAACCATTAACTTTTTTCTATTGACATCAATAGGAAAATAGTTTTTCGGTGATTATTCCTCAATGTTACGTTCGATCACGACATGCCCTCTTAGGACCCCTTACGACATACATACATACATACATATACTCACGGCTGTAAATCCCTAGAAGGGGTAGCCAGAGCTAAGGAATTAGAAATTCCTCAGCCACTTTTGGAAATGATAGTGGGGAAAAGATTATTTTATTTATACCCTTACGACACTTAGCAATAATGTCCACTAGATCACTGTGCCAAATTTTGTTGAAATCGGTCGAGCCGTTCCAGAGGAGTTCGATCACAAAGAAGTGGCCTAGCCGCGTATAAGAGCAATAATGCATAGTTCCTATATTTTTTATTAACAGGTAGGATTTGTTTGTGTGTTTGTTTGTATGAAAGAATAGGCTCCAAAACCAATAAACTGATTTTAAAAATTCATTCAATAATATAAACGAACAACCTTCAGAACAAAGATAGACTATAAATCTTCACTCTAAACTCTATAATTGGTAAACAGTAATTGTAAAACTCTTGTACCCACTAGTTATTCATAAAAGGAAATGTTAAGTTGGTTTGAGCATACAGAGAGGGTAGATGAAATTTAACTAGTGAAAGTTAATAAAGTTAAGGATAGTAATGTCATCAGAGGACAACCACGGTGGTGGAGACAATTCGATCAAATTGTGTAATTACTTAAAAAGGCAAGCAATAGAAAATCATTTATGAAAAGTTTGATGAATGTAAATGGAGGTTAAGAAGTTGGCCAGGATAGCACAAAGATGCGATGGATAGTCTCTGCCTACCCAAATGAGGACTGGGAATGGCATGAGTATATGCATGTATAACTTGTCTATAACCATAGTAAAAAAATATGTAAAATAAACCAAATACATAGCGATCTAAAACTTATGTTTAAAAAAACTAATAAATACATACCGTACAGTAAAGTAATAGCCCAAAGTGAAATACATGAGTCACAGTAAACTGTACATTTCAATGTCATTCATGAATATGCAATTAATTTCCTCCATTACAATATTTTCACAACGACAAAGTGATGGCGTACCACTTTGTCGTATTTATAAAAAACGTAAAATAAAGTAGGAAACCGAAGTCTAAGTCAACACTCAGAGATGATAAAGGCAATACTGAAAAACATACTTATGACAGCTGACAGTCGCATATCGGTAAATGGATAGTAAACGGAGGGTAGCGTACATGGGGGTTGGTTACCAAGGTAACGTTACCACTACTAGTAATAGCCTGTGTTTTATGTTTAAGTAAATTATCATCGTCACTCTTTCACGTGATGACCAATTATACATCGATGAAACTGTGTAGTGTATTTTTCCATAGGTTTTGTACGAGGTGATTTAGGTGTTTGGCGTGATGTACCTTTATTTTATCATCTTTTAACCCAGCTCCTAAAATTGGCTAAGGAGTTTCCAATTCTGAGATTATGGTTTATGAGTATATGTATGTGGTTTTTGAATCTATATCTTTATTGCTCATTTAACTTGATAACCTCTATAAACTCTCGGCGCACGCAAGAAAGTGTCACTTATCTAATCTTACATACGAGTACCTCAACATGACCAAAATTAGAATATAACTCATATTAAGGGCCTCCCTCGAAAAGTTCACTGATTTTGGTAGTTTTCAAACTCAATAAAATCCGCTCAATAAAGCAATCACACTCTAAATAAAATATATGTTCAAGTTCAATATCTTATCTTCAAAAATGACGGTTCATATTTTGTTTTTGATAATAATTGACAAAGAAAAAATAATAATTGTGGGGGCCTTTTTTATCGTAAAATCTGATACTGCAGTCAGAATACTGCATATATGTTATCGATTACCTATCATTTGCGTAGACAACTGAGTAATCTATCATTGTAGTGATAATTTTCTAGTCTTTTTATCCTAATTATGGAGTTACAAAGCTTTTTTCCTAAATTTCAATTGCGGGTCCCTGCGCGGAGAACGGGTGGCAGATGGCTGTTAGCCTTCATGCGCAGAGCTTGTGTCGGATTTTTCTGTAATATGGCTGCTTGCCGCTTCCCGCGCTTTTTTGATAATTTATTTTGGTTGTGCGCAACATAGTCGCTTGTTTCGCCTTACATTATAAGTTTGTCTCAATTGTAATATTATCGTTAATTTCAACCTAATACATAAGAGCGAAATGGTCCAACGTGTGAAGTGCTATGCGCCATAGGTTAGGGCGTGAGTTCAAATCTTCAGCTCGGCATGTGCTTTTTGTTTATTTCTTTACAGGTAAAATAATTTTGTCTTTATTTTCGTTCGGTAATGATGATAAATGCTTTATTAAAAATACTGCGAATTGTTCTGTTTTGTGAATACGCTCGTATTACCCTAATGTTCCGTAAATCTAGCTGAAACAATTATTATCGTTTTGCTTTAAAATGTGATGTTTTACAAATCTTTTTTGTAATATTTCTACTTTTTTAAAAATGAAATAGAATATATTAAATATGTGCATTCAAATCGTTCTTCGAATAAATTATCTTGATTCATTTTATTTTATTAATGTGCTAATAATTCTAGTTTATACTTCGAAAATGTATAGCTTTGCGAGGCGATGAGTAGGTTCAAATAAATTCGCAACCACTCAACCGTCTCGTCAAGGTGAATTGATAGAGTAAGCTGATATTTATAAATTTTTAGACTTTCATTGAACTTTGCATTTTGTAAACAACTGTGAAAAAATAAGTCAATCAAATAAGCTTTATACTAATTTATGAAATAATTATTTATATTTTTGCGTATACTCATCCCACTATATCGACAAGGAGAAATCTTTGTATAACACGGCTAGTGTTTTTAATTAGATAAAAAAGTAAGTTGTTTGCTTTTCTTTTAAAATACCCTTTATTACATAGTTTAGTATAACCAAAGATTAAAAGTATTTTTTACCTTTATAATAACGACGGAAAATTAAATAAAGGAAATAAACATGTGCAGAAAATCGAAAATTTCCAATTGAACAAAATACTTTTGAGCAACATACATACACTAACGGCTATAAATCCCTAAAAGGGGTAGCCAGAGCTGAGAAATTAAAAATTCCTCAGCCACTTTTGGAAGTTGAGTGGGAAAAAGATGGTAGAATAAAGGTTGTTGGTGATGGGTGATGGGTCACCAACCGCATCGCCCAAAAATCCCTTGAAGAGCAAACCTCTAATTAAGTAAATAAACAAATACAAAAGACGCATATTTATAGTCTCCTTCTAACAAGAAACTATAACCAAGTATATATTTATGAATTATTGTTATGAATTATATATTATTGCTGTGTAGTGTCGGCTTGGAATAGCACTACCCCATTTTTTCCGGTGCCGGTGGGTGTACGTAAGAGGCGACTGGTAGTATTTACTAAATGCTTTCTCCTGTTTTATAATTTGTGCCGATTTTTTATTCAAGTGTGATTTTTGGACGTTGCGATAATAGCACGTTACGTTATTTCTACTGCAATCCACGATCACTTTTTTGTGCCGGCTAAGAATAACATAATCCCCTTTTACTTGGTGTCACATGAAACCCACTATCACGAGTTTTCTTCTCGACATTCCCCTCCTATATTCCGAAGGTGTCATAAAAAATAGTTTTGTGAGACTCAAGTTTTTGTTTCAGTTATTTTAATTACAATAATTATATTCATCCAAGCGAGACATAATTATAATATCGATACGAATGTCGCAATTCTACAACGTAGTACGAGACTATTTCCGTAGATGGCGCATGGTATTATGGTTATAATAGTTACTAGTGAGACCACTAGATGGCTTATTTTACGAGTTTGATTAAAGGTGCGGAGACGGCAGGGGGCAAGCCCAAATGCCGTTTCAAGGTTCTTACTTTTTCGGGGGACGCCCTTAACTGATTTAGTATATGACACATTTTTCAGGGTGGTTTTATATGTTACTAGTGATCCGCCCCCGTTTTGTTTAAGTATTGGTATTCTTCTTGACGACACTAACTAATGACAAATAAATTACAAATGTAGGATGCCCGATCATGTGGACTGATACGCAATGATGGATGCGATCACAGCACGTTCAGTGATTGTCCATAATGGCGAATGATGTAGAGGGCTCTTAAAAGTCAAATATATACCAAGATCCGTCCTAATGAACTACATCATAAATTTTTACTACAAGGAAAACTGCATTTATCGACCGCAATCATCTAAATATCGATTGGTTAGGTTTCAAGCAGTAAATTTTACAATAGTCATGTTTATTAATATGTTTTAAATACATAATAAACACCGTCTTTCCTCCGCACAACTTCCAAATATAGTTTGATATTTTTGTTTTGAAATTCTGGCCCTCCCTTTTTAGGATTAAAACAGCAATATGTTTAGTTACTAAATTGTAACTAACTAAAAAAACAATAATTAAACATGACTTCAGATCAGTATGACAGTTGAAGTGAAACAAAAACACGTTTTTCAGTAAAAACGTTCAACAAAGTTCCATGGTAGGGCACGCCGACCTTTTCCAGGGTGCTACGGTGTCACACGGTGCAAGGTTACTACAGGGGTGAGACAGATATCATCAAGAATTTCATTTGTTAATCGTTTTGAGTTTTCGTGGACACCCTGGTAGATTATGAAACTAACTATTTTAGTAAAAACATAAGCATCATTTACTATAAAGGTTATCGGAATCATTGAGTTTTTGCTAAAAACGGGACCTTATTGTCTGTCTATCTGTCTCTCTGTATGTCAACAGGCTGCATCTAATAAACCTGGTAGCTAGAAAGTAGTTTTTAAACAGATTATGTATTTTCAAATACAACAAAAAAAAACTTAAATCTGAAATAATAAAGTGGATTCCGATACAAAATTTAAGTGTAATTCCAGCAACTTCTGATAGCACTAGATGGCTTTTCTAGATTTCATTACCAAATTATACTAATTTTCATAATACATACATACGTACACTCACGACCATAAATCCCAAAAGGGGTAGCCAAAGCCTTAGAGCTAGAAACTCCTCAGCCACATTTGGAGGTTGATAGGGGATAAGATGGTAAAAATTATGGGTCTGCACTGCAACCGCATCGCGCTTCTTACGACACCCGTATGTAGAAAGGAGTAGTGACATTTTAAGCCGGCACTACACGGCAATAACATTTAAAGAAAACACCAACAATTATCTTATTTTTTTATTATTGTAGGATTTCCTGCTATAATCACCATGTGACGGGATCGCGCGTTAAAGCTTAATTTCCTTATATCTTGTCTTTAGTTCTGCCTAATATTGCAACCCTGACATACATATAGATTTAAATAAATTCACATAGAAGCTTCATTAACTTGACTTTCTCAGGACCTAAAAGACTCGAACGTTCACTCCCTTGTTGATGGGGTAGCAGAAATACTTATTATTTAAACCCTGAGCATCATTTTGCATTGTACTCTTGAAAATTGTACCGCTTTTACGAATGTATTGTATCCGTACTGTACCGTACATTTTATGAATGTCTGATTTTTTTCTCTCATACTCGGCGCTATCTCAGATCTCTAACCCGAGCCTTCCCGCATCTTAGACGGTGTACTTCGCGTTGATCTACCAAGGTTGTTATAAATTAAATTAAGAAGGCATTATAGCTGTGTAGTGTCGGCTTAGAATAGCACTACCCCATTTCTTCCGGTGGGTGTACGTTAGAGGCGACTAACAGACTTGGGGCTTTTTAATGGATGTTTGGGCGATGCGGTTGGAGACCCATCACCAACAACCTTTATTCTACCGTCTTTTCCCCACTCAACTTCCAAAAGTGGCTGAGGAGTTTCTAATTTCTCAGCTCTGGCTACCCCTTTTAGGGATTTATAGCCGTGAGTATATGTATGTATATGTATGCATTATATTCGTCGTACAAACGAGTATTCTAGAGACTTTAAGATTATTTTACCTAACCGGAATAACGGCTTTAAAGACGCGCTAGTTTAAATGTGTCGGTTTTGTGATAAATTACAAACTGAGTTTATTCGTTTTAAGCAGAATTTTTGTGTTGGTCTTTGCCTTTTGTAAAGTTATTATATTATAATGTCCTCGTGATATTGACGGTGTTTAAACGGTAAAAGACCATTATATCACAGATTACAATTCCATGATAGCCCAGTGGGTAGAACACTCGGTTATCGTGCAAACGACTAGTGTTCAAATCCTGGGTCGGGCCTACACCAATTTGTCTTTTCTAAAGACATATGTGTGGTTAATTTATCATGGTTGTTAACGATGAGGGAAAACATCGTGAGGAAACCCACATGGCTGAGTTGTACTTAGTCATGTGACAGTGTATTCGTACAAAACGGGGATAGGCCTGCCCCCTATCACGTGAGTACACTGTCCATGCAAAACGTGGGTACTCTGAACACCAGGTGACAAAGTCACGTGATGTTCAGAAGTATTAGTACCTCTGCCAACCCCTTCGGGGATATTCGGCATGAACGTTTATGTTTATTATTATATATTACAATACGAGTAATATTTTTCCATCGGTTTCTATGGTGATTTAAGCCTCTGGGCTTTTGTAATCTATCTATACATATAATAAATCTGTAGAAGTCATTTTTGTACATTGAAGAAATTGAAAAAAAAAATAGCCAGCGTGTGAACAGAATTTCCATCATTTTTTCAATTTTTGTCTGTTTATATGTTTGTTTGTGCGCACATCACGTAAAATCTACGAATTCAATGCTGAAAATGTTTATATACAAAAATTATACGTAACTTGAGGTATAACTTAGTTTTTGTTTCATCGAAATCGGTTCACTCTATCAAAAGATATGATTAATTTTGTGAGTTCAAGAAGAAAAATATTACGTTACGCAATTCAGTATAGTACTTGCAACGACATCTTAAGTCTAAATATAGAACTAATGTTGATAGTTGGAATCCAAAGTCCGATAGATGGCATTGTGCAAATGACCCAAAATGCATATCAAATTAAAGCTGATGAAATGACATACATACATACATACTCACGGCTATAAATCCCTTGAAGGGGTAGCCAGAGCTAGGGAATTAAAAATTCCTCAGCCACTTTTGGAAGTTGCGTGGGGAATAGATGGTGGAATAAAGGTTGTTGGTGATGGGTCTCCAACCGCATCGCCCAAAAATCCCTTAAAAGCCCCTATACCGTTAGTCGCCTGTTATAAGCCCCTATTCTAAGCCGGCACTACACAGCAATGAAATGAGTATTCCGAATATATACATGTCATAACACTTTTATGTTAATATTAATACACAAGATGCATTTACAATGCCGAGGGCAGAGATGGCGGCGGCGGCGGCTGCGTTCCGTCGCGACGCGTCGTTGTGTCAGTCGGTCGGTCCGCATAGAACGACAGTGGCGGCGAGTGGCGGCGCGCGGCGGCGACGGTGGTGGTGGGGGTGGGCTCATGTTGAGGTGCGCTACCCAAACGGGCAGACAACGTTGATGGTTGTGTCCATAGATGTACTAAATACCTAGATATGTTTTATACGAGGAAACACGCACTTACGAGTGGCACTGATTGCGGCAGTTGTACGCACGTACACCACTAGAAATATATCCAAACAACACACCAAGAAATATATTTGAAATGTAAGCGAGATAGCAGCGAGATAGCTCATTTCATAGCAAGCGCTAAATAGAGACAAACATATTTTCTCTGCACCGACGTGAAATATGACCTTAAGACGACCGCTTGACACGTATAATACTTCTTCTATTTTATGACACCTTTACACCTAATTTATTATAAATTATAATTAAAACGTTGAAAATTTATAATACTTACGAATGATAAGTAATCCCGTCACTTTAAGTAGTTTTTCGACTATAGTTTGTGCAAAATCTCATCACACACGACGGCATTCTCGATTATTTTGATAAACAAACACGCCAAAACAAGTGAACGATCGCGACGGCAGCTAGTGTGCGACTCAAGTTGGTTGAGCCATTTAGCCCTATTTATAAGTGCCACTTATGAGCTCACATGACTTATCTAAGGTTTTATTAGTACATCTGTGGTTGTGTCGAATTATGAAATTTTCAGTGCGGCGCGGCGCGGCGCTTCTTTCAAGTTTACAATTGATTTTTAAAATTTAACTTATGTGATTCATGTTAAATAATAATTTTGTACAAAGAAACCTTGAATAGGTAAAAAATAGGTAGTTAAGTCTCGGTTGTTTGTGTGTTTGAGCCGAAAAGGCTAGTACAAATTTGCGTGAATGAAATTTGGTAGAATGCAAGATAATGATCCAAATACTTTACATCCCGGAAAAAAATGATCAATAAAATATTCACGGCTGATTGAACTAAGAGTACCGGAAAAAACGCCTATAATTTTGTAATAAGCAAATTTAACAGTACGAAGTCTGTCGGGTCAGCTAGTTGATATAATAAAATTAGAAAGATAGAAAGCGTCAAAATATCATGTGATGTAACTTATAAGATCAGTTTTACTTAGCAGTGACTTCTTAATATTAACATTGCCTACTCCATTGCTCTCTGGGTGTCTTTGACCCTTCTTCTTTATAAGGTTTTTTGTGGATAAAATGGTTCTTTATGCGTTATATACTTGTTGTTCTTCTATACATATCAAATATCTATGATAAGTGCTACGAAACCCTTAACGGAAAAACCGACACGCACTTGTATTTTTTTTAAATATTAGAATATTATTCGAAGCATAGTTATAGCATCTTTTGCATATTGGTTATAGCCTTTTAGGGTTGTGGGGCATGCCCACCTCGCCCACATGGCTGGATCCACGCTTGAAGATACCACTCTTAAATAGAAATATGCGTAATTTTTGCCAATCCTATTAATATTATAAATGTGAAAGTTTAGATGTTTGTGTGTTTGAGGTAAAAAGGCTTCTCAATTACAAAATGTATATGAATGAAATTTAGCAGAATGCTAGATAATGACCAAAATTGTAACATAGGATACTTTTTATCCCGGAAAAAATTGACCAATAAAATATTCACGCCTGATTGAAATCAGAGTACCGGAAAAAACGCCTAAAGTTTGGTATAAGCAAATTTACAGTACGAAGTCTGTTGGGTCAGCTAGTTTATAATATTTATTAAACAAGAGAAGCATCGATTACAATATTATCTATCCAACTGATCATTAACGATATATAGAATATTAATTTAGTAATATAGTTCTCGTCTCGTATTGTGACTGTGATATAGTGTTATAATGAGTGATGCATAAAATCAGCATAGGATAACACTGACCCATTTCTTTCCCTGGATGTCGTACGAAGTGATTGAAGGTATTGGGTCTTTTACAGAGTGGCTGGAGAGCATGTTTTGAAAATGTTTTGTATGTGTAAATTAGATGTGTCAACCCGTGCGAAGCCGGGACGGGCCGCTAGTCAATTAATAAAAGACATTGATAAAAAAATTATACTTAATTTGTAGCTCGATGAGTCGAAGACTGTGTTTTATAATTGACGGATGTGAAATTCTAGTGTCATGCAAGTATTTTCTCGAGGAAATCTACGATTTTATTCCCGGCGATGATTTGTTTACAATCATATTTTTTTCTAATTGATATAAAATATACATGCATATACAAACGACTATAAATCCCAAGATGGAGAAGCCAGAGTTTCGTAATAAGAAATTATTCAGCCAGTTTTGGAAGTTGAGTGGGAAAAAGATTGTCAAGTAAACGTTTTCCGCGATGAGTCTCCAACCGCGCCGACCAAAAATCACTTAAAAGCCCCAGTAACCTTAGCCGCCTCTTACGAATACCCACGGGAAGTAATAGGGTAGTGCTATTCTAAGCTGACATCAAAAAGCCTACACACATTACAACTTATAAAAATAAATTACCATTTTAATGGTTGCCTACGTCAGGGGGAAACCTAATATGCCGTAGATGAATGCAATTAATAAATACGAGCATAAACATTCCAAAGTAAGTGATATGTTTTTCCTGCTCAGATACAACATTAATCAAACGCATGTAACACTTTATAATCAATTTAATCACTAAATAGTTCACTTATAATTATGCATAAGAGCAATTGAAGAATAATATTTGATGCAGACAGAAAGGCGTGGCGGGAGCTTGTGTAGGCCCTGTGCACCACTGCTAAGGTGCTATAGGACAACAACATTTGATTGAGAAGACGGAATGTATCCGCATTCCCCTTAAGTTTCTGGTGGGGCGGCCACGTACCGTACAACGTAGTATGTACAAGGTACGCCGACCACTTGGTGAACCATGGGGATAAGGGCAGTGCAAGACCGGCATTAGTGGAAATAGGCAATGAGGACTTCTTATGACTGAAATTATTATTTTTCTCTGATTTTCGATCAGTTGCTGTTGTATGCTGCCGCTTCAGTCTTAGGAGTTCTAAGATGATTTATATTCACATAGCACACAATGAATGGGAATCAAAAGTGTATTTGTAATGCTCTCGGTGAATTAATTCTAAATCTTAACTAAAGATCAGGACATTGTCCATTAATATCTCTTTGTGTATGAGGACACGTGACCTGAGGTCGCTTTTGTGGTGAGACAGTTGGTCGAGGCAAGACTGTTGGTCGAAGTTTGGTGTTGGGTCTAGGCCGACTCGTAGTAGTCGGTGAAGCTAACTGAAACCGCCTATCTAATGAAAGATAGATACATCCAACTTCTAAAGTAGTCGCATTCACACCCAGCACCGCAGCATTCGGATACAAATGCTTGCAGACGTCCTGGGACCCAAACTTCTCACATTTTCCGTTCCAAAGTATGAAACCGTCTTGGCGGCAACGGTTGGGCTGGCACACAGGTATCACAGATGCATTTTCTAGAACTAAGTATTCTCCCTCAGCACATGGCCCCTGTTGCCAAGTTGGCCAACATTTATCTGTTGTTGGGTCGTAGATGTAAGCTGCAATAAAATTACCAGACTTTAAATGGCATCCACAACCTAATCATGCTAATCTTTTATATATTCTAAAAACACATGTATGAAAAGATTGATGAATTTAAGTGACCATCGAGAGGTTTACCAGGATCGTACTAAAATGGCTGTGTAGCGCCGGCTTAGAATAGCGCTACCCCGTTTCTACCGGTGGGTGTGCGTAAGAGGCGACTAACGGTATTTGGGCTTTAAGGGATTTTTGGGCGATGCTGTTGGAGACCCATAACCAACAACCTTTATTATACCATCTTTTTCCCACTCAACTATCCAAAAGTGGCTGAGGGATTTCTAATTCCTTGGCTCTGGCTATCCCTTCTAGGGAATTATAGCCGTGAGTATATGTATGTATGTATGTACTAAAATGGCGCTCTATAGTCTCTGCCTGCCCTGATGAACTTAAGCTGAACTAAAGGCGTGAGTATATATGTCCTACCAAAATAATATTTTTATACCATTGCGGTCAAAGGCTCTGAAGATACGACTACTCACTAGTAGACATTTCGTTGTCATGGTCTTATAGATGGGATGGATATTTGCGATAGTAACCAAGATAACCATCCTCTCCAGCTTTGCCAATTGAAACTGTTCAAAGACAGCCGTGATCCAGCGGTTTTATTATAAGGAAACTTAGCTGGGCAGCGAGTTGTAAATTGTAATCGAACATTTTTATTTCACGAATCACATCAAAATGGTTGAGTTAAATATCTTAGTCATTTGACAGAAAATTCAAATACAATGGTGACAACCTACGTTCATATTACATTGATACAATGTTCAGGCAGAAAGTTATCTATACTAATCTATACTAATATTATAAAGAGGAAAGGTTTGATTTTTTGTTTGTTTGTTTGTTTGAATTGAATAGGCTCCAAAACTACTGGAGGGATTTGAAAAATTCTTTCACTGTTTTAATGCTACACTATTCCCGAGTGACATAGGCTATATTTCATTTTCAAAAAATTAGGGATCCTTACGTAAACTTCAAAAATGTAACCCAAGGTGTTAAAGAAATACCAAAAAAAATCCTAACATCGCGTGCGCTGCGAAAACTATTGACAATAGAATAAAATTATGTCCTACAATTTTATAGAACACATTATTATCTAAAAAAAATGCCCAGACAGCATGTCTCTAACTATTATAGTTATCTCACAACAAGCGTCATTATATAAAATTATTTAAAAATTAAATTAAAATCCTGCTTTAGAAAAGGCTCTTTATTTGTGCCTATCTAATCCTTATAAAAAACGTATATATTATTTTAGACTACTTCAATACCCTTATATTACTTTTTGAATTATTCAATTCGAACATTCCATTCGAAAGTTATCTCGAATTAAAAAAATAGATAAAACTCCGCTCGATTAGCTATGCATAGTAAGTTGTTGCAGGCGTCACGAAGGGGTACGGGAGGCTGCTTATCAAAGAGTAAAAGCTAAATTTGATTTAGCGACTATTATCACTGGGCCAGCAGCCGGTCAATTAGCTCATATACCGAGGATACCGATAATCCCAACTGATCTGCCAATTCCATTTAAACGGCTACAATTTCCGGTTAAAACATCTTTTGCTTTAACAATTAATAAGTCCCAAGGCCAAACCTTCAAATTAGTAGGGATTGACCAGCGAAAGAATTGTTTTACTCATGGTCAACTGTACGTTGGCCTGTCGCGGGTGGGAGCTCCTGAACATCAATTTATTTTGCTGCCCCAAAATACAACAACGTCAAATATTGTTTACAGGGAAGCTCTAACTCTATAAATTGAATGGCTTTTGATGTAATTACTCATTATAAAAAATAAAAAAATATATGTAAATATAAGTACAAAAAAAATAGAATACATACATACACATACTCACGGCTATAAATCCCTAGAAGGCGTAGCCAGAGCTAAGGAATCAGAAATTCCTCAGCCACTTTTGGAAGTCGTGTGGGGAAAAGATGGTGAAATAAAGGTTGTCGGTGATGGGTCACCAACCGCATCGCCCAAAAATCCCTCAAAAGCCCCAAAACCATTAGTCGCCTGTTACGTACACCCACCGGAAGAAATGGGGTAGTGCTATTCTAAGCCGAAACTACACAGCAAAAAAATATAACATAGCTTAAAACTTAAAAAAAATATATTAAAATAATAATACATGTAATAAAATAAAAAACAAAATGTTAATGATAATTCAAGCCCGAGCGAAGCCGGGACGGGCTGCTAGTCATAAATATTTATAAGCCATCATTTTCTTAGCTATTTTGTAGCGAGCTGTGTAGTGTCGGCTTAGAATAACACTACCCCATTTCTTCCAGTGGGTGAACGAAAGAGGCGACTAACGGTATTGGGGCCTTTATGAGATTTTTGGGCGATGCGGTTGGAGATGGCGACCCATCACCAACAACCTTTAGTTCGACATCTTTTACCCTATCAACTTCCAAATGTGGTTGAGAAGTTTCTAGCTCTAAAGCTCTGGCTCCCCCTTTTTGAGATTTATGGCCGTGAGTATATGTATGTATTTACATATGATAAAGAAAGGCTGTCTTACTCACCTGGTCTACAGTCACAGATCCAGTCATCTTCTTGATCCCCAGGGTAGTATAGCTGGTTTTCTGAACATATTGTCGGTGAATAAAGTGGCTGTCGACCCTAAAGGAGAAAAATATAATAGATCATTAAGGGCGTCCCCGGAAAAATAGGTTGATATTGATTGTTTGGAAATTCTATAAAGTCTGATTTGATGATATTGATATGACATGAATAAAATATATGTTGGTGATTAGTTCATGGTGTTAAAATTTGATGTTTAACATTTTAATAATTTGTTGAAAAATATGATGAAAAAAATTGAATTGGAACATGCTTTGTTTTCATAAAAACCGTATAGGCTCCACTGGCATAACATACATGTGAACTCATTATGTGTCTATATACGCGTAGCTTTAAGATCTGTAACTTTGATGTTTAACTTTTCATTTAAACATTATAGTTATTCAATAAAACTAAATAAACTACATTTATCCTGCGCGCGCGTTTTTTCCGTCCCTGTCACTCTCAGTAAATTTGACGTAAGAGTGAGCGCAATAGCTGCAAAATGCGGGGAGGCCCTTAATGGGTGCTCTGAATACTAGGTGACACATTCTTACATGATGTTATTCTACCTATTTTATTGACGACACAGCCGTGGGCCCGTGGCCGAGTGGATAGGTGACTACCTTCTCCGTCCGGAGGTTGCGGGTACGATCCCCGCTGAGAGCAATATTTATGTAATGAGCATAAAGGATTGTTTCTTAATCTTGGGTATTATTTATATTTGTTTTATATAATATTAAATATGTCGTTGAGTCGTATCCCATGCCACAAGTCATTAAGTTGTACTACTTTGGTGCTAACATGATCTGTGTAATATGTGCGTAAATATTTATTTATTTATTAAAGGCTGCAATATCCTTCCTGGGTTAATACAAATTAAATTTTAGATTTTATCCAACCCGGGGTGAAAACCCGGAACCTCCCGGAACTGAGGCCGAACGCGTTACCTCTAGACTACGGAGACGTCTTCTCTGTCACATGGCTCTCAGTCATATGAGTATCCTAACAAGCAAGATTTTCTCTCGTCGTGAATATCCATCCAATACTACCTTAAGACATACATTTTGGCATGTAGGTATTTTATTACTTTTAAACAAAATAATAAAATATAACTACATTTAATAAGCTTTGTGTGCAGTGTCGGCTTAGAATAGCACTACCCCATTTCTTACCATGGCAGATCGTAAGAGGCGACTAAGAGTATTGGGGCTTTTTTTCAGTGTTTTTTGGGCGATGCGTTTGGAGACTCTTCACCAAAAACATTTGTATTACAATCTTTTCTCCACTTGACTTCCTAAGTAGCTGAAGAATTTTCTGATTCTGAAGCTCTGGCTACCCCTTTTAAGGATTCATAGCTGTGAGTATACATGCAACAAGATTTTTGAAGTTGACTTCAAACAGAACTAACTCATTTCTTCCGGCTGTAATTGTTTGGCTAAGAAAAACTAAACCATAACTTAACTAAACAGAAATAAAAAAAAACTTCAGTCAAATTGTCATTGGGGGAATGAAAGTGATTTTTGGGTGATGTGGTGACATATCATGAATAACCTTTATTTTACAATCTTTTCCCCACTCAAGTATCAAAAGTTAATTTGGAGTTTCTAATTCTTAAGCCCTAGCTAGCTACCCTGAGCTACGCCATTAACTCCGAACTTTACAACTTATGTAATTTAAAATTAACTTAGCTTGCTTATTATTTAGCTAATTTAATTAAGTGTAAGAATATTTAGAGATAATCCAATGCAGAATTTTCTTTTCACATAACTTTTCACCTTTGTCTTTATATTATACTCATGTTTATAAAACCCAAATAGGGTAGCCGGAACTTCAGAGTTTTTGTATCCTTTTCATCTATTTTTCACTATGGACGCACTTGAACGCCTGTTTTTTGGCATGGCATCATATGATCAATATGTATTTTTTTATAATGTAATTAGGTTGTCTTTGCTTATAATATATACACACACACACACACATCTCACGGCCATAAATCCCAAAAAGAGGTAGCCAGAGCTTTAGAGGTAAAAACTCCTCAGCCACAATTGAAAGTTGATACGGGACAAGATGGTAGAAATAAAGTATCGTTGGTGATGGGTTTCTAATCGCATCGCCCAAAAACCACTTAAAACAGCCCCATACACTTAGTCGTCTTTTACGACACCCGTGGGTACAAAGGGGTAGTGACATTCTGAGCCGGCACTACACGGCATATATATTTTTATATTTGCTTTTAATGGATTGAATTATGTATTCTCGCTAGCAAAAGTAGTGTTGAAACTTGTATGATATAAATATTATGACGTTTTAATTGACCTTTAAACTGTTTTGTAAGTGACATAGTGATATGCTTTGATTTCCTTAGAGCCAATATTATCTGCTTTGCGATCAACTTTGGAAAGATAGGTATTAATACTTTGCCATCACAGAACACACATGCGAACCATTAGATAATTAATAATATAGGTACCTCAAAACCAAATTTTAATAATAAACTTTGTTTACTTGTTGTAATACCTGTTTGTTTCTGATGTTTGTATTTTCCTCAACTTCGGGATATCCAAGGACATCTTTCGTCGCCCTTGCCGGAGATGAAACTACCATTGCAAACCAACACACGAGACAAATTAAGTGAGAAATCATTTTGTATTTATTTAGGAATTAGCTAGATTTATTAAAAACATTTATTTATCGCACTGATTCTGTCGACGCGGTAGCGTTTGCGTCTTCAATTGATCTACTGCCTTGGTAAAGTTGTCTGTCCACTTTTTATCCGTAAAGAACAAGATAAAATCGTCATTTTAATAATATCTGAATGTTGTTTCTTGTTTAATTAGTACACAATGAATATTGTATATTAATCATTGGTAAAAACCAAAAATGCTTAAGAATGCTATAGAGTGCCGACGAGAGAAGAGAATAATATGCACTTAAAACTATACTTTGCATGTAATTTTCTTACTATCCAGCACGTTTTAAACCAACTTGAATGCCTCTTTTGGAACGTGTCTCAATCATAACGGATATCCCCGAAAGGGTTGACAGAGGTACCAATAATAAAGTTGCACAAGTCTATGATTTCCCTTCTGCCCTCAAAAGGTATGAAGAGGTATCGCTTACAACGATTACTATAGCCCGTTGTTCGTGTTTTAACTTTATAATACAAAAATCTTAAAATTCGTTTTAAATGACTTCAATGCGGGTCTTACAGATCTTAGTCCAAGGGTTCCAGACTGCTGAGCAATGCTCTAAATGGCTCCGAATATACGCACAAATAAGGCACTTAAATTGCCTTAATACTCGTCAAAACTGTTGAGGTTCGCATTATGATCCTAGCGCTTTGAAAACTTATTAACTATGTTATTAATATTTTTATCGAATACTATTTTGCGGTCTAAAATAACGCCTAAATCAGAAAGTACAGTATCAGTTATAAAGAATGTAGTTATGGTTATTCAATTTAGCGTACGCACGAGTCATATAAAAACAACCCACGTCTAAGTAAAACTATAATAAATATAATAATAACTAAGTAAAAATATACGAACCTGTGTTAGTATATTTCTACAAAACGGCAATAGTCCTGCACCCTAATCACGTGGATGCACTGTCCAAGCAATATGTGGGTACTCGTACTATGAAGAACAGATGATAATAATTTCACGCTATATTCTAAAATAATAATACCTTTACGGCGTGAACGTTTGAGTCTTTGAGTTCTATACAGATATAATAATATACATACATACATCATTACATATACTCACGGCTATAAATCCCTTAACGGGGTAGCCAGAGCTTTGTAATGAGGAATTCCTCAGCCACTTTTGGAAGTTGATTGGGGGAAAGATGATAATAATAAATGTTTTTGGTGACGGGTCTCCCTTAGTCGCCTCTTACGATCACCCTGGGGTAGAAATGGGGTAGTGTTATTCTAAGCCAACACTACACGGCAATATAATTTTATAATTTGTGTATATCTAGATTAATTGTAAACTTTCACTTAGTCAACGCGAAGACGTGCGGATATAGTTTGTAAATTAATACAACCCTATAGTCAGTGGCGGCGTAAAGGGGGGGCGGTGGGGGCGGTCCGCCCCGGGTGCCAAGCATCAAGGGGTGACAACACGGTGACAAAGAAATACCAACTCTGTCACTGTCACGCAGATAGTAGCCGCTGGCGCATCGCGGGCGGAAGGGCCAACTTGTTTCGATCCCTCCTTCCCCCACCCGTGTCCGTTGCCCGGCAACGGATGCCGGTCGCGAAACAATGACAATTAGTTGACGTGACGACAGCTGTTGGTCAGTCAGTGTTATTGTTTATAACCGTCGCGTCGCGTTGCGTCACATTAATTTAAACGAAAGTCAATAAATACTAAATATTGTGTAATAAAGGAGTGAGTGTATTGGCGGATAGTACACAGAGTTTAAAAGGTGAATTTTATTTGAACTATACACCTATTTTTTCCCACATTTGTTATATATGTATCTAGTTAAATTATAGGTTTCGGCCGATCTGAATTTAACATTCTGTTGACAGTATAAATTGTACGTATAATTAATTTATCACGACGATGTAAAATGAGCAGTATAACGTTATATTTAATTCATGCATACAAATGGCCGAAACCCGCCATAATAGGCCGCTGCCTATATAGTTCCTCGGTATTTCTCTCTCTTTAGCTGCGTATCAGCCACAGCACGATTATTTTATGATGGCCGCTCTGAAATCAGGCTTTCCGCACTTAGCGCATTTACTTTCACTTGTAACAAAACTAATTGATTCCTTAATTTTTTAATTTTCAATCCTATAACCGATCAATAAGTATTTTTTAAACATGATTTAAAAATGGTTTTGCTTAATATTTTTATAGTTGAACTAAGAATTCAAATTCATCCAACATAATTTGCACTATTATTATTATTTAAAGAAAAGAAAATACACTGCCGATATACTGCTTGTCTTACTTCTACTATGGTATAATATGATAATGAGCGAGAAAAAACTGACAAAATTAACAAGTATTCCTTTATCGATCTTTACAGAATATAACTTTATTATGAAGAGAAATAGACCTAGTGGATTTCAGCAAAGAAAAATAAAAAAATCAAAAGAACTTGCGCGTGAATCGTTATCTGGATCAATTTTGAAATTTGTAGCACCTTCGGCTTCTCTGGTACCAAATACATCACAGCAAAGTGTTGAAAGTGACCTTCTTGATGTAACAGATGATGAAGAAACACAGAGCCAAGATGCATTAGATGAAGGGACGCTGGGAAGAGAGCCTGACAATTTTGATACACAAGATGAAAGACAAGGCGAAGATCAGCACCAAGAAGAATATGACCAAGAAAAAGGGCGAAATAGCGACAATGAAGAAAAATCCCAGCAAATTGAAAACGATGAAGAAAAGGTGCATGGCACTACTCATTTCGATGTTGCTACTTGGCCAACACCAATGCCTGATGATCTGAGAGTTGAAATCGTTAAAGCGGGAAGTGAACCCTATCAAAACAGAGATGGTCCATTTGTAGACACTGTCCATAGATCTGGAGATAAAATAAAAGGAAAATGCCGACATTTTCATTCAGAATGGTTTTATAAAGCGTTACCAAATGGAGAAAAAGTACTCAGAAAATGGATGGTATACTCTCCAATAAAAAAAAGCTTATACTGTTTTTGCTGCAAACTATTCACGCACCATGAAACAAAACAGAGTTTCGTTAACGGTTTAATTCATGGTGGAAACTAAATCCTAAAGTGTCTGAACACGAGAATTCTGAGGGCCATCTCTCCTGTTTTGAAAAATGGAAAATCTTGGAGAATGGATTGAAGCTGCAAAAAACTATCGATTATGAGCATCAAATGGTCTTAGACCAAGAAAAAAAGAAGTGGCGTGACATTTTGAGTCGCCTTTTGGATATCATTCTTTTCCTGGCACACCAAAATCTTCCTCTAAGAGGACATAGAGAAGGGATTTCATAAGACAATAGAGGGAACTTTTTAGAATTAGTTAATCTATTGTCAAAATATGATCCAGTGCTAAAAGAGCACAAAATTAGAATTGAACATGCTATCGCCTGTACAAAAAGTAAACCGGTAGATTCTTATTTGTCTAAAGACATTCAAAATGAGTTCATCAGTCTTTTGGGGAGAGAAGTGAAGAATAACATTTTGGACGACATAAAGAAAACTAAATATTTTGGAATTATTTTCGATAGTACACCAGACATATCACATGTTGATCAGATGAGTTATGTAATCAGATATGTTCATATTGAAGGCGATCAAGTTGAAGTGAAGGAATCATTTCTAGGTTTCTTCCCTATAGCTGGAAAGACTGCAATCGAACTTACGGAAAATATCCTTACGCAGTTAAAGAGTGATAACTTGGACATTCATCTATGTCGGGCTCAAGGATATGATAACGCTGCAACCATGGCAGGAGTTCATGGTGGTGTGCAATCTATCATTAAGAAACACAATCCTAAAGCTTTGTTTATGCCTTGTGCTATTCATTCGCTAAATCTATGTGGGGTGCACTCTTTCATGAGTGTTAGTTCAAGTGTAACATTTTTTGGAACAGTAGAAAGAGTTTACACGTTCTTTTCGTCATCCACACATAGATGGGAAATTCTAATGAAAAGTGTAGGCGTATTGGTCTAAAGACTAGTAGAGACAAGATGGAGTGCTCATCACGATGCTGTTAAGTCATTAAAGAATAATTTTGAGAAACTTGTATCAACACTCGAAGAGATGTGTGATCCCAGAAGCAGCAGAGAAAACGTCGATACAAGAGAAGCAGCATCCACACTCTTACCAGCTTTATTTGACTTCAGTTTTTTATGCTACCTCTCTTTTTGGTGTGAAATCCTAGAAGAAGTTAATCAGACACAAAAGTATATCCAAACATCTGGACTATCGCTGGAAAAGTGTGTTATAAAAATTAAAGCCCTAAAAATTTTTCTTCAAACTCAACGTATACAAATAGTGGAAAGAGCTATTTCCTACGCAACTGAGAAATGTGAGGACTTGGATATCTCCGTTGAAAGAAGAGGAAGGAGGAGATTCCGAAAACGAATGCCAGGAGAAATGTCCCAAGATGTTGGACTAACATTGCCAGAAGAGTTGCATAGAGCTATGTTAGAATGTCTTGATAGATTTTACCAAGAACTAGAGCATCGCTACAAAGCAATGGTTGATATTCTCATAACATTTGGTGTTGTTCAGTCTGCAACTCTACTTACGTCAACAGAAGAAGAACTTCGTGATAAAGTTCCAAATCTTACAAAAATCTATGATGAATTTTCTGCAGAGGACATTATTTTGGAGATTTTACGACTGAGGCGCCACTTGGAAGCCGCCAGCATTTCTCTTCAAGAAGCGATCCAATGGACTACCTTGGAGCTTCTGAAATTTATTGTAAAATGGGACTATTCTGAGTCTGTTCCAAGTCTAGCTCTATGTCTAAGATTTTTTTTAACTATTTGTGTTTCGGTGGCTACTTGTGAAAGAAGTTTCTCAAAATTAAAGTTAATAAAATCTTACTTAAGATCTACAATGAGCCAAACACGACTTTCCAGTCTATCCATATTGTCCATTGAAAAGGAGAGGAAAGTAAATTTTGATAATGTCATTGAGTATTTTAGCAAAATAAAGTCACATAAACACGTTTAATATTTGTCGTTTTATTTTGAGGGTGCTCGATAGAAAGTCGCCCCGGGTGCCAACCTATGCTACGCCGCCACTGCCTATAGTGGCCCTAAAAGTAAATGCTAAGACATAAGTATATATAAATATGTTTTCCTCTCTTTGTTTTACACTCGATATATTTTCTTCGGTAGGTATTCAATTTACATTTAAATTGCGCTTGTAATATAAAAATGTGTATAATTTTCCAGAATGCATTACTTACTTATATATTTAAATAGGTAGGTCACATACTCATAAACATAAAATGATTTTCAAATGTATTATAAATTGAATAAAGAAATATACTTCCCACCAAAAACAATCTGTAAAAATTTAGTCAAGTCTTGATGGAGCTGCTAGTTTATCTCTAAAAAGTTATGAAATCTAGATAAAGTCGTAGCCAAGCCTAAGGTTCCTTACTGAAATTTATTTAACTCGCCGTGTGCTTGTACCCACTCACGTATTAATTAAGAATGTTAAACGGTAAGTTTTTTCAGTTCAGACTTTTAAAACGCGCTACGATTAAATGAAGAATTAGCTGAGGGTTCTTCATCAGATAACCTCAGACCTTCGGTTTTTGTTATAACATGAACCGGCCAACCAAGTTTCTAATAGTTTGGTTGGGCTCTTGTGATTTCTATTCAGGGTCACCCGGTACCCCAGATCTACGTTCTCCAAGTTTTTATAGTTTTCCCATTATATGGCCATTAAACCCTAACCTGTACCAAATTTCAGCTCTCTATATACTCATATGGGAATAGAGGATTCGATCCCGGGATCCCGAAAACCGGGATCCCGGAATCCCGATCATATTTTAGTCCCGAAAATCTCGGGATTAAATCCAATGAATCCCGGGATTTTCGGGACTTAAACATTTTTTAAATAACGCAGTGAGTTAAGTGGAGTATTAAACTATTTACAAAATCCTCATACTGAGAAGACTGAGTTAGAAACTGATTGTGACTTAAAGGAGTTATTTTCAAGTCCAAGCAAGATGACTATAAAAAAACAGATTATTTTGTTAGCTGGAAAAATTGAAAATAGTGATAATGAAGAAAATGACATGAACCTACATGAACATTGAACCTACGCAGACAACTAGTAAGACTGATTTAACATTAAAAGAAAAGCTTCAGAACGAAATAGAAAACAGTATGAAAATAATAAATCCTAAAGCATTTAAAGAAACTGATCTTTCTAAGATCATTAAACAAGAAATTAATCTTTTTGAGGCTAGTTCCACACGAGGTCATAATTTGGAGAAGGCTTATAAAAATTTATTGACGATTCTTCCAACTTCCATCGAGCCTGAACGCGCATTTTCCGCTGCTTCATATTTGTGCAACAAATTAAGAAGCATGCTTTCGGATGAGACGTTGGATGCGTTGTTATTTCTTAGATTTTATTTTCGTGGCTTAAATAAGTAAATTATAGTTCCAGGTCTATTTTATTTAAAATATTAGTAGTCCTAATAACATTGATCTCTTTTGACAAATATTAGAAGTTGATTTTTTTAAGTTTATTGTAAAATATAAAATAAACAAACTAGGCAATAATTTTTATAAGGGCCTAGTTTGTTAATTTTATTAGAAGAAATAATAATTTTGTTTTGTTTTTGAAGATTTAAGTAAAGATTTAAAATAAAAGGTTGATTTTGATATGTTTACTTCTTTTTAATTGCTACCGTTTTCTTTACCAATAAAATCCCGGGACTATCCCGGGATCCCGGTATTAACAGTCGATAATCCCGAAATCCCGGGACTAGAAAAATCGACCGGGATCGAATCCTCTATATGGGAAGTACTAGTTCTAAGATTTTGATGATCATGCGTGAGTGACAGTGTGAGTGAGAGTGTGTCATAAATGCGAAACTTTGCTATCGCTTTACTTTGTAAATAAATACACTGCAGACTTGAAATTTTGGACTTCAAATATGAGAATAATAAATTTCTGCGTCCCACCTGGTCTTATCCAAAGGTTCTCAAATAAAGGTGAAATGATTCCAGTAAAGGATGGTACGGCAGTGTTTGCTTCGCGCTCGATTGGCGGGGGGCACTGCCACTGTCGGGCCCCTAGGTTTGAAATTAACCAATTGTATCGAATGATTAATTGATCGACAAATGGATTAACATAATGAAAATACCCCATTTCTAATCGATGCACGCGTTCGCAAGCGTCGGAGTTGTCATTCGAAAAGATTATAGATTTCGTCCCCCAAACCCCTAAAATATAAAATTTTATCAAGTGAATTACTAAATAAAACTTATTTAACTGTGAAAAGTCTCACACGTTTTTTTTGTGTGTTTTCTAGTAACATTTTTACCGAGCATTTCACAATTTTAAAGCAAAAAACAAAAACTTCTAATAAGTTCTCCTCTGACACACTCGGTTTTGGCGTGTATGTTTATCAAAATAATTGAGAATGCCATCGCGTGTGATGAGATTTTGCACAAACTATAGTAGAAAATTTACTAAAATGACGGGGTTACTTATCATTCCTAATTATTATAAATTTACAACGTTTAAATTATAATCTAAAACAATTAGGTGTAAAATGTGGTAAAGAAAAGAAGTATTGTGCGTGTTCAAAGATTAAAGTAAACAAAGTATCCAGATGGGTATTCGTAATTAAGAGGTGGTGATGAGTGTACTCTCTTATAGGAAATGTCGGTGGAAAATTTAAAGTTTTGTTTTTATTTTAGGTGTGAAGTTACCAAATATACTTACTTACTTACTTATACTCACGCCCATTATTCCCATTGGGGTAGGCAGAGACTATCGATCGCCACTTAGTACGATCTTGACAAACCTCTCTTGCTTCCCTTACATTCATTATCCTTCTCATACATGCTCTTTTATTCTTCTCACTTCGGACCCCCGCCTTTATAAGAACGTTTTCTATCTGGTCCAGAAACGTTTTACGAGGCCGTCCTCTACTAACATTCCCATCCACATTGGCTCTATATATCTCTTTCGCTACTTTATTTTCATCCATCCTCTCTATGTGCCCAAACCACCTCAACATTCCTTTTTCTATCTTGCATACTACGTCATCTTTCAAACCTACTCGTTCACGGATCACAGTATTTCTCACTCTATCACACAGCCTTACATTACATATACTTCTGAGGGATCTCATTTCCACTGCATTAACTCTACTTTCATGCTTCTTCTGCCATGCCCAACATTCACTACCATACATCAGCGTGGGAACCAGAACAGCATTATGCACAGCCATTCGAGCCTTTTCTGACAACGACTGGCTCAACATCAGACTGTTCATGGCTCCATTCACTGCGTTTCCCTTTTTAACTCTCCTTTCAATATACTTTATTCTAAAATACTGTTTTTGGTTCCCATTGAATGAAATACGAAGAATCAAATGGTTGGACATTGTGCGCAAAGGAATGAAGACGAATGTCAATGAAATAGTGGAATTAGATTTTTTTTTTTAATTTTAAGGATGATGAGAAATATAGATCACGGAAAGGAAGAATCTTATCAAAAATTCTTTATTTTTAACTTTTCTTACCGTCATATTGAAATTAAAGTTTAAGTTTTTTAAAACATTGATTTGATAGATACTTTGTTAAGTGGTCTGGTTTATGTAAACTATGGTGATTGTAAAACATAATTAATTTAGTAATTAGGCACTATTTATTTGCGAAAACATGAAACTTACTTCGCGGACCTTGCAAAGTAGTTGTACCACGTGCATCACAAGTTAATCGGAAGCGCTAGCACCTGAAGGGTTATGTACATACATACATACATATTCTCACGCCGTTAGTTCCCATTGGGGTAGGCAGAGACTATCGATCGCCACTTTGTACGATCCTATGCAAACCACTCTGGCTTCGTTCACATTTATCAATCTTTTCATATATGCTCTTTTATTTTTCATACTTCGAACGCCTGCCTTTTTGAGCACATTTTCTATTTGATCCAAATGGGTCCTCCGAGGTCGTACTCTACTAACATTACCTTCCACATTGGCTCTATATATCTCATTTACCAATTTACTGTCATCCATACTCTCTATGTGCCCACCCCCCCACCCCCTCCTTCTATTAACATAATTAAAAATATCGTTACCTAACAAGATACAAGATGAAAAAACTGCTATTAACTGCATATATCTGGACACTTTTACAAAGACCACGTCATACAGGACAGTTCTACTTAATTTTTCCGTCCATTATAAGAACTTAATGCATTACATTGTTCTTAAAATATGGGTCTTCCTGCATTTTTCTGTGGGATAATTTTCAGGTGACTGAATTTTATTATTTTTTATAGACAAAAAAACTATACGTCGACCAATTTTTTTTTATTTGAATTCGCGATAAAAGTTCTTGTATTTTTTGAATGCTAATAGATTAATCTGGCCTAATTTTTATTTTTATGCATATGTTTTATTTACGTACATACATTAATATACTCACGCCATCATTTCCCAAATGGGAAACACACAATGTTGTAATGTTTTATTTATTTATTCCATTCTCGATGATTTCATGACTCTGAATGCAGAATCTCCCTATTCATCATTGTTTCTAAACTACAAATGTATTTTATAAAATGAAAACGTCAATTGAAATTGACATTGACATTTACCATCGCGCGGGTTTTTAAATATTTTTAAAAATATTTAATTTACAAGGAGAGAAAATTCAACCCGATGGAAGTGAAAATAACCATCTGATTGCGTTATACAAGTATTTTCGAACAGGAAAAGTAAAAGGATTTTATCATATTTTTCAACATTATAAATTTAAAAATTTTCATTTAAATTGCAACAAACGAAGTATCTGACAGTTGCCAAGCAACGGGAAGAAGAAAAAACATTACCATAACAACCACAAAGGGAAATCAAAGCTGATTGGATGTTGAAGAATGCTGGTGCAGAAAGCAGCATGTAGTGTCAAGTGTTTGTTTTATGAGATAGTGACGCAATGTCATGCGGCATCAGACTATGTTTATTTTCATTTTTATAAAATGAATATTGTTTTGATACATTAATTTTATATTTATGGTCATACCAACTAGCAATAATGTGCCCAGTTCGCAGATCACGGCTACGGAAAATTTCAGTGTCGACTCAACAACATTAATATGTCCCCATTGTAGTCAACCACGGTCTTTTAAGGGGAAGAGGGGTCTAAACATACACATTTCGAAATGCCACCGTCTAACAACAAAGAACTCACCCTCTCCGCAACCTTCGTCATCCACGCACCCAATCAATGTATCAGTTTCGTCAGATACATTACTTTGGGAAAAAATATCTTTATGGAAATCGTCCATCCCCATAATTAAACGGATTCCTCGAGGAGCTAGAGCTTGTGTTGCCAAATCCTTAGCCCAGACAGTAAAGGCCGTGGTTGAAAATAATGATTTTGAAAGTTGGCAAAGTTTTTTCGGTTTTTCATATGCAGTTTTAGCCATAAATAGAAATGAAAAGGATCGAAATATATCACTGACACACAAAATAAAGAGCAAATGTGTGTATCCGATTCCAGAGCCTATACTTCAAAATTCAAAATTAATTACAAATAAAAATATTAATTATAATATTAAAAAAATTGAGACTAAATTAGGAGATGGGGACATAAAAGGGGCTGCACAAATGCTTTTTTCAAGCGACGCTGTGGCCCCTGATGACCAAGAGACTTTGGAGTCTTTGAGAGCAAAACATCCACTCTCATCAGAGATGTCCAGGACGCCTGATGCTCCCGATTATACCGCTCACCCACCAGAAGCCACTCCAGCCGAGGTTCTCATTGCTATATCTTCTTTCAGAAACGGTTCTGCTGGCGGCCTCGATGGACTGACTCCTCAGCATTTCAAAGATTTATTGAGTGTTTCCGTCGGAGAAGCCGGCAGAATTCTTTTGGATGAGATAACGCATTTAGTTAATCTCTGCCTGAGTGGTAAAGTATCTCAAACCATCACAGATCTTTTATACGGGGCGAGTCTGTGTGCTTTGAAAAAGAAAGACGGAGGTATCAGGCCAATCGCTGTGGGAAACACTATCCGTCGGCTGGTATCCAAAATATGCTGTAAGCATGTAACGGACATAAAAAACTACTTCCAACCTGTTCAACTAGGTTTCGGAACCAGCGGCGGTTGTGAAGCAGCTGTTCACAGTGTTCGTGCTTTCCTGCAGCATTGCCGAAGTGACGTTCTGTTGAAAGTGGATGTAAAGAATGCTTTCAACTCAGTTGATAGAGCCGCCTTGCTGGCTGCAGTCAAAGAACAAACTCCAGCTTTATACAATTACCTTTGGCAATGCTATAGCAAACCTACTAAATTGATCTACCGTGGAAAATTATTAAATTCATGTGTCGGTTGCCAGCAAGGTGACCCTCTGGGCCCAGCTATATTCAGTTTGGCTATACACCCACACATCAAAAACTTAGCCTCCAAGTTTAATGTGTGGTACCTGGATGACGGCACCATTGGAGGCGAGGCAAAACAAGTTATAAACGATTTGAAAACAATAATAGAAGAATTCAAAAAAATTGGTCTAGATTTGAATTATGAAAAGTGTGAACTGTATTTTGGCCCCGATTTAAACAAAGAAACTGTTACAGAAATGCAATCAAAATTCAATTCATTAGCCCCAGGTATCAAAATTTTAAATTCGGCTTCGCTTCGCCTCCTAGGTGCCCCAGTTTTGGATGATTCTATTCCAAAATTTATAGCAGAAAAAATTTCTAAATTTCAGGAATCATCTTCTTTATTGGCACAACTTAACCCTCATGTAGCATATACAATAATAAAGTATTGTTTGTTTGTTCCAAAATTTACTTATGTACTGAGATGTTCTGGTTTATGGAGGCAAATCTCAGTCCTTTCGGACATAGACAACGTGATTAAAAACACTTTGATCAAAATTCTCAACATTTCCTTAAATGAACGCTGCTGGACACAAGCCACGCTCCCAATACGGTACGGTGGTATTGGCATCCGCAGCGTTTCAAGTATAGCCTTACCAGCTTTCTTGTCATCTGGTTTTGCCAATTACAATCTTTTCTTAAGCATCATTAGTAAAGCTTTAAGTTCGGCAGAGATCATCGATCTCACAGATGCTAAGAAAGTTTGGATGGATATAGTTGGTCCTACTGTCAATGTTCCCATCAGTCTGGCATCTCAGAGGCAATGGGACGAGCCCCTCTGCTGTCAAGTTCAAGCAAATCTTCTTAGTTCAGCTCTTGACTTGGCGGAGCGGGCGCGTCTCTTGGCTTGCTGTGAGCCAGATTCTGGGCATTGGTTGAGAGCATTACCATCGAGCAACCTCGGCACATTGCTAGACAGAGGCTCCTTTTCTTTAGCTATGGGTCTGCGATTGGGCACCAAAATAAATGAGAGACATCGCTGCCGCTGTGGAGTATTTGTCGATCAGTTGGGGCACCATGGATTATCATGTCGTCGTAGTGCTGGTCGCATACCTCGCCATGCTGCAATCAATGATATTATCAGACGGGCCCTTACCACTGTCAACATACCAGCAATCCTGGAGCCATCAGGTTTGCTGCGGGACGATGGTAAGAGACCAGACGGAATGTCATTGATTCCATGGAAGAATGGGAGGACGCTGGTGTGGGACGCTACCTGCGTCGACACGCTAGCGCCGTCTCATTTGTCGGGGTCTGCATCTAAAGCTGGCACTGCGGCAGCTGAAGCTGAGGGTCTGAAGAGGCGCAAATATAGCAATTTAGCTGAGGAGCATTACTTCTCAGCTTTTGCTGTAGAGACTCTCGGTCCGTGGGGCCCAGATGCGCGTCGTTTTTTCAAAGAAATTTCGACGCGCCTGATCGAGAAATGCGGAGATCCGAGGGCTGGCGCATTCTTCGCTCAAAGAATCAGCTTAGCGATTCAAAGGGGTAATGCAGCCAGCCTTCTCGGAACCCTGCCACCAGGCGGCAGCGATTTCGAGAGTATTTTTTATATAATTTAATGTAGGTTAGGTTTTTCATATATTATAATTTTATTTTATTTTTTACCTGTATATATAGTTAAATGTGTAAATAAATTTTATAATTGATATGAAATGTGTTTATCCTTCTGAAATCATGATTTAATGAAAACGTTTCTATTTACTAACATGATTCCGGGGTATTCCGGTAAAACACTTTACTTTAGGCTAGTAACACCATTGAGTTTGTCAATCATTGTCAATATTGATACTGATTATGACTGAGATGAGATGATTGAAGATGATGTTGAAAAAAAATTATGACTGATTGAATCGAAAAAGAAGTTTACGTTTGTAATTTCTCGAAAAATGGCTTATAACTAAGTTGTAAGTGAAATTGCCGAATACAACATGTGGATTCAATTTAGAGGGATACTCTAAAATGAATACAGGTTTTAGAATACTGTTATTAATTAACTAGTAACATGTTTACTAAGAAATCTCATCAAGATGTCAAGAAATCGAGTATCAAAATACAAGACTCAAAGAAGGATTCTTCAACCCGTTTAAAACATCTAAAGATAATTCTAGGTAAGCTGGTATTGACTAAGAAAGGATAAGTGTCTAGATACCTTTCATAGGATTTTTCCTCTGAATTTGCGAGATCAAGAAAATAACTATAAATGTGTCGTTTTCTTCATGCAAATTAAGCATAAAGTAACTGTATATCTTTCTGTATGCGTTTACAAAGTTTTCTTTACTTAGTTTATACTTTATGTGGCAAGAAGAAAGTGTGTTTAAGTGTAAGAAGGTGTTAAGAGATAATCATAGAAAAGTTTCGACTTTGAAGGGCCTCCTATATCTTTGTTATTTATTACTTTTAAGATGCTAAGAGATTATTATGTACAGATCAGATAAGCTATCATCTTTAATCTTGAGATTTTGTTAGCATTAAAATAATAACAAAAGCAATTGTTTCAAAATCCTGTACAAGATGATTCAATTTATTAAGTTTACTGGTATTTAATGCCAAAAAAACTTCATTATTATTCTTATAACTGTGAGTGCCTTAAAAAGGCTCAGCACCTTGATTTGAAAAAGAAAATTTTCTTTCAGATTCTGATGTGTAGATCTTTTCTTTTATAAAAGTAATTGTTTATTAGAGTTTCTTATATTGCATATATGTTACATATCTCTATAACTATGTAAAAAGTATAAACTAATTTATCAAATAATTACATATAAATTAAGTCCAATTAAATTTTTGTACTACTCACTTTAATAACTTACCAGATAATATTAGGTATCAAAAAATCTGATCACTATTGAGTTTTAGAATACTGATTTATTCTGTGTATTTATATTTTAATAATGTGTTTATTTGTAGAACATTATGATTCTGATGAAGCAAAAGCATATTTTGAAGCAAACTTCAGCCATGTTTACTTCATACTGTATGATAATTTTGTGCAAGCAGAAAATAATCTACGACAGAGGGGTGAGTGTTTGTTCTTAGTTTACTATTACTTTACTTGTGTTGCAAAATTTTAGTTATAACCTACCTCCAATCAATAATACCTAGATTTGTTGTCTTACCATATATTCTCGCTTTTTTAATATTTTGAACCCACAACAAGCAGAAAACACTTTATTAATTCCTAAAAGTCTCATAGCAGGCATTACTTGCATTTATCAATATTCTCATACATGCTATTTTATTCCTCTTACTAAAGACACCTGCCTATTTTGCCATTTTTATATAGATCTTCATATATTCCTCATGATTATGCACTGCTGATAGTATTATGATCCACAATCACTTACACTATAGGATCACATTGTCAGTTTACTTACATCCACCAACTTAATGTGAACTTCAACTACTTTGTTTGTAACAAATTGAATTGGCAAATTTTTACTCAATCAAATTTATATGTCCTATATTTTATCACAGATTATATCTAAGTATTATTGGTTGGTGATGAGAGATAAAAAAAACATTTAACCTTGAATAAAACTTTTTTATAACAGAATTTAATTTTTATGCACTGTAAATAATAATTAGCAAAATTTTGTGTGGTTTTTGTTTTGCATGTATCTCTTTTGTTTATATTTCGGACTAAGCCTAGATACGGCTACAAAACGCTGCTATTCACTGTTAAAACTCTTTAAAAGTAACCAGATTATAGCACAGTAATAGAAAAAAAACTTCCTTCTAAGTGATTATACCAAAGTGATTGTCTTATTTTCTAAGTGAATACCATAATTACTAGTTTACTTTAATGTTTTTTGTCCTCTTGGTATTCAGTTTATACCATTTTCTACCATTGGGTAACAAATAGTTTAGAATACATTTGGTGGATCTTAGGATTTAAGCCTACTGTATTAATATGTAAATAAAACACTATTTTGATACAATTTTTCTCTTTCTTAAACAGAACTTCCTTTCCATCTGGGTAAGTTACGGGAACAAGTATTAAATGTTTATCTATTAACATTCTCTTTTATTGTCCTTCAGATTGATGCTTTGCAATCGAAAAAGACATAATTCTTTTTATGTTTCTTTACTTATAAGTGGTAAACAATCAAATAAAAACACTTATTAAAATTATCTCGGTTTCTGTACTTGTATAATCATAAATTAACCTATTATGACATGCCTTTATTACATTTCATTTTAAATGTATATTGAATGAAACCGAGAAGTAAGATGTAAATTTTAATAGCATAAATAAAATTATTACATTGCATTTTTCTGAAGCGGCATGTTATGTGGTTACACACTAGTTATGCAAGGCCAACCATATGTCAGAACCGTTTAATGCTGCACATTTTAAAATCATTTTCTTCGTCAGAAATCAGACCCATGTGACTTGTCTGATTTATGTAGTGTTAACCACACTTAAGCACTATGCAGATATCATTAATTTCATGCGTATATTTATTTTATATAAATTATATGTTAAAAGGTAGTTTATCAACCTTCTTGTGTGATGTAACCAACATATATAAATTCTACTTTAAGGCAAAAACAAAATGCTTTTCAAAATTGTAGCCTCTTAACATTGCTTTTTTATCTGCATAGTGCATTTATTTTCCACACCTAATAAAGTATAGTATCATATTAATGTAGTTTAGTTTCATATTGTAACTAATATTGTCTAACACATTTCTAATACCTATCTCTTATATATAAGTAATATATAATAATAATAATAACTCATACAAGGTGTTTACTAACGAAAAATGTAACATTTAGTCAAGTTGTTTTTAAGTTCGTAACATAACAACGCGCATTTAGTTTTAATGAGTGTAGCTAATTACTGTATATTTAACATTCATACTTATGCTGCTCACAGCTATAAATTCCATCAAACAGGTAGCTGTTTCGTGGGATTTATAGCCTATAGCCGCAGCCCAAGAATTGCAAAGTCCTCAACAGCTTTTGGGAGTATTGTGGACAAAATTTCAAGTTATTAATTGAGAATCCTTTTCCCACGCAACTTCCAAAAGCGGCTGAATAATGTCTGAATCCTAAGCTCTGACTAGTCCGTTTTGGATTTATATTTCTTAAAGTTTGGTTAAAAACAACTGTAAACATGTTGCAATCCCGCAATTTATATTATAAACTGCAATTCTAACAAACTACCGTACAAACTCGAAAATGCATGAGAACGACTAGCATGTCTTATTATAACTCGATAATGCATGGTAATTTTAATTTTTAAAATATTTTTGTATTTATGGGCTGGCAGCCGCAATGGTTTATAAAGATGCACACTAATAGGGAATATGCATAAAATTTTAAATGCCCTAAAACTTTTTTTCACGAATACTTATTATCGCAATATTATAATGAAAAGGTTTTTTTTAATTTACTTATTATTTAAACCCCTAAAATAATATTCAAAAAGTGCAAAATAAGGGAGCGAAATTCAAACTTCCAAAACGCGCCACCATCGGTTGAACGAAATGTGACGTCATCTGACACGAAATTGTATTCAAAAACGTCGAAAACACTAAGGTAAACATCCACTGGACGTGTCATGTGACGTCACGTTGAGCGCGCGTAAAATGGCGGCGTTTGAACTGCTTAAATTTTTTCAAAGTTTTAAAATTAAATTTTAAAAATATTTGAAGGATTTTGAAGTCCAGTAATATATTTTTCTACGTTATAAAATAGTAAACTATTAATTTAACACAAAAAAGAAAAACATGAATATTCCCTATTGTTGTGATAATGCCCTGGGATACATTCGGTAGAGTACAATATATAAAGTTTACATGAATACACTGGTGGACCCAGCAAATGTTGTCTTGGTATAGATACGAAGGAAAGAGACTATAACAAATGGCCAAGCCCCTTTGCCTACTCTCAGGCCAACTAAATGTACACTTTTTCATAATAATCAGACATACGGTTTTGGAGAAGTTTTGTTACAAACAAGGGAACTGTGATAATAGAATCTAATGTATAAAGATATACACATGCCATTAGATCCTTTTGGGGTGTAAAGTTTAATGAGTTCTTTTACTATACGTCACCATCACACGTCTTTTCCATAACATTTCTGTATAAAACACATCACTTAGTTCTGCAAGTCTTAGCATAATGTTATTTCATTTAAAAATAATTCAATGTGTTGTCTCAAACCCTCTGTAATTAATTTCGTTTGATTAATATAATATATTTAACTTTTTGTAGCTTTATAAATGTAGTTAGAGTAAATAGGTACAACTTTTTTACAATTTCTACAATGACTTTATTTCGTAGTTGTAATGTTATAATCGATATAATTCTAAGTTTCCAATGAATCTCCCAACATTATTATTTGCTTCTATCTCGAAATTGACCAATTCACCGACATACACTAACACAATTAGTTTTCATTAGCGAAGTCTTTATACGAGTTTGTTAAATGCTGTCGCTTTGATCACATTTTATGAGTTATTTTGTTGTAGACATTTTCTTTTATCCCCCTCCCATAGCTTATTCCATCCGCGCCTTGTGTCCTAAAACCATCACAATTCTTTGTTTGCCACATTTTGAGTCGTATCGCTGCATCCACACATCACACTAGTTTAACTGTATATACTTGCTAGCTAGCTAAATAATTACTAATATGTGAACTAACTTGCAACTAAGAACTTCAGCGATGCTACCACGATCCTCATTTCAATATTGAGACTAAAATAAAGAGATTGTATTGTCAAGTGTATATTACTTTTAAAACAAGATCGTGCGAGCACCACAGTTTAAAATAACCCATAACCGTAACGCTTAAAATGTTATGCTGTAACATATCGCAAAATACGATAATAAATATAATATATTGTGACGCTATGATTACAGTTCATAAAGCAGGAAAAGAGGAGTTGGAAGGAGCTCTGTCTTTACTTGAAAAGGTGTTATGTCTTCTACCCGAGCTGATAGGAAAGAGATGGCAATTGCATTCTTTGACTAGGATCTTCTCCAAATTATTGCATGTCGGGAATACGCAAAAGTTGCGGGCTGAAGCTGTGAGGTAATGCATTATATTTAATTTTATTGCCTGAAATATGCACACTATTAAAACGTGACATTATTTTGACCGAGGAATTTCTTATTCTGAAGCTCTGGAAATCCATTGTGAGATTTATAGCTGTGAGAATAGATATAGGTACACATACATTACACACGGTTCTAAATCCCAAAAGAAAGGTAACTAGACCTTCAAAATTGAAAACTCCTAAAGTATTTTAAAGTTTTGTGGTGAAAAGATTGTAAAATAAAGAATGGTTCATAATCTATCTCAAGCCTCATCGCCCGAAAATCATTTAAAGCGCTCGCACTATACGTAAGGAAAGAATTATTATTGCTATTCTAAACCGACACCGCATAGCTTTGCCTCGCCCTTTTTATTTGTTTTAAAATAAATTTGAATGTATTGGCAGTAAAACAATAAAATGGATTAAGGTGACAATACAGAAGTAAATTGTGACTTTTAGGCTTGTTAGGGTTTTACAAATTTATAACATCATATATTTTCCATAATTACAGATACTTCTTGCTATGGTATCAAGCACTGGGCGAAAATGCACCTGTGGAAGTTCACAAGATGTTTGCTTCGCTAGTACCAGGACTACCCGAGCCGTGCATCCGACCTAGCGGCTCCCCACTGCGACAGAACTCTTGCGACTTTATGGCCAAAATATCACACGACCCGAAAGAATTCAGCATGGAAGAAATATTGCAACATCCAAACTTTAACTCCTCATCGGAAAACGTTAAGAAAGTAGTCTTGGAACAAACATCGACAGGTGTAACAGGAAAATTAGCAAATGCTTCTTCATCAATATTTCACGATACAAACCTGTTAAATCCAGTTCAAGGCGTGGAAATTCAACCTTTATTACCAGCCAGCTCGAACGAGCGAGCTATGGATAATGAAACGAAATTCTTTTTTGAGATTTTATTAGAAGGCATGGCATCTTCAGTTACAAAGATTTACTGGAAAGATAGATCTCATTTGAAAGCAATGAGAAGTTTTGCTTTTCTATTAGACAAGTTTAAGCTGTATTATTTGCCAGTTATTTGTCCTCAGTTCAATCACAAGAATTCACTTTATAAGCCTAATTTAGGTAAGTTGAGATTTGCTACTCTGTAATTCTTTCCCTTATTATTTATACAGATCGACCACACTCTATCCCTCTAATATCCTACTTGTTCCTTTATATCACTGCAGTCACACATTTTCTAAAACAATAAATAATTATGCGTGTTTCAAAGTAAATAACATGTAATATAAATTTATTATCTTTAGACCAGTCACCAGCTTAAATTATATTTTTATTAACTACTATATAATGCAGTGGTAGTTCAGCCAAAGTGGAGGCAGATTTTTTTTACTTATTATCGGGTCTTATACTACTGTCATTGTTTATTTGAATAAGAATGCATTTTGAGAAAACCCACATTGTCTAATGCATCCACTTAAGACTAGTCATAGTTTTAGATCCAACTAAAACAATCTTGTAGTCTACTCATTATGATATCTAGTACTAAAATTTCTCGTGTTACAGTGTTTGTTACTAAAGCCTTTTAAAACGGCAAGATCTACTCTCATGAAATGTTGTGCGTGAAAATATTCAGTCGCTGTAAAAATAAGACATAAAAATCTATCTGCGCATATTTTTTTTACGTATTTATGGCAACGTAGCGATTCTTGATTTAGCTAGAATATAATTATATTTTCTTTGCATTCCAGAACTACCAGTAGAACACAGTATATTAGAAGACAACTACGTGACGTGTAGAGTAACACTTATAAGGTGGATAGCGAACTACGCCCATTCCATGAAGAAGCAAGGAAGCGATGGGCAGCCATCTTCCATCATCAGCTCAGGATCCCATGCGCCATCCTCCACACCCACTCCAGCTGCTTCGCTGAACCATGAAGAAGAGACTAGCTTTACTGTTGGTCATCCTTCAGACTTTAGTAGAGCATCGTCACATGATTCAACGAATAATACGCCACATCCTAGTTTAGATTCGGGTAGGTGAATTCTATAAAAAAAAACTTATTATGTACAATGTTCTTTTTAATTGTTCTTTGCACATTCCTTATTTAACTAACACTCCTAATTTTCCTAACTGGAATTCGTTTTCGTTCGGCCTCATTTGTGATAAAGAGATGGAATAGGAACTGATTAAACTCTTGTTACAATTAAGTATTTTCGTTGTGTAGTCTTTTATTTTTCGAATAGCATAGCACAATTTCTTCCCTACGTCTATGGGAACGAAACTTTGTTAAACTTTAGGGCTATAAATATTTTTTCCAAAATTCGCTGAAGAATATTCGGTTCTCAAACTCTCATTCAGGGAATAGAGCTGTCAAGGTAAAATTTAGTAAGGGAGCAAAATTAATAATCGATTTTTTATACTTTACTACAGGAACAGGATTACTAGAAGAGCTAAACAGCGACCAAGTGGTACGCGACGTTCTATGTTGCTGGTCGAAAGAGTACGTCAACTTCACCATGGAGGTTTTACGACAAGCGTTCCTACTGCCGTTCTCGTACGCAGCTGCCATTAGAAGAGTTATTGCCTTGTACAAGGACTGGATTCAAATGAATGTAAATTTTTTTTTAAATATTTTGTATGAGTTTTGTAGATGCGTACTGTTGGCTTAAAATCCACATCCCACATCTTCCCGAGGGGGTTCAACGAGGTGACTAAGATTTATGGGGCTATTCAAGTAACCGATAGATGTGGCTAGAGACTCATGACCACCCGTCCTTAATTTTATTTTTTTCCTACTTATTCATTTCGTGCTATGCTAAACCAATACCAATTTATTTGCGACCCTGCATTAAGTATCTTCTAGCTGCGGAAGCCATGAGACAACTGGAACTACTAAGTTGGAAAGTGTCTTAATAGTTGTTTGCGGAAGCCGCAAGATACTTAGAGCTATTAGGTTGGCAAGCAATTTATCAATAATCTGACTTCACTCCCATACAGAGTTTTAAACACTTTGGCATACGACTGCAACATACTTATTTTTTTACGAACCAGAGACTTCAGAAAATAATTTATTTTTCTAGTTGCAAGTGCGTCAAAGTAAACTAAACTTCGCTAGTTTAGTGTTGGATCGAGGTAAATTTCATTGACGAAATGCTGAAATATTTTTGAGACCATTTAACGGTTCAAGCTCATGTAAAATAGATGTATCCGAGGTGGTGCAGCACGAAATGATTTGGTGGCGCGGAGCCATTCATCTTTCGACGCCGATCCATAATAGTATAAACCTGCCAATATTCTGCCCAGAAAATCCTTAAAGTAGTAACTAAAAAAAACAAAAATGGGAGAAAACCGCTTACAAAGTTCTCAATACATTCATATGTAATTTTATTTGTAGTAGTCCAGTTTGAAAATCAAACATACTCATAAGCCTCAAATCTTGACGCATCGTATTTGTAATATTAAACTAAATCAATGCGTACCAGCAATGTACCGAGTGTGGGTGACTCACCAAGACTGGTGAGAGCAACAAAAGTATAAAACTTGTAGCACAGAGTGGAAAAAAACAGCAATATAAAAGCATGCAGCATAACTAACCATAACATAACATAACATAAACGTTCACGACCGTTTATCCCCGAAGGGGTTGGCAGAGGTACCAATACTCCTGAACTCACATGGCAAGCGCCATCTAGTTTCCAGAGAAGGTACCCACGTTTTGCTTAGACAGTGTACTCACGTGATAGGGGGCAGGCCTATCGCCGTTGATAGGGGGCAGGCCTATCGCCATAACTAACCAATGACCACGTTTTATTTTTATAAGAATTACGAGTCAACTATTCTGCTCAGATTGACATCGAAACTATTACACCTGATTGATCAATTAATAACAATACTTTCAGCTTATTATCTTTCAAGGGCATACATAATGATAGCAGACATACTCATGCCGAATACGGACCTGTCCGCTTCAAAAAAAAAAAAAGCCGTAATCAAAATCATGTTTCGATAGACTGCAGAGATCGATTAGCATACTATTGGGCCTTCAGAAAACTCCGGATTGCGAGGAATCTAACTGATAATAGCATCAGATTGGCATCAAGTATGTTGTCTACTGGATATTATGACCAGATCTCCAAGTCTGCCTCACAACCTGTGGAACCCACCAATGATCCCAATATAAACAACCTTTACAAGTAGTAGCATTGATCCTGAAAGTTTGGAGAATTGGGAGTGGGTCGCCCAAATAGCTTATTGGTCTAAGACAATATATTCACGATTTATCTGGGGCACGGTAGTGCCCCCGCCAAGACGAGCCAAGCGAAGCGCACGGGCACTACCTACCTTTTCTCGAAGCGCTTCGTCGTTTTTTTGAACCCTCATAACTTGGGTTTGGGTTATGCTAGATCAACAAAATTTTCGGGATATATTGTCAATAGCGGATTTATTGAACATATTAAGTTTTAATTACATTAGCTTTTATACTTCAGATTTTATTTATATCTAAAAAACGTTGATTTCGTCACTGACTCACTGATGATCATCAAAATTATTAAGGTATTTCCTAATGTCCTAGAAAGCTGAAATTTGGTAAGTAAGCTAGTATTAGCACACGAACAACAAAAAAATTATAAAACTTTGTAACTTTCATCCTCCAACCCCTTAAACTAGGGGATGTGAGTTTGTATGAGACCTGTAATTTTAAAAGATTAAATTTTGATGACGCTAGAGGTCTAATCTAATAATAATCTAAAACTTGGTGCCCTCAGATATATATATGTATAGGTACTCCTTGTTCGTTACAACAAGAACTATTGTATAACACAAAAGTAATGAACAGTGAATTGATTTTTCACCTTACGCCGATGTGAATGTAGCGAAATGGCCAAGCCACATATTTTGACTAAGGTGTAGAGTTTGTGAAGTTAGGCCTTGTAGAGTTAGGGCGTGTAGTGTTAGAAGCTTGGCTCTACATGATATCTGATAACTTTTTGACAGTGCGAGTCATATGGGCTCGTCTTGGCAACATTTTACATGAAAATGTTTTTGGTGGGATTTAATATTGTTTAAAGTCAATTTAAAAATGTAATGCAGATGTGACAGCGACTAACTTTACTCAGTAAACCAAGCCAACAAATAGACTGTTTTTATTTCTACAACCACCATCACCATATCTTCGTGAGGCTGCTACGAGGCGGACCCAAGATAGTGGAGATGGTGCAAACGCACAAGGGCTGCTCACGTTCAAGTCTACAGATGACTTGCTTTGTAATATTTAATGTCTTGATGTAAATCTAAAATCAACAGTTATCAGCATTCTACTACATAGCAGAATTTTTCATTTACCTATTTCTTAAAGAGCTTCTATGTTATAAAAACATTATCCTTTATAAATCTTCTGTAATGATTTTTGATAGCCTACTCGTATAGCAAACTACATTCTCTCATTTTATAATAAAATAGACTCAAAATGTAAAAAAAGTACCCAAAATTCACTAGCCCTACACCCATAGTCGCCTCTTATGACACCCTTGGGTAGAAAGGGGTAGGTAGTGACATGCTAAGCCAGCGCTACATGGCTTTTACCAAATTTTTGAACAAAAATTATGCGGATACCCATGAAAAGTTGACATAGGGTAAAAAAATCGTGTTTAAAAGATATGCACTTCTATCAGAAGGTAAGAATAAAGTAAGGTAAATATTACTAAAAGTTCTCGTACTTAAATACAGCCTCATCATTTACAATTTACAATCGTTAACATTAAAATGGTGACGGCAAAAAGCGGAGTCAAAGTATCTTCATCAGTTGTGTAAAGTAGTAACTACTTCCCTTCCAAACATCTCGTGAGATGCAAATGAAGTTGGAAACAGAACAAACTTCTTACTGTGAAGAAACGGACTCCACCCATTTCATGGAACAGGCGCTATTTACGCTACGTTTACAAACACTTTCATACCGCGATGTAGGGTTTTTCCATTTTTTAGCGTTAATAATCATTTTATTTAAAATGTTCAATTAAAATCTTTTACACAATGTCTAGTAAATACAAATAGTAAAATGGAAATTGATCGACTATCTTTTTTTAAGCCAAATTATTGCATAAATAATTTAGCTGCCTAGTTTGCGGCTTGTCCGGATGCGAAAGAGATTAAGATCCTTATCAATTTAAGTGATTTATAAATACGGGCATTTAATGAAGGTAATTTTTGCTCTTTACAGCTTAACATTTGGACTATATTTAAAAAAAAAAATATTTAACAAAAGTGCGTCGTCGGTGTCGCGCCGCCCGTTTGGCTGCGGTGGGATGGGAGGGAGATGGAACTCACTCAACTCAGTCTCGCGGTCGGCACCCTACGCAGCAGACGTGTTTACTTTTGAATATTTTATTTACTTACTTATACTCACGCCCGTTGTTTCATTGGGGTAGGCAGAGGCTATAGATCGCCACTTTGTACTAGCCAGGCCAATCTCTCTTGCTTCTGTCAGCATTCATGCTCTTTTATTCTTTTCACTACGGACTTTCGCCTTCGTAATGACAAACATTTTATTGTGATGAATATTTTTCTATCTAAAATATAGTGTTCTTTTCAGAACCACCATAAAACCATATTTTCAGAACGACCTAAAATTAAAACAAAACTTTTAAGAACCATGATAATCGTATCGCACTCAAAGCCCCTAGGTAGGATGTTAATCCTGTGTTAAGGGTGCCCGAAACATACAAAGACAGAGGGTAGCCAGATCTTGAAATCAGAAAATTCTTATTTTTTATTTTATTTGTTCGGAATACTTACAGTAAATCATAGAATTAGTGTTTATAAATAAGTATTCGCAACTAGAACAAATATTCTTCAGCCACTTTTGGAAGTCATGTCAGGAAAAGAGGAAAAGATTGTAAAATAAATGTTTTTGGTGATGATCTTCAACAATTTAAAAAGCCCAATAATCTTAGCCGCCTCTTACGAACACACATAGGAAGAAATGGGGTAGTGCTTGTCTAAGCCGACACTACACAGCAAAACTGAACAATAATGAAAATTCAATTCATGACAAACGTATTTTCGGCAAACGTCTATCGTTTCGTTTAGGTTTATATGGACTGCACCATAAACTAATACAGTGCATATCTCTTACTGGTAGTAACAGAAAACAGAGGTAGCGAGCTACGAAACGTGGCAATGCATTGGGCAATATATACTTCGATTTAAAAGAATTCATACCACGATGTACGAAATTCAGTTAAAACGCCATCTGCCGATATTAAGAGTAAAATAGCCCATAGAAGCTTACACATTTCCAGGCAGTTCTCACATTGTATTTAAACTAACCCTTTACCAGGCAATGGGAAAATAGTTCCCACATTAATTTCAATCCTAGCTACCTACAAATAAAGTTGAAATACAATGAATTTTTTATCATACCTCTGCCTGGTAAGGGGCTAAATTATGACTTTAATGTTAAGGAATTTTATAATTTTAAAAGATGTTTTTGTAAAATTTTGGGACATTTAGAACGCGGTAAAAATAAACCTAATAAGTGAAATAAGCTAAAATATTCTCATGAATCGTCGAGACGGGAATATGTATATTTGTATGTTTGATTTATTTGTAGAAAGGCTGTAGGATGTATCTCGGAGGCTATGGGACTGATTTAGTTTTTACATATATAAGCGACATTATCACATTATACACCTGACTTTCATAGGAGGCTATACATAAAATTAACAAATTAAAGGTATTCTTTCTTAAGAGTCGGAGCATATGCCGTGTAGTGTCAGCGTAGAATAGCA
The DNA here is from genome assembly GCA_963576735.1 of Bedellia somnulentella. NCBI lineage: Eukaryota > Metazoa > Arthropoda > Insecta > Lepidoptera > Bedelliidae > Bedellia > Bedellia somnulentella. The sequence continues at coordinate 7,301,341 of OY755185.1, read as the reverse complement.
CTACCCCATTTTTTTCCGGTGGGTGTACGTAAGAGGCGACTAACGGTAATGGGCTTTTAAAGGATTTTTGGGCGATGCGGTTGGAGACCCATCACCAACAACCTTTATTTTACCATCTTTTCCCCTCTTAAATTTCCAAAAGTGGCTGAGGAATTTTTTATTCCTTGGCTCTGGCTACCCCTTCTAGGGATCTATAGCCGTGAGTATATGTATATGCCGGAGCATTCTTACAATTGTAAATTTGAAATACTATAATAATAGTATAAAAAATAAACTAATTCATTAAGTAAAATTTAATTGCTTTCCAGTCACTTTTAGAATTAAAACGGGAATGTGACTAAACCTTTTATAATAACAAGAGAAAGGGACTCAATCATTTCATATAAATAAAATAAAAATGATCGTGTTCCCATTTAAGACCAATAAAAGTTGCTCTATTTGTATTTGGTATTTCGCTAAGATTTGAGTCTTAGTTGTAAAACTCTGGCCGAGTTAGTAGTGATTGTGAGTCATTTAAAGTGGTTTTGTTTGAAATAACGATGCAAAGCACAGTACATTTCAGATATAGTATGAAATAAGACGTCACTAAGTAAATGTACCATAAACTCTACGTAACACACGACACGAGTTACTATTACATAAATTAAGTGTGGTGAAAAATAGCCCTACCTCTTTATTCATTGTCGTCTAATAATACTTATGACTTATTCATAAGCTAATAGCCGCTACCGAATAACTATAATAATAATTTAATATTCAATTTAAATTAATCATTTAAGTTAAGCTTTAACGATAAAACAATATAAATATGTGCATTTGGTCTAAACATAATATATATATTTTTAAAGTAATTTAGACTGAGTTGGAATAAACCTAGTTGGTGTAGGTGTAAGTAAGTTTATTGTAATTTAATGTTTTTTGACATGAATTCCTCATGTGGGAATTATTACTCATAAATAAAAGATGTTATTAAAGGAAAGAAAAATTTCGACTGGCGGGGTTCGAACTTTCGAATCTTTTATTTATAAGTTTATTGTAGTTGTCCATGATGGGGCAAGGAGGTAATGCTGTCAATGGAGCAATGACCAGGAGTCAGTCGGTGTCTGAAAAGGCCCGAGTGGCTGTGCATGATGCTGTTCTTGTTCCTATGCTTATGTATGCAGCGGGTGTTCGATGTAGAAGAAGACGCATGAGAAAAAAATATGTAAGGTTATGTGATCGAATGAAAAATTGTGCGGTTTGTGAAACTACTTACTTGACCTACTTGGCGTATACCCGAGGTCGCGGATTCGATTCCCGCCTGTGTCGAAATTTTTCTTTCCTTTATTTATCAGTAATAATCCCCACATGAGGTTTTCATGAAACAAAAAAAAAGATTTAAATTATGAGATAGTTAAGCGTTTTCAACATTTGCATTCTATATGAAAAGGTAGACAAGTGGCCTTCCGACGCAAACACTACTTAAACGAGTAAAAGAAATAAAGGATAGAAGAATTTCGCGCTGGCAGCCATTGACACGGTAGCTCAATTGGCAGAGCGATGGGGGCGTATACCCGAGGTCGTGGGTTCGATTCCCGCCTGTGTCGAAATTTTTCTTTCCTTTATTTATCAGTGATGGTCAATTTGTCAATTTTCCTCCCATCCATTTCCTACCCATGATAAACAAAGAACTTAATTGAATGCATTTTTTAAACATTGTTACTGTATTTTATGATTAAACACCAGAAAATACCTCGCTCTAAATATGTACATACATACATATACATACATATACTCACGGCTATTATACAAATCTCTTAAAGTAGTCAGAGGTTTGGAATAACAAAATTCTTCAGCTACTTGTGGAAGTTATGTAAGGAAAAGATTATAAAATAAATGTTTTTGGTGATTGGTCTACCACATCGACAAAAAACACTTGAAAAGCCCCAATACCCTTAGCCGCCTCTAAAAAATACCCTTGGGAAGAAATGGGGTAGTGCTATTCATACATTACACAGCATATAAATACAATATGTATGTATACACTCACGGCTATAAATCCCTAGAAGGGATAGCTAGAGCTTCGGAACAATAAAATTCCACAGCCAGTTTTTCATACATAACATTAATACATGCATATACTCACGCCATTAGCTCACATTGGGGCAGGCAGAGACTAACGATCACCATTTTGTTCGATCCTGACAAACCTCTGTAATGTTCATGTAATACATACATACATACATATTCTCACGCCGTAAGTTCCCATTGGGGTAGGCAGAGACTATCGATCGCCACTTTCGCTTCATTCAAATCCATCAATCTTTTCATACATGCTCTTTTATTCTTCGCTTATGTAATATGTCGGTATATTTATTCATTTATTTACAAACACACAGATACTCACGGCTATAAATCCCAAAGAGGTGTAACCAGAGCTTAGGACACAAAATGATAGAAATAAAGTATCGTTGGTGATGGGTTTCCAACCCCATCGCCCAAAAACCACTTAAAAAGCCCCATACGTCAAAGGGATAGTGATATTCTAAGCCGGGAACTACACGGCATAATATATCAAAATATTATACCAAATAAAATTGCAAGACTACAAAATGACTACGCTTGCACAATTGTCTACGCCAATTACGACATTTCGTAGTAGTTCGTAGAAATTCTGACAAAGTGAATACTTCAATTAAAGATTGCATAGTTTCATCATCGCTATCACAACACAATCCATTCGATCTACTTATGTCATAACTTTACTGATACTTGCAATGTTTTATAAATCTTTAGAATCATCGTCAATTTGTATTAATGAAAATATACATGGGCCATTGTACGTGAACCATTTCGCTGTTGCTTTGGCCCACCTTTTTACTACCAAAATACTTGTCCGATTCAGGTCAGCCATCTCTTCTGGAAGCGAGATGATAAAGATAAGATTAAGTTACTTCTCTGATTTTTAAAAACCGAGTCCGAAATCCGTTCGATTCGGGCGATTATTATAATAAATATAGGCTTCGAAATTACTAATCCAATTTTGACCAATCGCACCTTATTACAGTTCAGAGGCACTGAGCAGTGAATCATTGTTAGTCAGAAAACTCAGCAAGAATAATATTATCGCACTAACAACAATACATTTGCTTGGTTCACAATTTTAATGCAACGAATATGAATATATTAGTTAATTATACCGACGCTACACAGCTAATACCACTTATCTCTGATTGACGTCACCAACCAGACAGACAGACAGCGAAGTCTTAGTAATAGGGTTCCGTTTTACCTTTTTGTACAGAACCCTAAAAAACAACAGTATGTCATCCACCACTCCATAGTTTTGATCTAATGAAAATGTTATAACTATAAATGTAAACACGGCATTAGGCAGTGGGGCACAGTTTGGTTAGTCTGTTTTTAGTTGTACTTAGTTGGCAGAATTTGTATTAGAAATCGCAGAGTTTTTTTTACCTTTTGATGATTTCATAGTGCCGAAAATATTACAAGTAAAAACAAATACCCATTAAACGACCATCGTTAAAAAATACTAAGTTCATTCGCCTCTCAATGATGAGACAAAAAAAAATTACAAGTACAAACAACCATTACGAGTACGACCAATTACGAGTCCTAATTTGACTCCCACCAGCAATGGCAGCGCCTCAACAACCTCGAAATCCGAGGTGTTCCCGAATCATCAGCTGAAGACCTTAGGGGAGTAGTTGACCGGATAGCTGAACTGGCGGGAGTCAAGCTACAAAATCATGATGTGGAATTCGTAAATCGTGTCCGGCCGGCCACAAACATATCAAGAAGACCGAAAAATATTATTGTTAAGTTTAAATCCCGTTTACTTAAAGACACCATCATATCAGGCTTGCGAAAACGTAAGGGTCTCACATCCAAGGATATAGGCTTCTCCAGAGACGATAGGATTTTTTGTAATGACCACCTGACCCCTAAAAATAAAAGTTTATTAAAAGAAGCAAAGGTTTTATCGAATAAGCATGGATATAAATTTGTTTGGGTGAAGAACTGCCAAATCTATGTGAGAAAAGATGAAAATAAACCTTTTTTATGCATGAAAAATGTAGAGGATTTGAAGAAAATTTCATGTTAGTAACCTTAATTTGTTTAATTTTTGGCTTACTTATTTATAATATGTTTTGTTTGTTTCTCTATTGGTACACATCGCGATTCAAATTTATTAATGTGTGTTTATTGGTATTATTTATTAACTTGGTGTACCTATTTCATCAATTTGCAGTTCTCTTTGATTATTGTGTGCACTATTTAGATTCTAAAATTATACTTTTTATATTCCTCTTTTATAACTGTTTGTGCTTTTTAGATTCATGTGTTAAATTTATACTTTCAAAGTCTCTATATTATAGTTATTCTTATTATTTGAGTTCATGTTATAACTATACTCACTTTGTTTTACACATATATCTCAATCAATTAATGAATTTCACTTTACACACACTTTTTATTACTTTACTCAAACAAGCCCTCCACAATAACACATATAAATACTTATTTAATTCGATTACTCAATTATTCTCTCGAACCAACGGTTTTCCTACTATTTTGCGAAACAAAACTCAAACCATCACGCCTCAACATCATTATCTATTATCCACACACATACAAAAACGTATTTTTTTGGATTCCACTGACTTTTACTTATTTATTAATTCACTGCTTTATTTTAACGATCTACAGTTAATGATACATACAAGAAGGCATATGCTATATTCTATATACATAATCATTTGTATCTTTATAAAATCTATGGTTTATTATATATTCTTTGTAATTATATTTAAGCTCTACAATGGTTGATACACTCAAAGTTTATTATCAAAACACACGTGGGTTGCGCACAAAGTTAGTTAGTTTTTATAATAACATCCTTAATAATAATTATGATATTATAATTGTAACGGAGAGCTGGTTATGTGAGGGAGTACTGGATACCGAGCTGTGTGACAGCCGATACGACGTGTTCCGACGCGACCGAGACCGGCGGGCGAGCGGGAAGGCGGACGGCGGCGGCGTGCTGGTGCTCGTGGGGCGCAGTCTGGGCGCGGTGGCGCGCGCGGAGTGGGCCCGCGCCGGCGAGACTGTCTGGCTCACGATCCCCGGCGCCGCACTGCGCGCGCGCTGCAGCGGCGGCGGGGCTGCATCGCCCGCCACCCGGGACTTGCATGTATGTGCTTTGTACACACCGCCTAGCCGAACCTTATCTGCTCTTACTACCAACGTTCAGACGATGTTTGAAACAGTAGTCCAGGATCTTCCTTTTGACGACTATCTTTTTTGTGGAGATTTTAATCTACCAAATGTTCATTGGAACAGCGATGGTTCACCACTTTACCTTCGCCGAGGAAGCGTTGAGTTACAAGATGCGGCTCTCAGTCTTATAGGCGGCCTCTCCACTTTAGGATTCTCACAAAACAACTCTGTTAGTAATATTAAAGATAACATTTAAGATTTATGCTTCTCGAACTCTGCTGTTGAAGTCCTTAAATGTGACGACCCTTTAGTGAAAATAGATGAATATCAAACCGCTCTTGAAATTAACATTACCGATATCCTATTGGCACCCTTTCATGAATCTGTTCAACAAAGACGACGATTTCGTAAAGGTGATTACAATGGAATTAACGAGTATTTAAAACAAATTCAATGGCACACAGCTCTTGAAAATAAAGGTCTGGATGACACTTTAGATTTCTTTTACGAAGTGTTAAACGACGCCATCACAAAATTTATTCCCGTTGATACTCGTAGTAAAAGCCACAACCATCCTGTCTGGTATAGTCCCCCACTTAAACGCTGTTTAAAAGAGAAATTTAAAGCTCACTCACGCTGGAAACGAACCAATAATCCACTAGATTATGACCAATTTTCATTATTACGAAAACGATGCAAGGATTTACAACGCATTTGCTATGGGGATTACATAACTACTATCCAAAATAACATAAAAGTTAACCCTAAAGCTCTTTGGTCTTTTATTAAATCACGTCGCGGTTTATCATCGTATCCTAAAATATTCCAACACAACAACAAATCATTCGACTCTGGTCAATCAATCTGTGATGCATTTAATGACTTTTTCTGCTCTGTGTTTACCAAACCTGCTGACAACTACCCCGATATACCCTTATCTTCTCCACAGTGTGATACTGGTAAAACTATAAGTAATATAAGTACTAATGAGGAAGAGATTTACAAGTTGCTTCTTTCTCTGGACATCAACGGTGGTGCAGGCACTGATAATATTCCTCCCTTCTTTATAAAGAACTGCGCTAAGCCTCTTTCCACCCCTCTTTGTATAATTTATAATCGTTCTTTTCATGCAGGTATTTTCCCTAAAATCTGGAAGGACGCTTTGATAGTACCAGTTCACAAAAATGGTCCAAAATACAAAATTACTAACTATAGACCCATTTCTATCCTAAACATTTTTGCTAAAATCTTAGAGAAAATTGCTTATAAACGTATCTATCCTGTTGTTAAACATAGTATTCCGTCTCAACAGCATGGTTTTCTTTAAGGTAGATCTGTACTTTCTAACCTCATTGAATTCATAGATTTTGTCCTTGGTTGTATGGATAGAGGTATACAAGTTGACGTAGTCTATACTGATTTTCAAAAAGCTTTCGACCGAGGAGACCACGTGATTATTCTTCGCAAGCTTCTTGCTTTAGGGGTGCAAGGTGATTTCTTTAGATGGATAAAATCTTATATATCTAACCGTCATCAAGCTGTTGTTTTGGGTGGTTTTCGACCAGGTTTTGTTGAGATACCATCAGGAGTACCCCAAGGATCCCATTTGGGTCCCCTTTTATATAATATTTATTTGTACGTTATTTTTACAGCCAAATGTGAGACCAATTTTATAATGTATGCAGATGACAAAAAGGTTTATTGTGGTATACGACAAGCTGACGACTGTTATAAGCTACAAAAGGATTTGGATCGCCTCACCGATTACTATAAAGAGAACAGAATAGACATAAATGTGTCAAAATGCGTGCAAATTACCTTTTCACGAAGTAATAAACCCATCATTAATACTTACTATATTAATAAACAGCCTATCCGGAGAGTTAATGCAGTAAAAGACCTCGGCGTTACTTTAGATTCAAAGCTCACTTTTGAACAACACATTGTTGATATCACTAATCGTGCATACAAAAATCTGGGCTTTGTAATGAGGACTTGTGAAACGTTTAAAGACCCTAAATGTATACAGACGGTTTATTATGCCTATGTTCGCAGTATTCTGGAGTTCACCTCAAGTGTTTGGTCCCCTCAGTACATTAAGTACAAGCATATGATTGAAAGAATACAACATATTTTTGTACGACACTTAAATTTTAAAACTAAGAACTTCCATAAGTGTTACGAAATGAGTTGTAAATTTCATAAAATGTTAAGATTAGAGGATCGCCGTATTTTAACTGACCTAACCGTTCTACATGATATAATTCATGGTCGTTTGGATAACCCAAACTTACTTGCACAGGTTGGACTTAACACGCCATCATATAGGACTCGCCATACCATAAATAGTTTGTTCTCCGTACCAATTTCCAGAACTAACTACTCACAGAACGCTCCGTTTAGTCGTATTTTATCCGAATATAATAAAAACTTCCATGACTTAGATCTTTTTAATCTAAGTAGATGCGCATTCAGAAAAGCTGTAATGGACTTACTTTTTAATTCTGAATATACATATTATATTATGAGTATAATTTAATAACACATACATTCTTATATGCCTTTATGTATGTCACAGATTTTTATTTGTTTTACACACACACACAAACACACACACACACACACACACGCACATACACACACACATGCACATACACACACCCCTGAGATATCGTGGATCAAAACAATTTTGCTTTAAATATTGTTATTAATATCTATTTTATTTCCTCTTAAAATTGTATGTATTTGAGTTACTTGCTATAAAAAAAACATGTGTTGAAAATCAAATGTAACGTAAAAACAAGATTATTGTTAGATATGTTTACTGTACACCTGTGAACATCTGTCATTGGCCTTACTTGATTTCTATTATTAACTGTGTATTATTACTTATGTCGCTGTTGATGTTCCTAATAAAAATAAATAAATAAATAAATAAACCATGTACATGCACATCATAAATACATTATCCATCACACACATCATCACATCACTATTACTTTGGGGTATGGTTTTTGGTTTTTTCTTCTCCATACCACTCTGGGGGTATAAATAATGAATATTAAGACACGAATATTAATAAATAAATATGCACTGACAGATTACACAGATCAAGTTAGCCCCCAACTAAGTCAGACTTTTAGTATGGGATATAAATTTAAATCAAAACCTTCCGTTATTCTTACATTCCATATTTAGTTATGAATTGGTAAATAATCAAAATAACATTTGCGTGATAAAGTCAAATGAACATCAAAAACTTAGCAATAGGCTATTTGACTGTAATAAAAATATACATTTCTTTTATTTCATTAGTCTTAATATTTCTTTTTTTCCATAATATGTAATAATGCGAGATAAAAATATTGCATTATTTCACTAAAATCCGTCTTCTAAAATAAGTATTTTTGATGCAACTGTCACGTGACTAAAAACGACTGTGATTGGCTATTTCTATAATGACGTAGATCGCGCATAAACAGACTGTGTATCGCTTCGCTCATTGGTGTTTAATGCGGAATTGACGTCATTTGTGCTACAGCCGCCATATTACTTAAAGTCGCGTTTTCGCGGCACATTTGAATATTGCATTTTCTTTTTTGATTTTTTAATAAAATAACTAAAATGAAGACAGAAAAATATTTTTTTAGGGCTCCTTATAAACAAATTATCACCGTAAGATAGTTTCCAAAACTTGTCAAATAGCCTATTGAAACTACCATACTACAAACTGCATTTCATAAACATTCAAAATCATCACACTTACTTTTACGGCATTCCAACACCTTTTTAATAATAACAATCACATCAGCAACTATATCAATATATGCAACTCTTTCTCTTCCATCGCCATGACATACGCAAATGTCAGCGAACGCAAGGAAGGTAACAAACAAATGTCTGAAAACACTTCACTAACTTCATATTCTTAATTTCTTCTCTTTCATCCCTTTTCTTCATATTGATCTAAAAATTATTAAATTCACCTAATATTTTCAGATATTTTTCCATTATTGCAATGCTAATATAATATTTTCGTTCACAGTGAATAAGTAAAAATGATGTAAAAAGTATTAATGTTTCAAACATGCTATATGAACAACACAGAAAAGACAGTTTAACAACAAGATCATTAATTTTATTTAGCATAAAAGAATGGCACATGAAATTACCCAGTCTTTTAGGAAACTACATAATTAACGTGTTGTATATATGTATTTCTAAATTAAATGTTGACTTAAATAATGTAATATGATAATATGAATTCTGTAACGAGGTGACATTACTGAGAACCTAACATTGAGTAGCATGGAAACTGCCAACTAAACAAAACTGGAAATTGCGCACATTTTAATTGTTTATTTTTCACGTCACGTAAACATAGCGCATCAGCATTACTTTTTACATGTTAGGATTTCGAAGTTTCCATGAATTCCTTATTATCTCTTGAGTTAGCATCAAGCTGTGTTTCCGGTGTTTATTTTAATCTATTTATACTTTTTTAATATTTATATTTTAACCTCTTGCAGTTGTTTTCTCTTGTTCTAATAATGTGTTCATAGTCTTATCATTTAGTATCTCTTATTTCCACTTGAAACTCGGCACTTTATTTCGCATATATATGCGCCCGGCCGCACTGGCAGGTCATCATGCAATGCTGGAATTGATATACGATACTAGGATATACTTTTATTACTAACTAAAGACTTAACACCAACTTATATGATATAATGGCAAGAGGTGGACAAAATGCACTCACACTACACTACATCTTCTATTCATCCAAAAATTAAAACCTCATTTTACCCCTTTACGGAAGAGTTTTTTCCCTCTTGCCTCGATAGTTTGTTTGAAATTGTAATCAATAACAAACATACCAATTTTCATACTGCTAAGTCCAGAATTGTCGAAAGAAACATATAACTTCAATCCCCATTTTACTCCTTTTAGGGGAAGCATTCCTGAAATTACTTTTTTAAATGCTTATTTACATGACGACGTGATAGCTGAGTGAGCAGATGACAATGTCACGTGATGTTCAGAAGTATAGTTGCTGCGACCTTCTGAGTGACATAAGCTATAATATCATGACGCCTAGTTTCAGAGGGACTAAGTAGTGAATTTATATCAGTTTGTCAGTCAAAAAACTCAGCTAAAGTAATATTACAGCGCTATCAGCAATCATGAAGAATTCGGTATGCAAAGTTATTATATATATTTTTTTGTATTTATTGAATATTTTTATTCGATAGCAAACACGAAAATTAAATACCAGTTTGAATATTTTTCATCTAAAATGACTAATTGTAAAGTTATGTTATTTTAAAGATTGTTCAACTTTTGTTCTTAGAGACGTCATCGATCGATAAAATCACGTAGCGACAGGCAATTGAAGCGAAATGTTTAGTAAAAATGTTGCTAATTGCAAAACACTTCACGAACGAGATCTTAAATGAAATTATTAAGATATTTACCGTGATAGCCCAGTGGGTAGAACACTCGGTTATCGTGCAAACGACTAGTGTTCAAATCCTGGGTCGGGCCTACACCAATTTGTCTTTTCTAAAGACATATGTGTTGTTAATTTATCATGGTTGTTAACGGTGAGGGAAAACATCGTGAGGAAACCCACATGGCTGAGTTTTACTTAGTCATGTGACAGTGTATTCGTACACAACGGCGATAGGCCTGCCCCCTATCACGTCAGTACACTGTCCATGCAAAACGTGGGTACTCTGAACCCCAAAAGGCAAGCACGAGCCGTGTTTCAACTAGTTATCGCGTGGGATAAAGCAGCCATCTCTTACGCACTAACTTAGTATCGTATGCTGCCATCTCATTCTAACCGTCGTGTCGATAAAATAGCGCTCGTGCTTGCCCAGCTGGTGACAAAGTCACGTGATGTTCAGAAGTATTAGTACCTCTGCTAACCCCTTCGGGGATATTCGGCGTGAACGTTTATGTTATGTTAATTAAACAAAACAAACCTTTGATTTTCGATATTTTATTAATAAACTGCAAAAACTATGTCTTTTAAGTAACCATGAGGGTCCAAACACTGTTATAGTTTTTTGATAAAATAACAGCCATCTTAGCTTTACTTGATTTTATTTCAAGAAAATATTGTTTACAAACATAATATCTCGAAATGATTTCGTAATCAGCATCACTTTTTTAATACTTTGCATACCGAATTGTCTTTATTTAATTCGTTCACAAGTAAACGGAACGGAAACATTAGTTCATTTTTAATCTGCCTCAGGCAAAGAAGCCCGAGCCCAAGGCAGATTATCAAAAATTAATTTTCGTACTAGACAGAGATAAAGATATTCATCTTTCTCTCATCAATCATCAAACGAATACGAATTCCAAACCTTATATACTAAGGTTTAAAAGAATTCATACCGCGATGTAGAAAAAACTATGCTTGCGTCACACTAAGTACATTCCAATAAGCATAAAAGGTCATTACCCATTTCGTAATACCATATCCATCACTTAATGGGCAACCCGTATTAATCAGGCCAATAAAACACACAGTCGGTCAGGAACAGTAATTATTATTTGCATATGTGTGTTTAGACTCAACTCTACATGAGCGAAATGAAGAGTTAAAAGAAAAAGTAATAAGTGATAGGTTATACTTGACAAAAATAATATATACATACATACAACACAATCCGGCTTCACAATTGTAAACACTCTCTGGCATTCGATTATTGCGAAGAAGAACCTTTCATTTTACATGTTGTGTAAAGCCTTTCTATGCCACTCAGTTGTATATTTTAGCACTGTGTATGCGAGGAAATAAATGAATTTCATACACCAATCATATTCATTCTAAAAAAACTCTTAAAGACTCGAAATGAAACATTAATATCATAACTTACTTTTATTCATAACCTGAAACCTGCCTGAAAATGTGTAAGCTTTAATAAGTAATTTTACTCCAGTACCCGCGAGATGGCGGCGCTGGTAGAATTCTACATCGCGGTATGATTTCATCTAAACCAGAGTATATAAGGTTTTTTCATCGAAAATATTGTTACCCTATACTGATTTACCGACTCTGTTCAATTTTTTTAAATCTGCCTCTGGCGGATTGTAAGTTTACTAATATGAATGAACCGGTACTGTAAGGTTGTATGTATCGTCTGAATGAAACGCTCTGACTGCTGGGATAAGACCGAATATATTTGTCTTCGGTAATAATAATATGAATCAGACATACTAAGTTGTAGATATATATGTCTCTATACTACACCTCCATCGAAAAGAAAAAAAAAAGAAAATTAACTGAAGGTTTAAATTTAATTGTTAATCAATGATTAATTATTTTTCAAGAATACTAAGTTTTTTTAAACATATTTATATCATTTAATTAACGAACGTATAAAATAAACATGACAATGTCTACGTAGTTAATAGTATACGCTAAACACACCTATTATAATTTAAAAATACGAATTGATTACAAACACTAATAACATAATGAACTTTGCCGTGTAGTGTGTCTTAGAATAACACTACCCCATTTCTACCCATGGGTGATCGTGATGGGTGAAGAGGCAGCTAAGGGTATAAGGGCTTCTTAAGTGATTTTTGGGCGATGTAGTTGGAGACCCGTCACCAAAAACATTTATTTATTTTTACCATCTTTTCTCCAATCAACTTCCAAAAGTGGCTGAAGAATTTCTCATTCCAAAGCTCTGGCTACCCCGTTAATGTATTTATAGCCGTGAGTATATGTATGTATGTAGGAAGTTAAAATTTAAATTGACATGTATTTATTTAAGGTGGATGATACAATTTAGTTCGGTTGTATGCATTATATCTAGTTTCTAGTTTTTACAATTTCCATATTTGGTAAGATACTCGTATCATTAATGACAACATGAGGTCCATTATAAATTGGTTGAAACTTATTTCCGATAACATTTTTTATTAGAATTAAGTCATCTTTGTTGTACTTTATAGGATTATAATTAAAGTCGGGTTGTCTTTCTGTCAGATTTGTTACAATAAATTATGTCTCGCCTCTTTTTCAGACATTTGTAACCTGTATTTTAGTTCCAATGGATAGTCCTCGTAGTTATACAGTGGACTTATCTCGTCTTGCCCCAAATTACTGGGAATAATACATTTCTTACCAAAGACCTAACTCAAACGGGGTGTAACGAGTGGATGTGCGTACAGATGTATTGTAAGAAAAACACCAAAATGGATGATTATCTGTTTGAATTCTTGAATAACTAACTTAGATGTTTATGCGTGTTTTTCAGTGTACCTTCAGATTGGGGGTGGTAAGCTGTCCATTGTAAAGTTTTGATTTCTAAGAATCAGCATACCTCGTGAAATAATGTAGACGTAAACTCGGTACCTCGGTCTGTCGCTATTTCTTCATACATACATACATACACATAAATAAATAAATAAAAAAAAAATACTCACGGCTATAAATCCCCTAACGGGGTAGCCAGAGCTTGGGAATGAGATTTTCCTCAGCCACTATCGGAAGTTGATTGGGGGAAAGATGGTAATAATAAATGTAATTGGCTACACGGCAATGTAACATCACATTAGTCATCAATAGTCAAAACGCATTGGAACTAGTTTTTAATCCCATCGGCATCCTCGTCATTTGACATTGTCCTGAAATAGAAGTTTCGCACGTTTTCCCATTGTATTCGGGTAGTCTGAAGTGACCTGCGGAAAATGCTGTGTATTTTCTACTGGCGGGGTCAAGGTCACACTGGTAGTAGCTATTTGAAAGATCCATGGTTGAAAAATAAATTGATCTAGGTAGGGAAGTAGGGAATCCAAAATTTCGGTTATATTTGGGAGGGTGTACTTATCGTCTTCAATGCTATTATTTAATTTTCTATGATCTATCACTAACCTCCATTTTATATTTCCTTGATTATCAGATTTTTTGGGTACTAATAGAATAGGACTCGACCATTCACTTTGACATGGTTCTTTAATTCATATGCCAATGGCTATAAATCCCAAGAGGGAGTAGCCAGAGCTTTGGTATATGAAATTCCTCATCCTCAGCCACGTTTGGAAGTTACGTGGGGAAAAGTTAGTAAAACAAAGGTTGGTGACAGGTCTCCAAACGCATCGCCCAAAAATCACTTTAAAAGCCCCTACACTCGTACTCTTAGCCGCCTCTTACGAACATCCACGAGAAGAAATGGGGTAGTGTTATTCTAAGCCGACATTACACAGCTAATTTCTTTAATGCCTTCTTTTAATAAATTACTGATTTGTTTATTTGTTTCTCCTTTCTGAGAAAATGACATCCTGTAAGGTTTACTCATGGTTTACTACATATGGGGTGAATACTTACTTTTAATATAATTTGATGTTTATGTGTTTTTTAACCGACTTCAAAAAAAGGAGTGTTCTCAATTCGACCGTTTTTTTTTATGTTTGTTCGCCGATTACTGCGCCATTTATGAACCGATTTTGATTATTATTTTTTTATTCGATAGTAGATACTCCCGGATTGGTACCATGATGAGGATATCAGGGTCTGATTATGGGATCCTGGAGAAATCGAGGGGAACCCTGAAACACTGGACAAATATTTTCTATTCTAGATTCCTCTTCGCTATTTAAATAACTTAAATTAAATAAATTTAAAATATTTTTAACAAGGTTAATTAACATTAATCACATTTTGCAAAAGAACATCAGTCATACTCGCTAACATTCTCAACGCTAAATTCTAAATCGCTTAATATTTATTCCTTTTCAGTAGTATTTAATATTAAGACAGTAATCATTTAATTTTTGGGTTTTGCTAAAGAACTAGCTAAAAATATACCCTCGCTTATTTCTTTTGGACACACTACGCAGTCGTCTGAGAAATATAATAAACACACTTAATATAATGTAATGTAACGACTCGGACCTGGCCGGAAGTATAAAAATATTATTTTGCTCATTCTTAAGTCAGAGTACATAAACTTAAAGAACTTTGACCTAAGTCTAAGATTGCTTTATACGTGGGACACTCAGAAAATTTTGCGAAAATAAAAAAAAAAACTTTTTGTTCATGAAAACCTCATGTGGGTATTATTACTAATAAATAAAGAATAAATAAAGGAAAGAAAAATTTCGACATCGGCGGGAATCGAACCCGCGACCTCGGGTATACGCCCCGACGCTCTGCCAACTGAGCCACCGTGTCAATTGGCTGCCAGTGCGAAATTCTTCTATCCTTTATTTCTTTTACACTTTTACGTTGATTTTTCATTTTAGGGAATAAAAAGAAGTCACACGGTGCCAGGTCAGGGCTGTAAGTAGGGTGACCCAAGAGTTTGACCGGCGTGCTGTTCAGGGAGTCCGACGTTTTGAGCCCGGTGTGAGCGGGCGCGTTGTCGTGGTGAAGCAGTAGCCCGCGGAGCCCTGTGTTTGGTCGATTGTTGCTCACAACTGAGAAAACTACTGGCAGACTGGTATACTACTAAGCATTTAGTAGTATACCAGTCTGCGTTAATACTTCTTTCATCTTGTAAAGGAATTGACACCAAATAGCCAGTCATATTGAAAAAACTTGCGATCAAAATCTTCCCACCGCTTCTAGATCTCTTCACTTTGGTAGGGGTCGCTTCGTTTTGAAATAACCAAACCGTCGACTGGCGCTTCGTTTCTGGATCGTATTGATAAATCCAGGACTCATCACCTGTAACGATGTCGTAAACACGCCGAGACGAGCCAGCATCAAATTTATTAATCATATCACGACACCATTCCACCCGGGCCTGTTTCTGTACCTCGGTGAGGTTGTGTGGCACCCAGCGTGAAACTATCCTCCTCACGTGAAGATGTTCGTGTAAAATCTCATGAACGCTTCCCGATCCAATCTGCATAATGTGTTGAATCTCTAGATACGTTATTCGCCTATTGTCATGAATTAAATTTTTCACTTCCGCCACGTTTTCATCCGTAACAGCCGTTAGAGGGCGACCACTTCTTTCTTTACCCCGCAAAGTTAATCGACCACGCTTGAATTCGTTATACCAACGATACACGGTTGCCTTGGAAGGCCCTTCATCCATAAACGCCATTTGAAGTCTATCGTATGATTCGTCTGGTTTTAAGCGACATTTGAAATCGTTAAAAATCATAGCGCGAAAATGTTCCCAGCTCAGATTCATTTTTCAGTAAGACACGATAATTTATTAATTCAATGAGAGGTTTTCCTTTTTTTCTTTTTTTTATCTTCCCTGTTCTCAGGATAGATGGCGCCAGACTTGCTATGTTACTGGTGGGAACGGAACGTCACACCGTTTTTCACACTTGGATGTAATGATATCGTAAAACGGAACGTACATAAAAACGTTCTGATTTGAAAGTCTAAATAAATATCAGTTTAAGCCAAGATAGCTTAAAAGTAAATAAACAAAGACGGTATTTATATTTAACATTCTTTTTGTTGTTTTTACTCGCCAAAAAGTGACTCTATGGTGATGTGACATATGTTTTTAAAGTTGACATTGGCGAAATCATTGTGGCAACACGATTAAGGCCACGAAGAAAAAAATTTACTAAGTAACTAAGTAACGTATGAGTAACGTAGTTACATCAACGCCATCTACAGAGCTCTAGGAAACTATGTTGTTTTTTTATTTCTCAAAAAGAAAACCTCCCATTCAATTTTTCTTCAATGGCCTTTGACCGTGTTTTAACACAGTTACTTTGCCAACGTCCAGTAAAAAGAAAACACATTTTGAAAAGTTAAAAAAAAAATTTGAAACTGATTTACATACACTCATTGATCATTCATGGTTGAAAAATAAAATAAATATTACCAACAAAATAATTACTACAAAATTATCAATATGAACAAAAAGAATGCATTATAATTTTATATTATGGACCTTGATGAAATGACACAAAGTTTAATGAAAGGGGTATATACAAAACAAAGTAAACATTTAAAATTAGTAGGGAGAGGGATGAAAGGAGGCAAAACATCATATAAAGAAAATGATAAATTAGGACATGCGAAAAAAATATGGTCAACTGTTCCTTCATCTAATCCACACTCGCAAATCGAACTGTCCCTTATCCTTATTTTAGCAAGGTGAACCGGAGTACACGAATGACCTAAACGAAGTCTACAAATAGTGGATGCTACCCATTTGTCAGCAGATTTACATTTGAAAAACCAAGGTCTAGACGGAATTTCGTCACCCTGGATATCACCGTAATATTTACCTTTTAAAGATTTTGACTGGAGCCAAAGCAATTTCCAAGATTCAAACATTCGAGGCCTGGCTAACGAGCATAAATCATGACTATAGATTATTGAGTAATCAATACAGCCGGAACTAATGGCTAATTTGGCATAATTATCAGCCAACTCATTTCCAGAAATGCCGCAGTGACTGGGAATCCAGCCAATGATAATGTCATTTTTTTTTCGAATGACAAGTGAAGAGATGGTTTTTGATTTCTAATATAATGGGGAATTTATTCTTACTTCTAAATGGATTGGATGTTATGGCTTGTAAACTGCTCAGGCAATCAGACAGAATTAACGCTTTTTGTATGTTATGAGATATACAGAACTTAATAGCTTCTAAAATAGCAACAAATTCACCAGTAAAGACGGATGATTCGGCTGGACATTTTTGAGATAGTATGATTTTGTATTTGGGAATCCATGCAGCTGCACCAACAAGACTATTGTCAAGTTTAGAAGCGTCAGTGTAAATTTCAAGTCTATCCGACATTGTTTCTGAGATGCATGACCTCAGGGACTTGTTAGGGTCGGGAAGATCTTTATGAATACCGAGGTTAAATAAAATATTAGGCTGGAAAATAAGAGCTTCGTAGGGGATTAGGAACAAAGGATTAGTAGAATATTGGGAAATAGGACACGATAATTTAAAATAGCTCGTAAAAAATAAAGAGGGAAGTTTTAAAATTGGAACGTACCTTTTTTTATTTATAAAGACTCATATTTTCAGTACACATTACAACCGGCCAGTGTTTCATACATTACAACCGGCCAGTGTTTCATACATTAAAAACTTTTTTCGCAATACTTTCTGAGTGTCCTGGTATTTCTAAAACCTATAATTGTTTTTTCAAGAGTACATCAATTAAATGTTGACCTAAATAATGTAATATGATAATATGAATTCTGTAACGAGGTGACATTACTGAGAACCTAACATTGAGTAGCATGGAAACTGCCAACTAAACAAAACTGGAAATTGCGCACATTTTAATTGTTTATTTTTCACGTCACGTAAACTTAGCGCATCAGCATTACTTTTTACATGTTAGGATTTCGAAGTTTCCTGGAATTCCTTATTATCTCTTGAGTTAGCATCAGGCTGTGTTTCCGGTGTTTATTTTAATCTATTTGTACTTTTTTAATATTTATATTTTAACCTCTTGCAGTTGTTTTCTCTTGTTCTAATAATGTATTCATAGTCTTATCATTTAGTATCTCTTATTTCCACTTGAAACTCGGCACTTTATTTCGCATATATATGCGCCTGGCCGCACTGGCAGGGTCATCATGCAATGCTGGAATTGATATACGGTACTAGGATATACTTTTATTACTAACTAAAGACTTAACACCAACTTATATGATATAATGGCAAGAGGTGGACAAAATGCACTCACACTACACTACATCATCTATTCATCCAAAAATTAAACCCTCATTTTACCCCTTTACGGAAGAGTTTTGTCCCTCTTGCCTCGATAGTTTGTTTGAAATTGTAATCAATAACAAACATACAAATTTTCATACTGCTAAGTCCAGAATTGTCGAAAGAAACATATAACTTCAATCCCCATTTTACTCCTTTTAGGTGAAGCATTCCTGAAATGACTTTTTTAAAAGCTTATTTACATTACATACGACGTGATGGCTGAGTGAGTAGATGACAATGTCACGTGATGTTCAGAAGTATAGTTGCTGCGACTTCTGAGTGACATAAGCTATAATATCATGACGCCTAGTTTCAGAGGGACTAAGTAGTGAATTTATATCAGTTTGACAGTCAAAAAACTCAGCTAAAGTAATTGTTAAGCCGCACTATCATAACATAGTGCTGCGCCTTTCCCAAAGGGTTGGTAAAGAATATAATTAAAAGGACTGTATTTTATAGGTGGCGACATCTGGTGTAAAAGTATGTACATTAAAACCATCAGAGGCATATTGATATGTTAAGTTAGATCTTACTATTGCTCAACAGATGTCGCTAGTAATTACGTAATAAAGAATATTCTCGATCAATGTAAAACAACCGTTAGGAATATTAGAACTTTCTGTTTCTTCCAGAACCTTCGAATTAATAGAGTACCGTTTTAACGGTCGATTTGCTATGTATTCTAGAAGCTTCCGCTATTGTTGTACAGAGGGCACTTGTAATGCCCAATTATTCAAATGAACACAATTAATACAGAACTTGAAGAGAACACTAGCGTTTTTTTACTCCCTCCTGGATACTGAACCTCCCAGACAGAGGACGTCGGCGCATTTCCACCTCTACGAGTAACCACTTGGCGCCCAACGTAAAAAGGAAGAAAAGTAAATACCTGAGAGAAAATAGCTGGAATCCTGCTGAGACTACGTCGTTTTTTTTGGGACAGAAAAACCACCGAAGGAGAAGATTGAGAAGCTACCAGGATTGTGAGAGGGCTAAGTATCGGCCTGAAATCGTGAGTTGGTTGTTTTTTTCCTATCTTTCCTCATTCCTTTAGGGTTAACTCTGTCTGGGAGGTTATGTTGTATTTGTAATTGAATTCCTCTTTATTTCGTTAAAATCTCGTTTAGACCGCTTATGTTTATCGCTGTGTTCATTTAAACCGTGTTAGTTGTCATTTTATTGTCATACCGTTCCATATATATCGATAATCTACCCACTAACGTGTAACGTGTCTTAGCTAAAAGAGAAAGGCGTCGTAAACGCCTTTCGATTAGATATACTAAATATCTATCCACGGATAACGTGTCTTAGCTAAAAGAGGAAGGCGTCATAAACGTCTTTCGATCAGATATACTAAATATCTATCCACGAATAACGTGTCTTAGCTAAAAGAGGAAGGCGTCATAAACGTCTTTCGATTAGATATACTAAATATCTATCCACGGATAACGTGTCTTAGCTAAAAGAGGAAGGCGTCGTAAACACCTTTCGATCAGATATACTAAATATCTATCCACGAATAACGTGTCTTAGCTCGGGATGAGTGTCCTAAACACTAATCCCGCGGGTGAAATGTACCAAGAATGTGACGAAGAAGGTCCAACAATAGAACCTGAAGGTCACAAGTTAAAAATTCTTAAAAAACAGCGTTCTACTTATAAACTGAAACTCACTTTATTTAAAAAGTGGGTCAGCACCTCCAAAGTAAAATTGAAACTTTAAGTGATAACTTAGATGAGGAATTAATGACTAGAAAATCTTATTATCAATAATATTATTATGTATAAAATAATTATTAAAAATTAATATCAATAGTTAAACGATTAATTAATTAAAATCATGACGATATGTATAGCGTCGCTCACATATGAGGAGTTTTCAACAACACTTACCCAGATAGAGGGAATCCTAAATTCCCGACCTCTTTGTCCCATACCCAATTCCAATTCTGACAGTTTCCCAACCTTAACGCCAGCTCATTTATTATTGGGCCGATCACTGACAGCCCTCCCAGACCACGACCTGACTGATGTACCAGAATGTTTTGTCAACTCCACCAGATATACCAGAGCTTCTGACGGCGGTGGTCCAGCTTTATATCCTGGGAACATCGTGCTGATCAAGGACAGCAGGACACCCCCGTGTCAGTGCCGCCTGGGGAAGATCGAGCAAGCTCACCTCGGGGCGGATGACGTCGGTCGAGTGGCTACCATTAAAACAGCCAACAGGCTTATAAAGCGGGCATTCAACAATATATGTCCGTTACTACTACCATCACAAATGTAAATTTGGGAAGTTGGATGCAATCCAAAGAACACCACAAAGAATAGAATTTGAAACCCTTACACCGAGACGATGCTTGATTTAAATTACTGAACTCAATTAGCGGAAACTAGCAGTAAGTTTATACCGAGGATTACTAATTGATAACGAAGTTTAAGAAGCCAAAAATTACCAGAATATGATGTCAGAATATCATTCGACACGACGCCGAAGAAAGAAAACATTTAGAATTAGTTAGATATAAGTTATGTTCCTTCTTTTAATCAATTTATGTTTACCAATAAATCTTTATTATTCCTGTGTTTTAATTCAAAATGAGAGGTTTTCTTTTTGAGAAATAAAAAAACAACATAGTTTCCTAGAGCTCTGTAGATGGCGTTGATGTAACTACGTTACTTACTTAAATATTTTCTTCGTGGCCTCAATCGTGTTGCCACAATAATTTCGCCAATGTCAACTTTAAAAACATGTGTCACATCACCATAGAGTAACTTTTTGGCGAGTAAAAACAACAAAAAGAATGTTAAATATAAATACCGTCTTTGTTTATTTACTTTTAAGCTATCTTGGCTTAAACTGATATTTATTTAGACTTTCAAATCAGAAAGTTTTTATGTACGTTCCGTTTTACGATATCATTACAACCAAGTGTGAAAAGCGGTGAGACGTTCCGTTCCTACCAGTAACATAGCAAGTCTGGCGCCATCTATCCTGAGAACAGGGAAGAAGAAAAAACGAAAAAAAGGAAAACCTCTCATTAGATTAGTAAGTATAGGCTTGTCAGTTAGGTAGGCCAGGGTCATATATGTTACTTCACCATACCAAAAAATACAGTGCCTTTTGTGGGGAACATGTTAAGCCGCACTATCATAACATAGTGCTGCGCCTTTCCCAAAGGGTTGGTAAAGAATATAATTAAAAGGACTGTATTTTATAGGTGGCGACATCTGGTGTAAAAGTATGTACATTAAAACCATCAGAGGCATATTGATATGTTAAGTTAGATCTTACTATTGCTCAACAGATGTCGCTAGTAATTACGTAATAAAGAATATTCTCGATCAATGTAAAACAACCGTTAGGAATATTAGAACTTTCTGTTTCTTCCAGAACCTTCGAATTAATAGAGTACCGTTTTAACGGTCGATTTGCTATGTATTCTAGAAGCTTCCGCTATTGTTGTACAGAGGGCACTTGTAATGCCCAATTATTCAAATGAACACAATTAATACAGAACTTGAAGAGAACACTAGCGTCTTTTATTCCCTCCTGAACACGGAACCTCCCGGACCCCTGGACGTCGGCACCTTACCAGCTCTACGAGTAATCAGTAATATTACAGCGCTATCAGCAATCATGAAAAATTCGGTATGCAAAGTTATTATATATATTTTTTTGTATTTATTGAATATTTTTATTCGATAGCAAACACGAAAATTAAATACCAGTTTGAATATTTTTCATCTAAAATGACTAATTGTAAAGTTAAGATTGTTCAACTTTTGTTCTTAGTGACGTCATCGATCGATAAAATCACGTAGCGACAGGCAATTGAAGCGAAATGTTTAGTAAAAATGTTGCTAATTGCAAAACACTTCACGAACGAGATCTTAAATGAAATTATTAAGATATTTACCGTGATAGCCCAGTGGGTAGAACACTCGGTTATCGTGCAAACGACTAGTGTTCAAATCCTGGGTCGGGCCTACACCAATTTGTCTTTTCTAAAGACATATGTGTTGTTAATTTATCATGGTTGTTAACGGTGAGGGAAAACATCGTGAGGAAACCCACATGGCTGAGTTGTACTTAGTCATGTGACAGTGTATTCGTACAAAACGGCGATAGGCCTGCCCCCTATCACGTGAGTACACTGTCCATGCAAAACGTGGGTACTCTGAACACCAGAAGGGCAAGCACGAGCCGTGTTTAAACTAGTTATCGCGTGGGATAAAGCAGCCATCTCTTACGCACTAACTTAGTATCGTATGCTGCCATCTCATTCTAACCGTTATCGTGTCGATAAAATAGCGCTCGTGCTTGCCCAGCTGGTGACAAAGTCACGTGATGTTCAGAAGTATTAGTACCTCTGCTAACCCCTTCGGGGATATTCGGCGTGAACGTTTATGTTATGTTATGTTAATTAAACAAAACAAACCTTTGATTTTCGATATTTTATTAATAAACTGCAAAAACTATGTCTTTTAAGTAACCATGAGGGTCCAAACACTGTTATAGTTTTTTGATAAAATAACAGCCATCTTAGCTTTATTTGATTTTATTTCAAGAAAATATTGTTTACAAACATAATATCTCGAAATGATTTCGTAATCAGCATCACTTTTTTAATAGTTTGCATACCGAATTGTCTTTAATTTAATTCGTTCACAAGTAAACGGAACGGAAACATTAGTTCATTTTTAATCTGCCTCAAGCAAAGACGCCCAAGCCCAAGGCAGATTATCAAAAATTAATTTCGTACTAGACAGTGATGTTCATCTTTCTTTCATCAATCATGTAACGAATACGAATTGCAAACCTTATATACTAAGGTTTAAAAGAATTCATACCGCGATGTAGAATTAACTATGCTTGCGTCATCTGTTGTTTTGTTGTTTTTGTTGTTGTTACAGGAGCTAACACCGCTCTGAATATCTTACGCGTTTTCAGGTAGTTTACCTTTAAACCGCGTTTAGTTAGTGATGTATATGAATTTCGGCTTTGATTAAGTTTCAGCAAATTCTTGTATATTTGTTGAGGAGACGGCAGGGGGCAAGCCCAAATGCCGTTTCAAGGTTCTTACTTTTTCGGGGGACGCCCTTAAGAACTTTACTACTAGAATTTTACTACAAAAATATAAAGAATAAATAAATAAAAAACAATGATATAGTACACATAGCAAACCCTTATAATAAACATATATATGTATACTTTAATATATATAAGTATACGTACATATAGACACACATATATTTATAGTATATATAGTATATATATATACACTATTAATATTCAATATGCAAACATTCTACATAAACTAGAGTTTAGTACTGGGAAAGGGATTCGACGGGACGAACGAGAAGTGAAATGTTCGGGCTGCTCCCGTCCAGAGAAGAGCATGTCTTTACAGACATGCTCTTTTATTCTTCATACTTCGGACACCTGCCTTATGTGTCCTCCCGAGGTTGTACTCTACTAACGCCTGTGACATCTTTTAAAAAGAATTGCCTGTGGCATCTTTTAAAAAGGCAATTAAAGCAATGCTTTTAAAGAAATCTTACTACAGTGTTCAAGATTTTTTAAACGACAAGGACCCAACGCGCACATGACCGTGTCCGTAAAGCTATAAATCTTCCCTCGTTATTCCCAGGAATAATTGTCTGGTGAGGATTTTTCTTCTCACGTTATGTGATTGGTTTTTTGTGATGGACAATTTATTTTTATTATGTCAAACAAGCGTTTGGTTTTGTCGCATAGAAAATCTTTTATAAAGTAGAAACATGTTAATAAACTGAAATTGTACAAACCATGTTTTGAAAAAATGAAAAAATGTGAATGTAAAGAGTTTCTTTGTTGCTTCTTCTCTTTACGAACACCTTCCGAAGCAACGGACTAATGATAAATTTAAAAACATTTGACGTTCAAAAAATGTTAGTTTTTAACTTAATTTTGAAGAATAAACATTTTGACTTTGACTTTTTGACTTTTAACGTTTCCTCCCACATTGGCTCTATAGATCTCACGCCATTAATTCCCATTGGGGTAGGCAGAGACTATCGATCGCCACTTCGTACGATCCTGACAAACCTCTCTAGCTTCGTTTACATCCATCAATCTTTTCATACATGCTCTTTTATTCTTCATACTTCGGACGCCAGCCTTTTTGAGCACACTCTCAATTTGGTCCAAGTGTGTTCTCCGTGGTCGTCCTCTTCTAACATTACCATCCACACTAGCTCTATAGATCCCTTTTACCAATTTTCTATCATCCACCCTCTCTATGTGCCCAAACCATCTCAATATTCCTTTTTCTATCTTTCTTACAATATCATCTTTCACAATTTCTTCTGAGGGACCTCATCTCTACTGCATTCACTCTGCTCTCATGCTTCTTCTGCCACACCCAACATTCGCTTCCATACATAAGCGTAGGAACGGCTTATTCCGTTTATCCACCCTAAAAAATCCTCCCTAAGGCGGATATTCGGAAACGCGTGTCCGTCTATCCACCCTGAACGGGGTGGATATCCGGAATGCATATAATATGGTTCTTCCGATTTTCTACCCTGCCTACGTACAGTCATTTACAGAAAAAAGACCCTAAGTTTGTAAGATATTTTTATTCAAACTGTAAGTAAGAAAGTATTTTAAGTAGTTTATCTTAAGTATTTTAATGTTCACGATGTTCCTTGGACCCATTTTGTGTTGTGTATGTTTCTGTAAATTACTTTACTTGGGGTAAAAAATCGGAAGAACCATATTATATGCATTCCGAATATCCACCCCGTTCAGAGTGGATAGACGGACACGCGTTTCCGAATATCCTCCTTAGGGAGGATTTCTTAGGGTGGATAAACGGAATAAGCCGTAGGAACAAGAACAGCATCATGCACAGCCATTCGGGCCTTTTCAGACACCAATTGACTGATCATTAGGCTATTCATTGCTCCATTTACCGCATTACCCTTTTTCACTCTTCTTTCAATGTCTTCATCACATTTTCCATCCCTTGTAAACAAACTTCCCAGATATACAAACTCCTTCACCTGTTCCACATCCTTACCATCAATCGCAATCACGCATTCTGTCACTCTTAATCAATGAAGGAGCAATACACCTTTTGGTTCTTAGCTTACAACTTTTTGGTGATGCTCCTTAGAGAGAAGATTTGATCCATACATCCCATTCCTTTCCTAAATCCCGCTTGCACATCCCATATTTTTCTCATCAGTTTCATTCATCACTCTTTCAATCAGTAGCTTAGCATACAATTTACCAACAATGTTGAGTAAGCTGATGCCGCGGTAGGTTTTACCCTCTTGTTGAGACCCCTTTCCTATATATAGAGGCGAGATCCTGTGGCATTAATGGAACAACGCAAGAGAGACTACGGTTCTGTTTCACAATGTCCAGTTAAACTAAAGAATAACTATTCAACACAAATTGTAGATAAAAGTTCCGGGTAAGAAACTTAGCGTTTCCCAACCACTTTTTAAGTGGCACATAAGTACTTGGAACCATGAATGTATTAAACTAAACAGGAGAACGCACTTACAAAAATATGGTACACAATAATGTAATTTATTACCTCGCAAGAAAGCCTATAATCTTTTGAACACTTTCAAGCAGAGAAACGTCCTAGAACGAGAGCCCGAACCCTAGGAGTGTGTACCGCTCGCGCAGTTGCCAGAGAACACTTGTGTCTCACATACCTCGCTATTTGGCACTTCATCTGACCAACAACTTATGGAAGACTTTACGTGACAGCGCTATTTGGCAGTCGTGAAACGTAACAATATCCAACGGATAAGTAACAAATAGCTTATTCAGAAGGTTATGTAGAACGTATCCAGACTTTGTGTAACAGACCCTAAGGCAAGAAGTCTACGACGGTCCGGCTAGCAGTACCAACTGTACAGTCGCCATCAGATATATCGGAGCGGCCGAGGTACTCAAATATATCTGAGCAGCAATAAATTTCAATAAATTCTTTACGGTAAATAAGGTCAAAAAGCTCTGAACATCCAATTCGCCACAAATATATGAGCAGTGGTTTTTCAATTAAGGGCGTCCCACGAAAAAGTGAGAACCTTGAAACGGCATTTGGGCTTCCCCCTGCCGTTTCCTCACCTTTAATAGAACTCGTAAAACAAGCCATCTATTAGCAACTATGATAACTATAGATTATAGCGATATGGATGTAGATATAGCGCCATCTACCAAAACAGTCTCGTACTACGTTGTACGATCGGCGCGGCGTATTGATATATGTGTTAATTATGTTTCGCTAAGTGAATATTGTTATAAAAATAAAACAAATACTTCAACAGTACAATAACTTTATTTCCACAAAACTTATTTCTTGATACCTTTGGAATATAGCAGGGGAACATGTCGAGAAGAATGTTGGTGTCGTGATGATACGTTTCACGTGACATAGTAAAAGGGGTTTATGTTATTCTTAACCGACACAACAAAGTGTACGTGGATGGCAGTAGAAATGAAGTAACGTGTAATTATATAATAATAATATCTCGACGTCAAAAATCCACACTTGAACAAAAAATCGACTCAAATTATAGAACAGGAGTAGGCATTTTTTTCATGAATACTTACTTACTACTGATTCAACATAAGTAAATTATAAAACCCAAATAATTTTCATAAAAATTATCATTTTATTGAGATGGTGCAGAAAGCAAAAGGCAATTCTTAAGGTTCTTTTCAATATTAAAAACTAAGTTATAACTAGGTATTTGTAGGCACAGATTCATGAATACCTGTTTGTAGTTTCTTGTTTGAAGGAGGCTATAAATGTGCGTCTTTTGTACTTGTTCATTTAATTAATTAGAGGTTTGTTCAAAAGTTTTCTTGATTATCTAAATTCACATTTCCCGGAATTTTACGGCTGAAAATATACTTCAACTCATATAAAATAGTTTTTACGCCAAATTGTGCAAGATAGCTATATTAAATAACTTATCCACCGCGACTAAATAACTTAAATAATAAAAGAGTCAGAAGTTCGGAATATACCGGACTTAAAAGGGTTATTTATTGTTAAATTAACAGTCTGTTAATATCAGTGCTAATCTTTAATATATTCGAGCACATGCATCGTTCGTTTTACTGTGTTGAAAAAGCATGGCATGGTGATGGTGCTGTTAATCTTTAAATTAATATACTTTTACGTTTTTTTTTAAATACAAAAGTAAAGGTGCGTTTAAGAGCACTATTATCACAGTTGATGAGCCTAGTTCAGGTGCATTAGATACAGTAGCCGTGTTCTCCAATGATTTCTCCCTGTCGATATTGTGGGACGAAAATACACTTTCTTCCATCATCTCAGTTGAACTGAAATTAATCTATACTTATAATAAATCTGTAGAGAGGTCAATTCTGTACATGAAATATATTTTCAAAATAACTTTCAGGTGGTGATAAGGGATCGATACTGATGCCAAAAATGCAATCAGTAAAATTTTTGTCTGTCTGTCTGTCTGTCTGTCTGTCGGTTTGTATGTTCCTTATGGAAACAAAAACTACTTGACGGATTTTAACGAAACTTGGTACAATTATTCTCCATACTCCTAGGCAGGTTTTCGTATACTTTCCGGCAGAGTAGTAAAGGGGAATTTCAGGAAATGTTGGGAAAACGGGAGAAGTTACTCCATTTTTTAAGATTCCGTCGTGTGTGCAGCCTTAATGGTTAAACTTACATAGAAATCATGTATCACGGAAATATTTTTCATAAAATTATCTAAAAAAATACTCAACAGTTAATGTCTATCTTTTACGGTTGACTCACAAAAACACGTGTAATTCCTGACAGCTTAGCAGTTTGGAACATTCTGATTGTATTTGTTTACTCTTACGTTTGTAAACCTCTCACTCATCCCTAATTTAAACAAGGTAACATTATTACCTATTCATTAAAAAAAGAATCATAGAAATCGGTAGAGAAACACCGAAATCATACATAAAATAAGCCATCGCGCCCGTAACCAAAACCGAATCGTTACTAATTTACTTATAAAATACAAGATGGCGCCAGTAGATGCATCCTACAACACGTGATGATTTAGTTTTTAGATTGTTATAAATACTTCATAGCGTTTTATTACAAAATTTGCTATTAAACGGAAAAACTGAACCGTTCATTAAAGCGCATTCAAAATGACCAAACTACACTGTTTAGGGAGTGCTATAAATTTAATAAATTGAAAACATTGCGCTGAATTTCACAATGCTTGAGCAGTGACTGAAGAAAGAAACCTCAGATATTTAAAAAAACAACGCTACCCGTGCGAAGCTGGGACGATCCACTAGTTCATAATATATAAGTATAGGCTCAATTGGGTATGATAACTTTTTCACAATTTATTACAAAATACAAAGTTCAATGAAAGACTAAAAATTTATAAATATCAGCTCCTGGTCTATTTTACTTACTCTGTTAATTGAACTTGGCGAGATGATTGAGGTTCCTGATTTATTGCATATTTCTCATCCCCTTGTAAAGCAATACGTTTTTGGAGCCTAAATCAGAATTAATAGCACATGAATGAAATACAATGGATCAAAATAATTGATCGAAGAACGGTTCGAATACATATATTAAGATAATTATATATTTTTTCTTAAAAAGTAGAAATATGACTAAAGTGGAGAAGTGTTATACACATCATATAAATAAAAAAAAACACCCAGATTTGAAAGAAAAGTTAGAAGGTAAGATTATTCACGGAACATAGCTATAGGGTAAAACGTAACAAGCATATTTACAAAACAGAATAAATAGCAGCAGGTATTTTTAATAATGCATTCATCGTGATCCGAAGGAGAAAATAAAAGAATACTTATTTTACGAATAAAAAACAAACTAAAATACTGTCGCAAGGTTGAGGATCGAACTCTGAACCTTCATCACTGAGCGTGATACGTTTAACGCGTTACACCACTTCGATCTTAGAGCTAAGAGTCGAAATTGACGATTATATTAGGATTGCGAACGAACAATATAATATATGGCAAAACTTTTCGACTATGTTCCGTGCAATATATAAAATATGCCTAAAGTGTTTTATTGGTAGAAAAATTTGTACTTACAATTTTGCATTCATTATCTGAGCCCTCTGTTTAGCGAACCTTTTTTTAATATATTTTCCCTTTTAGGGATTTATAGCCGTGAGTATGTATGTTGTTCAAAATTTTTTTGTTTAATTGGAAATTTTCGATTTTCTGCACATGTTTGTTTCCTTTATTTAATTTTCCGACGTTATTATAAGGTAAACAATATTTTTAATCTTACTAAAAACATCACATAAATTTAAAGCAAAAAGATAATAATTGTTTCAGCTGGATTTACAGAACATTAGGATAAAACGAGCGTATTCACAAAACAGAATTATGCGCAGTATTTTTAATCATGCATTTATCATCATAACCGAAACAAAATAATTTTACGAGGAAAGAAATAAACAAAAAGCATGTCCCGGATAGAAGAATTGAACTCACGCCCACATCAACAGCGCATGGCCCCTAATGCGTTGGACCATTTCGTACTATCTAAACAGGTTGAAATTAACGATAATATTACGATTGTTATCAAACTTATAATGTAAAGCGAAACAAGCGACTATGTTGCGCACAACCAAAATAAATTATCTAAAAAGCGCGGGAAGCGGCAAGCAGCTCTATTACAGAAAAATTCGACACAAGCTCTGCGCATGAAGGCTAACAGCCATCTGCCGCCCCGTTCTCCGCACAGGGACCCGCTCCAGATTGACATTGAAATTTAGGGTTTTTGCTTTATAACTCCATAATTAGGATGAAAAGACTAAAAATTATTCATACAGATGATAGACTACTCAGTTGTCTACGCAAATATTACGTAATCGATAACATATATGCAGTATTCTGACAGCAATATCAGACTTTACGATAAAAAAGCCCCCCACAAATTATTTTTTTTCTTAGTCGATTATTATTGAAAACGAATGAGAACCGTCATTATTAAAGAAAAGATATTGAACTTGAACATATATTTTATTTAGAGTGTGATTGTTTCATTGAGCAGGTTTCATTGAGTTTGAAAACTACCAAAATCAGTGAAATTTTCGAGGGAGGCCCTTAAATCTGAACACCCAAAGAGGCAATAATATGTGAAAGCGCAACTCGTCAAAGTTATCTGCTCAGACAGGGTGATCATAAATATCTGAACATTTAGGGAAAATATACCTTAAAGCACTAGGCATACAGTTTAAATGTAATCGTATCAAAATGAGTAGGTATACAAAATAGAAATCTGCGTAAAGCAGCTTTACAGTCTTGTAACAAGAAACACATTTGAATAAAATATTTATTTATTTATTTATTTATTTATTCAAGGCACACCAACAGCATTATAACATAGATTGCATTAACATTCATTTTTAGGGTTCCGTAGCCAAATGGCAAAAACGGGACCCTTATAGATTCGTCATGTCTGTCTGTCCGTCCGTCCGTCCGTATGTCACAGCCAGTTTATTCCGAAACTATAAGAACTACATTATTGGAAATTGGTGCGTAGATGTATTCTGGAAACCGCATTAAGATTTTAAAATAAAATCTGAAAAAAAACCAAAATTTTTAGGGTTCCCCATACATAGAACTGAAACTCAAAATTTTTTTTTTCATCAAACCTATACGTGTGGGGTATCTATCAAAAGGTATTTGAAAATGATGTTGAGGTTTCTTATATCATTTTTTTCAAAACTGAATAGTTTGCGCGAGAGACTTTTTCAAAGTGCTAAAATGTGTGTCCCCCCCCCCGTAACTTCTAAAATATGGGCATGATAATACTGAAAAAAATATATGATGTGTATTACTATACAAACTACTAACGAAAATTGGTTTGAATGAGATCTAGCCCGTAGTTCTATTTTTAAACGTCATAAATCAAAATACTTACCTAATTTGGCTCCCATGATTTTCACACAAACGGGATTTTCTATATATATGATAGTACGGAACCCTTAGTGCGCGATCCGACTCGCACTTGGGCGGTTTTTGAAGTATTGGTCAGTTATAATGCCAACAACAGTGCACACAGCATTGACAATATTATAACTTAAGATATAACTAAAAATTTGATTAAAAACTATAATAAAATAAAACTAGAATAGACAATTAAAATTCCCATCATTAAAAATAAATTACAAACAAAAAAAATAATAAAATTAATAAAATTATAAAAAATAAAAAATAAAGTGACAATACCGAAACATTTGAAAATTTGTATTTAATAAGAATTTAAATAATGAAATAATAATAATAATTGATTAATTAATTTCAGGCACCAATTGCCTACATTTTTTCTTCAAACTAAACAGTGTGTCATTATAGACGTCAGGCGCGCATTCATGACCTATTGCACACAATGAATTGTAAAGTTGGCAGACTCTGTGGATAGGGTTGTTTGCGGCCATGTTTGTTCTCACAGTCGGGATTTGCCAATTTACAAAAAAGATAACATAACTGTCATAGCATATAATTCACTTCATGTATTTTATCAAATACTAGTGGTCCACCCCGGCTTCGCACGGATGATGTAAAGTTTTTATACTGCTTACCCCCTACGATATTTAGCATGATGATATATATCCTATGTCCTTTTCCTGGTTCTAAACTACCTCTCTAACAATTTTCAGCCAAATCGGTTCATCCGTTCTTGAGTTATAAATAGTATTACTAACACCACTTTCTTTTATATATATAGATTCGCAGATTTATTATGCTATAATTACGTATATAGATTGGCAATAAAAATACGACAGGCGAGACCAAAAAAAAGTACAACGGTGTACGTAAATGAATGTGTGTGCGTGACATTAGTATGGCGGATCCCATACTAGCCCTATTAAAAATGATAAAAATTCACGTATTTGTTATTTTTGCCTAATTCGGTATGCAAAGTTTTACTAAAGTGATGCTGATTACAAAACCATTTCGAGATATATAACCATATTTTCTTGAAATTATATCAATTGAAGCTAAGATGACTGTTATTATATAAAAAAACTGTAACAGTGTTTGACCTTCAATGTTGTTTCAAAGACATACGATTTTGCAGTTTATTAATAAAATATCGAAAATCATAGGTTTGTTTAGTATAATATCGTAATAATTTCATTTGACACCACAAATTCGTGATATGTTTTGCAATCAGCAACATTTTTATAAAACATTTCGCTTCATTTGCATGTCGCTACGTGATTTTATCGATCGATGACGTCATTAAGTACAAAAGTTGAACAATCTTTAAAAAATCATAACTTTACAATTACTCATTTTAAATGGAAAATATTCAAATTAGTCTTTTATTTTCGTGTTTACTATCAAATGAAAATCTTTAATAAATACCAAGAAAAAGTACTATGATGACATTGATGATGATATGATGACACAAGATATTTTTCATAATATATTTGCATTGAAAACTTTGGTTTAAAATCGTATAGACCAGTGTAATTATATATTACAGTCTTAGTTTGGACATAAATGGCTAATAATTTTGTGTTTCCCAAAGAATATGTATTCGATTTAGATTTATTTTTTTCACTTTTATTAAGTTATTAAATATTAATAACTTAATAAAAAAATCATTAAGGTTAAAATAAGTAAATTATTTTCTTTCATGTTTTATGTCAAAATCGTTGTAGGCTGTTATCGTCTCTGATAGAGTAAGATCCCAGTGCCGCCAGACCTACGTCATTTTAGCAAAGCTGAAATTTTGATATTTTATAGACTAGTATGTAGTTAGGAGCGTATGCATACTTACTAGCTCGAAAGCGGGGCCCTTTCACAGGTAGCGCGAACTAAAGGTGTTTCAAAACTGTACTCACCTACGTGAAAGTAGAAAGGCTCATATTTAAATATATTTTTGGCAATATTATCAGAAGTAGATAATTGTTATTGCCAGACCGTTTCTGTGGGCCATTACTTCCGCCAGA
Source organism: Bedellia somnulentella (assembly GCA_963576735.1). Lineage (NCBI taxonomy): Eukaryota > Metazoa > Arthropoda > Insecta > Lepidoptera > Bedelliidae > Bedellia > Bedellia somnulentella. The sequence continues at coordinate 7,267,434 of OY755185.1, read as the reverse complement.
CGTTATAAACATTATTTAAAAATTAGGTAAACTACGTCATTTTAGCAAGCCTCAGCTTTACATATATAACTACGTGATACTATTTCCAAACTTTTTGTAAGCAGCCAGACCAATCCAATGGGCCAATTATTCTCCCAGACACCTCAAAGTTTCCCTGTGAGTGCGGGCGTGAGGGCGTTATTCGTGCGCTTTAATTCGAGTGAGAACACTATATGTGTTTAGCGTTAGCGCATTGTTGTCATAGTTTGTCAAAAAGGGACACTAATACACAGAAGAGCGGCGTTGCCATAGTTACGTTACCTATCTCTTTTGCTGGGGTCTATTTTTGTGAAAGATTATTTAGTAGGTATATGTTCGCGCAGCTGCTGTAACGTTTGTAACGCGAGTTGTTAGTTTCAAAATTATAATATTTGAAGTGTTTGTGAAGATATAATGGCCAATTTATTAAATTGTGTTTTTTGTCATAAGTCTGATGGACATTTACTATTATTTACTGAAGATAGATTGAAACATTGTCGAAATATTTTAATGCTTAGGAAAGAACACAACTTAAAATTCAAAGATATTATTCTTCCTGTTGAGTTATTTGAATGTGGTTACCACAGAGAGTGTTATAAGTCATTTACAGGTTTAATGAAAAAATATAAGTCAAAATCAACTACAACAAAACTTGATTTAAAAGATTCGTCCTCGTGTGCTACAGAAAATCAGTGTACTGTGTCTTCATCTACAGTCAACATAGAGTCTACAGGACAACAGCCATCCGCTGTACAGTCATCCAATCCAGTAAATATTATTTTACCTGATCACAGTACAATACGAGTACCTGAGCACACTTCTATACCTGAGTTCTCTGAACCTTTACCATCCACTTCTCATGAAAACATCATACCATTAGAAAACTTGGATTTAGTTGATAGTAATGTAGGCAGTGGAACTGCAAACATTATTTGTATTTTTTGTGACCAAAAGACAAAAAAACATCGTAATAAAAGACAGCCTTTACATCGTACG